>OU744451.1:9786363-10386363 GCA_916610825.1 Haliclystus octoradiatus
TACATCACTGGACATTTGTACTTGATATTCAGAATAACAATTTTCAATAATTTCAGAACTTCTTTAGAACAATTATGTATGCTTGTATGTATTCTATGTAATTTCAAATCATGTTAAATTAAAATTAGTAAAAGTTGCTTTGTATACAGAATTACGTCTTACAGTACATTTCTAATCGAGATTTTTTACCGATGTATATCCAGGCATATCCAGTCACAAGTCAACCAATCGTATGATGATTCGATTAGGAATTCATACTTTATAGAAACTATGTAACTTGATAATTAACATGATAATTAACATGATTGCTGATTTCCGATATATTAAACGGTTTTATTTTGTTTTTTAGAGGTTCAGACGGTCATGTCCTCTCTACGAAATATGCTTTTCTGTATCTGATTGTTACCGCTGCAGTATATCTGGACTAAGATGCCAATGGTATTCAGGATATAAAAGATGTTTGATAGCATCGAATACGAAGGCAGGGCTCTCTTTGGGTTGAAGTAATAGAAAGAGAGCATTTAATTAATACGTATGTCACAGAACAATTTATATCTTAGTGGTAGTATCGTCTTATAGACACATATTTTGGGAATTTCTCTATTGTTGTTTACTTATACATTAATAGCTCGTGTATGAGTTTACAACGAAGCCCACCAAATTAAAGTTTCAATTTTCAACTTACATAATCGAGAAGAAGTTACTTAAATATATGTTGGTTGATGCCCTTTGAGACAAAAATGTAATATTAAGAAGGGGATACTTTATTGCGTTCACGTTGATTAATTATATATATAGAATAAATTAGTTCAATTAACTTCAAAAGACATTTGTGCAGAATGCTTGTTTTTGGGATAGCTTTTCAATCGAGAACTCGAAAAAATATTCGAATGCTGTTGAAGCGATTTGATTAGCTGGTTATCGTGTCGGGATCATGAAAGCAAAAACAGCTTGGACATCATGTTTGAGTTGGAAAATTTCCAAATATTGTGAATAAAATTGGCTTCACTATGCTCGGACAGGTTGTGGGAAAAAAAACTAGGCAAGCAATCCGAAAAGTCTTTTGATGGTTCTTGAAACTAATCAGTTATCCAAATGGCTTCAAGTCACTTATCAAATCTTCTAACCGCAATCACCATGAGAACCAATTTTCAAGGCTTTTAAAGCCTATTAGATATCAAACGAAATGAAAATTATTTGAAAACAGAACAGCAAGATAATAATAAATATTTCAAATCCAAAATAAATATGATAAATATGTCCAGGCAATATTCTTCTTTAGCCAACACCATAGAGCCCTACAAATCATGCTCTACTTAACCTAAAGGGTTCTTATTTCATAAAACTTTCTTGGGAAAACGCATCCTTTTCGAGTCAATTACTACCGTGCTTAATACCTAGCCTGCATGCAAATTTCATTGAATAAAATATTTTTCTGTTACTTGTTGGTAAGGCCTACACCTAGGCTAAGAGCACTTTGATCGATGTTTTTTGTTGTTTTTATACAATGGACTTAAACTGTAATTTAATGCGTCACACTACATTGTTCACACTCAACGTACATCATCATAATCAAAACGCCTATTTGGGCTGTGGAATTAAAATGGAATTGTTTTGTACTTTGCTACAATGAAAAGAAAATAGAACATATATCTTATCAACCAGCATGATTATCCACGAAATATTGTCGCTACTTTCTTTACAAATGATTTTAAATTCAGCATTTTGCCTTCCGTGTTACGACGCTTTGTTTTGGACCTACGTTCCGAGTAAGAATGCGTTGGTACGCAATTATCTCGTTTGAGATTTTCCCTAATAGTCCCAAATGATATCGAGTATGTTACTTCATGATACCTGAGGAGGCACTGGCAAAAAGTATGTAAAGAGCTCTACACAAATGATCAAAATAGGCATTCAAGTCCGTATCACAACCAACTGATACTGGTTTATTATTTCACTACCATAGTCTTGTTGATGATAGATGCAACCTGGGATTGACATGGAAAATGCTCATTCGAGCATATCGATTGTACTCAAACAAAGAACTGCTCGATGATGAATGCTCAACGATAAAAGCGGTATTTATAAATCTATATGTCACCCAATATCATTGATTAATGACATATTCCCAAATTTTCTATCTACTGTTAATACTAATACAGAAAGGCCACTGATCCAAGGCTGTCGTTATTGTCTGAGCAATGCGTTGTGTATTTATTTAAATGTGACTCGTGCACTGCTAGCTATGTTGGTTATATTCGTCAACACTTTTACGAACGTGTTAGGACATAGTTGGTAGGCTGTCGACGCACACTTAAGACGTCATGGTCGTAGCGTTGTATATGAAAAATGTCCTATTCTTGTTGTCAAAAAGTGTGGTTCAAAATTGGGTTGATTAATACATGAGTGGATTGCTATCAAAGAGTTACACCCTACACTTCGCAAACTGACTATGTGAAGTCCAGGTTATTCTCTTTCCGTATTTATTAGTTGTCATTGTTCATCTTTATGTCTTTGAATAGAATTTTGTTGTTTTTCATACTGCCATTGCCACTGTTTTGCAGTCTACCAGTACTGAACTACGAATCATTCAGGTTAGATTATAGCTTGGTCTTGTTCTTTGCTCGGTGATCACCAGAAGACACTTTCAACAATATAAGCCTATCAACAAATATAGGCCTATCAACAATTATAATTTTGTTTAGGGATTTATTATTTGAATGGAAACAATTTAAAATCTTTCTTTTTAGATTAAAAATGAATTACATTGATAATTCGAAACGTTGCAATAATACTCCTAGTAATCTTTAGTCGTTGTCATTTATGTTAATAATGTTTTACAAAGAAACTTCGTATGACATTATATTTGAAGTCGAATTTTGAATGATTATAAATTCAATTTATCATGTGACGATGCAGGGACGGTAAAATCTATCATATTCAATATGTTCGTGATTGATATCATTATTTTACTTACAAAAAATTACAAAACTTAAAAAATTCTTTAAAAAATTGCTTAGACAGTTATCTACAACATTGGATTCAGGAAAATCAATGCAAATTTGTGGGATTTTGGTCGCAGTGCCCTCTTCAGCGCTCACTGTCTTGACCTAAAATTATACATAAAAGTAGTTAAAACTTACAAGTTTTGAAGGCAATGAATTTCGTCTTCCACTATTGTTTCATTTCTGATTTATTATTTTATCAGTATGCATTTTTCACCTTGAAGCTTAATGATTAAAATTCGGATGAGGAGTGCATTTCCCCAAAAGTGATAGCCTCACATCAACAAATATAATATTTCAAAAGGTTGGGAGAAGGGGAATGATTTTAGTCATTTTTGCAAAATATTTTGCCACGATATGCTTTTTAAACTGAACAATAAAGTTAACAAAGACTCAAGTCTCTAAAAAGGTCGAATGCAAATAAAAAAGTGAAAGGAAAAGTTGTTCAATATAAATATGACAATAAATCACTGTAAACTAATATTTTTCTGTAAGTTCCTGTGTTGCCAAGAGCACTCAATCTCCAATTTTTGTGAACTTTTTCTAGATTTATACAAACATTCACATTATGTTACATTTGCAACTAACTTAGAATGCGTAACTTTGTCGATTTCTTTTATGTATTTCGAAGCCTATCCTACTGTATCCATTTAGATCTAATCATATAAAATTGAATTATTCCATATTTGACTCATTTATGACTTTCCGTTAATGACAAATTTAAAGAGCAGCTTGAGATATTAATGACAAAAAGAGGCAGCACTGAACTGCAATAAACCATTGCTACCAGTTTAAAATTATATCATGTATAGTAATGCATATTGCAAAAGATGGTTGTGTAAATAATATGTCTAACTCTTCTTCATTGTTTTTTACGTAGAAGTTTTCAGTGCCACGTAGATTTTCTATACCTTTAAAAACTATATCTCTAAAATTATTTTTAAAATTACAATTACAAAGAGGGTGCATCTCATTGTCCAGGCTGCTATTTTTACAAAATGTACATATTCTTTCTTCGTAAGGGATATTGAAATATTTGTCAGTCTGGACGCCTAAGCTATGAGAGCAGTGGAGCCTTGCCTAGTTCATCAACGTCGGGAAGAAAATTATCTGTTTGGAATGTGCTTTTGCGTGACTTGGATAATTGCCAAAGTTTATTTTTGTTAGTTTACATTGAGTCATTTAATTCGTGTAAAGCTGAAACATTGTGTTTTTTTGACAGTTTGATTTCGCGATTGTATAATTTTCCAAGGCGACAAATACGTTTGCGCAGAAGCGGATCATTTGAGATTTAAAATTAGAGCATGATTTCGTGTACAATCGTGAATTAAAGTTTCTTAATTTTTTATACTTTTTGTAAGATATTCTTTTCAAGATGCCTTGCGCAGATGAAATGAGCATGAAGTCTATATCATTGATCATTAGGTCGACATCTTCATTGAGTTTCAGTTTACACAGGAAAATCCATGTGCTTAAATCAAGAAAAAAATTTCTTGAAATAAGTCAAATTTTGCTTAAAATAAGAATAAATGTACTTGTCCACATAGGAAGCAAATATTCCTACCCTGGAACAAATTTGCTTGTTATATTTTCTTATTTTAAGCACAAATTTGCTTGACATATTATTCTCTTTTCCAGCTTAAATTTCTTGAAATGAGCAAATTTTTGCTTAAAACAAGACCCTTTTTGCTTTCATTTCTGAAGATAGTGTGCAGTCAGAATTGTTGGATTCTTGAAATAAGCATATATATGCTTGAAATGAGCAAACATTTTCTTGAAATAAGCATATATTTTCGTAAAATAAGCATATATTTTCTTGAATTAAGATAATATTTGCTAGCGCATTTGGAACTACAAATCAAATATTCTCATCAGATTCTTGAAACAAGGACATATTTTCTTGAATTAAGATATTTTTACGATTGCTTATCAAAATGTTGCACATATAGTCTAATCAAAATATTGTCTATACAATGTTAATCATCATATTACAGCACAATATTAATTTTAGATTAGATTAAACATTTGATTTAAATCAATTACGATCTAAAATAAAGTCACACTGGAACCCTGACGAGAGCCAGTGCAACAATTCAATCGTAACAGAGTAATAGTTTGGATTCATCAGCTGGTCATTGAAAAAGATCAGTCCATCATAATAATACCCAAACGTCAATAATAATTCCAGAATACAACTGCATGTATAGATAATTGTAAAATAACAGCAGAAGATCCAAATGTTTAAGAGAAAAGTTTTTGTATAGCTTGTAAGTAAATTTCATCTGCTTTTTGTGTTATTACATCCAGCAAGTAAAATCATCAATATTCAACCACATGTAATGTTTGATGGTTTGTGAGCAGAGTGTAACATTTCTTTATCATATCAGTGTATTGATTGCTACAGTGTATTAAAGTATTGCTCGTCAATTTTGAGATCCAGGATTTTCACTCTGAAAAACAAATGCATAAAACACTGATCAGATAAGTAATAAAAGATTAAATCTACATTAAGATGAAAGTGACAACTAGCAAAACACAGTGAAATCAGTTGCCGGCAACGCCGGTGAAAGTTTAAAAAAGTATGTTGTGGACAATGTGCCAATGTAGACGATATTACTTTGCTTGGTCATAAAAAAATAGAAAATTAATTACTATCGTTCTGATGATGTGTGAACAGAAGTAAAATAAAAACATGCAGATTTTATTCTAAGTTTCAAAAGAAGTAGGATAGATCCTAATTTATCAAACTAAAATTGTCACCAACCCTCAGTCAATATCACATATTATATTATGATACAATGCCTTATATTGAGCAATATATTGACAAGCTGAAATCAGTAGCAAAAATGCAGTCAAATTCCAAAACCATTATTCTCTGCTATGTATGTTGTTGTGTATGTTTTATCAGAAAATATTGATAGCGGTTCATAGACCTTCTGGCCCATGAAGTCCTATGAGCTGCTGACAGCAGCTGCACTTAAATTACAATCTTACATCATAACTGTTTACTTAGGAACACAAAAAACAATCATAGCAAAAACAATCTCAAGAAAGCTTGTATATACATATCTATGTAAATTTATGATTAACAATGCAACATTCTATGCATTATGTTAATCATGCGATACACTATTTTTCAACAATAATAATACAGACAATGCACAATATTAACGGCAATACTCATGATACCCAACATTAGGCCTACTGACTGTTCTGGAACAGTGATGTGAGAAAATTTGAATATTTTCGCATTTGATAAAAATTTTAACCTAATAACAATTAAGTAGGCTGTAGTTTTGATTTTAAAGGATTGGAACATAATCAAATAAATCCTTGTCAATATCATAATTATTCAAAAAACATTTTTCAATTCCCATGCTAGACTGTGCAGATACACACTGGTATACAAGAATAAGCAGAAAAGATATATGGATATGTTTAAAAAACATTCAAATAAAATTACAGCAGTGTATTATATTCTTGAACAAAATTTGATTGATAAGAAAACTTTTCAATTTCGGATTATTATTTAGCCGTAAATATTCTACAACACAATGGAATTGCAAGCGCAATTCCGATAACTGAAATCCCCGCACATATGCAACCTGGCTTTTAAAATCTATTGACTATTTTGTAGTCATGTCTTTTTTAAACAATTTCAGGTATGTGCAAATTTGGATAACTGCAATGAAAATTGTTGACAATTTTGACTAGCACAGCGAGTTCCACTGTACTCTGTGGGATTAACAGATGAAGTTGCTTCAAATTAGTATTTAGTAGTTCATGGTTACAGTGACCAGGAAGAAAAACACCGGCAGTCGTAACAAGCTTAATTTTGATAACCTCAAATGTACACAGTTGACACAGTAGGATGGATGTTTTTTAACAGTTTGTATGATTTCATATTATTTTTTTGACATGAAGGTAATATTACTTCCAGACGTAATATTATTACTGTATAAAAAGCTTCAAGTGTTACATTGACAATTCACTGATATTAACTGTGGATTATGGATTAACAAATTGTGAAAGTAATCTTGAAGATTAAATTTTCTTTTCATAAAGAGGAAATATCTCATATTCACTCATAACAAACACGGCAAAAATCCGTAAATACAGAGATGTAACTGAAAAGGTTTGGTCAATTGTTACAAATGAAGAAGGAAAGCCATAATTTCACTAAATCGTAGCAAAACATATGTATTGCATTGACTCTGGGTTGTTATTTCCAAACATATGTACAGTTTTCTGATAATAAAAAAGAGAATTGTTGTGAATCGAAAAGACAGACCATTACTAATTTATGAAAATCAATTATATTCCTATTTCGTAAAATCCAGGCAACGTAGAACATCATTCCCTGTCTTTTTATCTGTAGGCCTATTATGAGACATTTAACAATGAAACATTAATAGGCTTAACATCTATCTCAACGTAGAATTCAGGATATCTGATTTAAGCGAAAATTTGTAAAAAAAGAGAATCTGATTATAATTCTATAGGCTATGGGTACTAGACTGGTCCAAAAAACATGAAAGTTTGAAATGTTATCGGGCCCATCGATTTTCTTGTTCAGAATGCTTTGAAAATAAGTTGTGCACACATTTTATTGTAATTTGACATTGAGAAATGGGGTCCAAAGGCCCCTCTAAATTAATACGTAAAGCTAATGGGGAAAACGTTGATATTTTGCAAACGCATATTTTGATATCGTAGTTTGAAGAAAGTTTGTAACTCGAGAAGTTCATTCTGTTGAACGGTGGCTGTTTTATAGAAACAATATGTCGTTAACTTGTTATTAAAATGTTCATTCTTGCTACCGCCGCTTTACTCAGATAGCAGAAATATTACTCAGAAAGCTGTTCATTTTGTTTAACTCAGTTAAAATTTATAACAGAACTAGCTGCCATTTGGGAAATAAAACTTCGGAAACAAAGCCTTTGACATTGTTCAACTTGATCTACGGAGGTAATTACTTGAATCTCAAAATGTTTGAAAACTTTTAAAGAGCTATATCCCTTGCTACGTGACAAAGAAATAATTCGATGTCTTCATAAATTCAAGCTTGAACATGTAACTGCTCACATGTGACATCCGAAAATGTATTCGTAAAATTCTTCGTGGATTACTGAACTTTATCATCGTTCGACGTTTGGAACAGTTGATCGCTCGTGCTTCACCGTTCTCCGTGGCCCAAAATTTATTAGATGTTTTATAAATTCGAATATAAATTAATGAATATGAATATGGATATAAATAGGAATCGACATACGAATATATGCGATATCTTTGTTTGATTTCCAACGTTTTATTCGAAACTTTATTTAAACTTTATTCCAAATTTTTTTTTATCTAAATAATAGCGACCATAACAATAATGAACATCTCAATAAAAACATCAATATGATCTGAATCTATAAAACAGTCACGTTTTAACAGAATGACCTTCTCGAGTTACAAACTTTCTTCAAACTACGATATCAATGGCGGTAACACCTTTCACGGAAATATTTTTAGATTGACAGATTGACAGCAGACACTTATAGATTAATCCTTTTTTACAGCAGAAGCAACGTTTTTTTATGCATCGTATTCAACCCCATAGTTTTAAGGCAATGATAAAGATTCAAACATTTAAATTAATAAATTCAGATTATTCAGCTCCACGGCCATGTGAGCAAATTTTAGAATATGTTTTCACAAAGATGACGTATTAGTGTTTGAAAAATATCAGCGTTTTCCCCATTAACTTTACGTATTAATTTAGAGGGGCCTTGGGACCCCATTTCCCAATGTCAAATTACAATAAAATGTGTGCACGCATTCTGAACAAGAAAATTGATGGGCCCGATAACATTTCAAACTTTCATGTTTTTTGGACCAGTCTAGTGGGTACATAATCTTTTGCGATTTCAGTAGCTTTGGAATCCTGAAATGGAGTGAAAGAGGGTTGAGCGCGTAAATCTCTTTTTACAAAAAAAATGAGAAACGCAATTTTCAATTTCCGAAATAACTACTTGGAAGTTTAGGAATCCTGAATTACAAACGTAGTACAGTTAAATATATACCATGCCTACCTATTTTTAATTGGGTTGCATAGTCAGGCATATGGTGACAAAGCAATAGCCATGAATGTTTTTCAAATTCCCATCCAGCAAATTCCTATAGTTTGTATAGAAAAACACAACAAACAAGTTAAGATAATAAACCTATGCAGACAGTAGAATATCAAGATGCAAATCGTAGGATAATATGTGATGTTTTGACAAGGACTATATAGGTTTAGAGGCTGAGAACTCTTCAGATAGAATGTATTACAACTAATGATTACAATAAATCAGATATGTATTGAAAAATATCAGCAACACCAATTAGGAATAGTTATTACAGAAAGATTCAGTATAGCCTCAACTTAACACAGAAAATGTCGAAGCTCATATAATAATCTGCTTTGTAGCTCTAAGTGGGTCACAAACTGCGCGTAAGTGGGTCACATCGTAACTTCCTTGCTTTTTCTAAGTTGATTAAAGGCATTTAATAAATTCGATTGTGTTTTCAAGATATCATATCTAAATAAAACGATGACCAGGATATTTTAAGTTTTTCAGTCTGATTGGGAACATGGCAGATTGCAGTAAATGGGTTACGGATTGTAAACTCATTCTAATCTACTTGATTTTTCATATCTGTTAAATTATTTTGAATAATAATGTCCCCCTTATCATTTTAGACAACTGGTAACAAAACTGAAGCCAAGCGTTAAAATAATTTTAAAGCCCTGAAAGAAAACACTCTCAACCTTGTAAGTGGGTCACGATGGAAATGCCCTAGGCTAGAAACAAACTTGATCCAAACATAACCTTTGCAGCACGTAATTAATACTTTTTTACTGTCAGATATAAACATAAGAAAACTTTAAATGCTTGGAAAGTATAGAAATATAACAAGCATATTAGATTAGCCCAATTCGAACAGTCAGGCTGAGTTAGTCTGCTGATCTGAACTGATTGGTCGACAAAAATATCAGGAATCTTATGATCTTCTGAAAAGAGATTCGAAGCTGGGGCAGCTTACAAAATAGACATAGCCTAAACTACTTGCCAATACAGCAGCATATCTTTAATTACGATGTGTTTATTTATCTAGAAGGCCTGTTATCCTATGCTTTTGAATTAAGATGGTGGATTAGCTAGCAATGATATCTTCCAAGTTCAATAGGCTTACCAGGCATAACGTCCGTTCGCAAGATCGGCCCCGCTACGACAACGTCCCCGTCAGGGTCAAGACGTCCCTGGGTCACTATAACCACCCCGGTTTGGCTTACCATAACGTTCTCGGGAATAATATGACATAAATTAAAGTGACTTTGTAGGTAATTAGTGAAAGTTTATATTTGTTTTTATCAATCAATCTCTTATCAAATAATTTCTACTAATTCATGTACTGTTTCTGTTTGAGTGATCAAATTTCCAATTTAATGAAGGAAAATGTAAACTCGAAGAGAAGAAGTTAGGAACTATAAAGACTGGTTATGAATATGAAGCCAGATACATAAATCAAAATCGACATATCATTCAATATAATTTATATAATGTATGTAACGAAGAAAATTATATTTATTATCAACTACATCATGTCATGTGTTTCTTGTATTTAAATCGTCTGAATTTGATTCGATCATGACTTCACTTCCCTTCAAAATAAAAAAAAAGATGATATATTGTGGTTATGTGGATTATAATAATTGAGTATTAGAAAAGAAGTAATGGGATAGATCGAAAGACAGAGACAAAAATCACGCAATAGTTAAATAGACTATAAGCAATAGTTAAAACTTCACTGAGTTTGGTGGCTTTGAAAAAAGCCGTCAGCCACTCTTGGAGCAGCCGCTAAATTGAAAGGGTCTTTAACAACTTTGAATGTTCCGTCGACGTACCATGTCTTTGCCTTTGATAATAAGTTTATCATGTTTGATGTAGCAAAGAGTAGATGACGCTTACCACATATTGTAGTTTCTTTCTTCAGAAAACCGTCTGGTAGGTGGTTTTCGTCCAGGTCAAAATCCAAAGTTGTTGGTTCTTGTGGGCGTTTCCTTTGTCTGTGCCTGTTAGCTGCTCTTGCAAAGTTTATTGGATTCGGGATAGCTTCTATTGGTTCAGATGTGGTGTGTACTCCATGTTCAAGCACATGACGGTGTTGACAATTTCAGCTGCTGATGTGAATACTTCTGAGGCGGCGATCTTTTTGACTTCAGCAGCAATTTTGGTGGCCATAGTTGTTCCAAGTTTTCCAGGGTGTATATGTGGGTTGATGCCTTGAGATAGCCTAGTATAGTCATAGACATAGTATTGCAGCAGTGCCATAGCAGCGACATAAGTCTTGTTGATATAAAGAAGCAATTGAAAGAAAACAGCAAATAAACCTACCTATAACATGTCCACTTCTCAGAAAAATGGATGAGAGAGAGTACGATGTCGTAAAATACGTGGGCCTATTGACCATGACCGCCAAAACATTTCACCGAATCTCGCATGTTCAGAGCAAGTAGAAAAACAAACCATATTTCGTTTTGAACGGTAAAGTTAAAGAATTCGTTCCAGTGATAAGTTGTTGTGATATCGCAGTACATCATTTTATTACTTTCATCGTAGGCTAAACGTTCCTTATGTATCGGGGAAACAAATACTTGTAGTTGAATTCAGTTTGTAAAACCATGGTAAAACAGTAAAATTCGTAAACTGACTGAGCTTTTTGTTTTCACACTTTTTCAAATTGGGGTCTGGATGCAAGACCGCTCGGGATCGGACGTAAAGAAACTTCAGGAGCTGCCGACTATCAAGCAGCCTGCATGCAGACCAAAAACACTATTCAGTGTTCCCTTTACGTCTGCGTGTAGGCTCAATAGCGTCACAGCGATTTTTATACTTTACGAATTTATAAAGTGCCTATAGAAAGCTTCCCAATATTTACCATGTCAGAGACATTGTAGAAAATATCCTGAATGGGTTCGAATAAATTATTTTGTGACGTATTGATTTGTTTATAAGAAACAGGCATTGTTTAATATAAAATCTATACACATAGCACATAATTGGAATTTCAGCTAATCATTAAATTTTATCAACATAAATCATATTATCTATTTCATATAGGCTAAACTAACTAACTACCATGAGTAATTTTGCTAAATATTGTTGAGTAGTTCTGAATTTATGAGCAAATACCATTGTGAATTATCATGTTGATATTAACCAAATCAGTACCCTTAGCATAATTGGAATTTCAGCTAATTATTGAATTTTTTCAAAATAAATCATATTTTCTATTTCACATAAGCTAAACTAACTACCATGACAAGTTTTGTCAAATAATATTGAGAAGCTTTGAGTTTATTAGCAATTAGCAGTGTGAATTATCGTGTTGATATTAACTAAATCGATACCCTTAACATAATTGGAATTTCAAGTAATCATTAAATTTTTTTAACATCGAGCTTCCGTGAACATCGTTTTGTGAAAGACTAGACTCCTATTTCGATGTTAACAAAATTAAATCTTCACAAATTCTAACTGATTTATCAGGTTTAATAACTGGTACAATTGGTGTTGCCCATTTACTATGGCTTGTTGATACTAGTACTCCTTCAGATAGTAATCTATCGATTTCATTGTCAATTAATGGTTTAATAGCGTATGGGACTGGTCTAGCCTTCATGAATACTGGCGTTACATGTGGTTTAATAGTAATTGACACTTTTGTTGTTGTCATTTTACCAAGTTCGTCGCTAAACAGTCCTTTATATTGTTCTAACAGTTCTGTTGAATTAGTATCATGATGCTCTGTGGTTATATGTTGAATCGGAAATAAACTTTGCCAATCGAGTGGAATTTTATTCAACCAGTCTCTACCAAGAAGAGAAGGAGTATTACCTTCTGCGACTATTAATGGTAATTTGGTATACGTTTTATCTCGATACATAACATATACTGTTACACATCCTAATATTGGTATGTTTTGTCCAGAATATGATCTCAATTGTACATCTGTTTTCTCTAATTGTTTTGACGCTAATTGTTGCTGATAAACATTATAACCAATAATTGATCGACCTGCTCCCGTATCTACCTCTAATTGTAGTGGCATTGCCTCAATTTGTAAGGTTACCATGACAGGTTTTATTTTTACCTTTTGTTCTGTTACCTCATGCATTGCTGAATATTCGTCATAATCATCACAATCATCGTCGTCCGTAACAATGTCTGTTGTGTTTTCTGTCTGAGAATTTATGTTATCGTTCTTCTTTTTTTTAAAACAAGCCCTTGAAATATGACCAACATTTTTACAATAATTACAGATCGCTTTTTTAAATCTACATGTAGTAGCATCGTGTTGATCTCCACATCTGTAGCAATTATTGTTTTTATCAGTCGAGGGTTTGCTGGCTCCCATTATTTTTCTCTGCAGCTGTATTTTATTTACGGGAATTCCCGATTGTCCCTGTTCTATCCTTGCTGGATTATGTCCTTGCATTAAGGTTGCTGTATTTTCATGTGCCTGTTCGATGGCTTGACAAATTTCAATGGCTTTATCTAACGTTAAATTTACCTCACTCAGAAGTTTTTTTAGCATTGCCTCATTTCTGATCCCTGTTACCAATCTATCTCGTAATTGAGTAGTAAGGTTCGTTTCAAATTTGCAATGTTCTGATAGATGGCGTAGTCTACCAACATACGTATTAATATTCTCACCTTCTTTTCTTGAAGCAGAGTGGAATTTAAATCTCTCGACCATTTCATTGCGTAACCGTGTTTTGTGTTTTGAGAGAGTTTCGACCAATTGATTAAAAGTCTTCTTGTTTGGCTTCTCTGGGAATACCAAATCTTTCAACAATCGATATGTGGTGGCATCTATTAATGTTATGAGTATGTTGGCTTTTTCTCCTTCACCAATTTTGTTAACATCGAAATAGGAGTCTAGTCTTTCACAAAAGTCATCCCAATCTTCCCCTTCTGAAAATTCTGGAATTTTCCCAATTAATGTGCTTCGTGTAGCCATGTTGTGTTCAATATTGGGTTGTAAATTCTCTGGAGGATTCTCTTCTGCATCTGTAGTGCTATCAGACCGTAACGTGGGCATCTATAATTCTCGTCGCCAATTTTATGTATTAATAAGAAGATGTAACGCAATGAACACTACAGATTATTGATAACAGTAACAGTATAATAATCAGTAAAAATACAGAGTTGATGAAATATATGACTTGCTCCTAGCTAACGCCTTGATCAGTTGTCCAACGTGGCAGCCTCGTTTATAATCATGCGTTATAATATTAGTGCTATTACGCCACACAACGTAATACATGACATTCTCCTTTTCTTGTTTAAGACTCTATGTGATCTAATAGGTAAAACAATTATCAATTAAATTTATTGTTTGTTTATTTATTGATATGTTATAACAAGGTAAAGATTATATAAAGTAATGTCGTTCGATTATTATACGGTAATGTTGTCCTGGATATAATATATATATACTTTTTTTCTATAGATATTGTGGGCGAGCTCTTTCCCTAGTAGGGTAACTTTTATTAGTTGTAGGCGTCTTTCCTTCTTTGGCTTCTTCTTCCTCTACTGACTCTTTGTTGTCAGCGTAACCATCTCGTTTTCGGATATGGTCTATGTGGCGATTCATAACACGCCCATCATCAGTAAGTAGTTTATAAGATAGAGGTCCTGTTTGTTCTTGTATTACGGCATTAAACCAAGTTTTTGTGATCATATTGAATACCTGCACTTTGCTGTTTATTTGCAGTTCTCTTGGAGGTGACGACACTGTCGACTTTTTCCGAATATCTGCATCTAGGTTTGGCAGCATAAAATGTAAAGGTGTTCTTAGCTGACGCTTCATAAGTAATTCACATGGTGATAGACCTGTTGATGAATGTGGCGTTGTGCGATATGCGAATAGAACTTTACATAAGAGTTCTGTGATTGGTAATCCTCTATTTTTCTTTAAAGCTGTTTTAAGTAGTTGAACAGCTCGTTCTGCTTGACCATTGGATCTCGGATGATACGGTGCTGTGTGTGTTAATTTTATATCGTTATTGGAACAATATCTTTGAAACTCTTCAGATGTAAAACCACTGCCATTGTCTGACACGATTTGTTCAGGTAATCCGAAATACGCAAATATGTTTTTCAAGGTTGTGATCGTTGCCGCTGATCCAGTTGAAGGAACTACACGAACGTCAACCCATTTTGAATATGCATCAATGACAACAAGGAAGATTTTTCCCCAAAAAGGACCAGCATGATCTATGTGTATTCTTGACCATGGTGTTGTAGGAAATTACCAGGGGTGAGTAGAGGATAAAGCTGGTAGACAGGCATTTGCTTTACAAGAATCGCATGATTTTGCTACTTCCTCTATATCCTTGTCCATCCCGGGCCACCATATAAAGCTGCGTGCCAAAGACTTCATTTTAACTATACCTTGATGAGTATTATGGAGAACAGCTAAAGCTCTCTTTTGAAGACTTGCAGGTACTACGACTCGTGATCCCTATAGTAGGGCATCTTGGTGCGTGCTGAGCTCACCTCTTTTACTGACATAGGGGGAATCCCCATTTTGCATCGTTTTGATATCCCTGGTTGTTTTAATTTGTTGTACTATCTTTGATATAGTTGGGTCGTTTCATGAAGCTCGTTTCAATCATATTTTCTATTTCACATAAGCTAAACTAACTACCATGAGTAATTTTGTCAAATAATATTGAGAAGCTTTGAATTTATTAGCAAATAGCAGTTTGAATTATCGTGTTGATATTAACTGAATTGATACCCTTAACATAATTGGAATTTCAGCTAATCATTAAATTTTTTCAACATCAACCATATAATCTATTTCACATAGGCTAAACTAACTACCATAAGCAGTTTCGCTGAATAATGTTTAGAAGCTTTGAATTTATTAGCAATTAGCATTGTGAATTATCGTGATGATATTAACAAAATCAGTACCCTTACCATAATTGGAATTCCAGCTAATTATTGAATTTTTTCAAAATAAATCATATTATCTATTTCACATAAGCTAAACTAACTACCATGAGTAGTTTTGACAAATAATCTTGAGAAGTTTGAATTTATTAGCAAATAGCATTATGAATTATCATGTTGATATTAACAAAATCAGTACCCTTAGCATAATTGGAATTTCAGCTAATTATTGAATATTTTCAAAATAAATCTCATTTTCTATTTCACATAAGGTAAACTAACTACCATGAGTAATTTTGTCAAATAATATTGAGAAGCTTTGAATTTATTAGCAAATAGCAGTTTGAATTGTTGTGTTGATATTAACAGAATCGATACCCTTAACATAATTGGAATTTCAGCTAATCATTAGATTTTTTCAACATCAATCATATTATCTATTTCACCTAGGCTAAACTAACTACCATAAGCAGTTTCGTTGAATAATGTTGATAAGCTTTGAATTTATTAGCAATTAGCATTGTGAATTATCGTGATGATATTAACATAATCAGTACCCTTACCATAATTGGAATTCCAGCTAATTATTGAATTTTTCAAAATAAATCATATTATCTATTTCACATAAGCTAAACAAACTACCATGAGTAGTTTTGACAAATAATCTTGAGAAGTTTGAATTTATTAGCAAATGGCATTATGAATTATCATGTTGATATTAACCAAATCAGTACCCTTAGCATAATTGGAATTTCAGCTAATTATTGAATTTTTTAAATAAATCATATTTTCTATTTCACATAATCTAAACTAACTACCATGAGTAGTTTTGTCAAACAATATTGAGAATTTTTGAATTTATTAGCAAATAGCATTGTGAATTATCGTGTTGATATTTACAAAATCAGTACCCTTAGCATAATTGGAATTTCAGCTAATTATTGAATATTTTCAAAATAAATCACATTTTCTATTTCACATAAGCTAAGCTAACTGCCATGAGTAACTTTGTCAAATAATATTGAGAAGCTTTGAATTTATTAGCAAATAACAGTTTGAATTGTTGTGTTGATATTAACTGAATCGATACCCTTAACATAATTGGAATTTCAGCTAATCATTAAATTTTTTCAACATCAATCATATTATCTATTTCACCTAGGCTAAACTAGCTACCATAAGCAATTTCGCTGAATAATGTTGAGAATTTTTATATTTATTAGCAAATAGCATTGTGAATTATCGTGTTAATATTAACAAAATCAGTACCCTTAGCATAATTGGAATTTCAGCTAATTATTTAATTTTTTCAAAATAAATCATATTTTCTATTTCACTTAAGCTAAACTAACTACCATGAGTAATTTTGTCAAACAATATGGAGAATTTTCGAATTTGTTAGCAAATAACATTGTGAATTATCGCGTTGAACAAAACCAGTACCCTTAGCATAATTGGAACTTCACCTAATTATTGAATTTTTTCAAAATATATCATATTTCTATTTCACTTGAGCTAAACTAACTACCATGAGTAATTTTGTCAAACAATATTGAGAATTTTTGAATTTATTAGCAAATAACATTGTGAATTATCGTGTTGATATTAACAAAATCAGTACCCTCAGCATAATTAGAACTTCAGCTGATCATTAAATTTTTTAACATAAGTTATATTATCTATTTCACATAGGCTAACTACAATGAGTAGTTTTGTTAAATAATTTTTAAAAGTTTTGATTTTATGAGCAAAAAGCATTGTGAATCTTCGTGATGATATTTTGTGAACTATTCTGGATTGCTAGATTAATTTGGGCTAAATCTGTTATCTTAGACGTAAGATAACAGAAACTTCAATCAATTATAAAAGTTTGCTGTATATTATAATTTCTACTTCAAGATCCATTATCTAACTGTTAAAGAGTGTAGAATATTGAATATATGAGCCGAGAGCACAAAACAGTATGAATTTATAGGGCTAATTTTAACAAAATTGATACTCTATATTTTTATAAATCAAATACTCTATATTTTTATAAATCAAATACATGACAGCAAGCAAATTTAAACTAGGCTAGCAAATTTCAATAATTCAAGCAATTTTAGTCTAGCGTAGAAAAATTTTCTTGATTCAAGAAAATATGTTCTTTATGAAATATTCGCACCACTTATTTTCTTGTTTTAAGAAAATGTGTTGCTTAAAACAAGAATAAAAGCCTACCCTAGCAAATAGATTTTCCTGTGTAATACTTATTCAGAATTTCTTGTAACGGACGCGATGATTTATAAAGTGGAAATGTTTAGTGCAGCTTCAAAGATATAAAATACCATAGCCGATGGTAGTATTTAAATGCTCATGTTATGATGTATGATGAAAAGGATTTACTTTTATAGAAAATGAATCTACTTTACCATCATTTGATCGCGATATAAAATGATCTTTTTTTGTCAGAATTATTTCGAATAAAAAACATTTTATATTTTATTCTTATCGGGTTTACATTCTCCTTCAATAAAATATTGTCGTTAACTTATTATTGATTGTTGTAGTATTAACTCAAAGAATCTGCAATTATGTATATGAATGTTGTTCGGAGATTATGCCACTCGTATAGTTTTTATTTGGATCTCATTTGGAAAACGATTAGTTGTATTTGAATAAATAACGTTTGCTATATGAACGATGGTTTGTTACACTCATCCAAACTATATTAACTATTTAAAAAATGTTTTTGAATTATGTGTTTTTGAAATTGAAAGCTATTTTTGAATGCTGAAAATATTATAATTATTATTTATCACAAATAATACGCTTAATTTAATTTTGTTGAATTATATATTCCTGAATCTAGCTTTATTAAATGTTGATCAAAGATAAGAACAAGATGCCGCTATTTTTACTCTCTAAACTGTAGTAACATACTGCGTCTTATTCTTATAGCAAATCAACAAAATGAAATTTTAAATTTAATCGATGTTTACAATCCTTTGTTAATTATGGAAGCAAAATCTGAAAATAAGAGCCTGCCCGCTCATAACCAAATGATTCATATTTTTATATTAAATAACAAATTATAAAAACAATTTTGTGCAATGCCTTGATTAATTCTGAATTCAATAATTTTAGACTGTAGAATGATAATCTCTTCGAACTTTGAATATTTTTTCTAATTAGTCGAACGCATACGCCATTTTGAAATTTCTCGCAAGTTCATTTGTTTTTATGCGTCGTGATCGATTGTTGATCTCAAAACAGATTGTTTTATCAGTGTCGTCACAAATTATCTTTTAAAATAGCCTTTTTAAAAGTTAAATTTTTAAATTTCGATTTTAAGAAAAGCAATCAACAGCATTTGGTTCAATAATATATTAAGGACGTAATGCCTGTTTAATTTTTGTAGCGTTTGTGCCGCGCTCTATAGATTGCAGATATGACCAAAACATGAACATATCTACGTCTCTTTGATTTCAAAACATATTTTGTTTAGCCTAGTTATTCTGGTAATTCAATGTAATTCAGTATTTCGTATTGTTTTATTATCATAAAACTGATTATCTGGATTATTTCGCCCGTAAGACGTACATAAGTCGCGGACAGACACAGATATATCGAAATGTAGAAATATAGAAATATAGAAATATAGTGATATACAAACAGACTGTATTATTAGTATAAGTAGATAATACGGAAAATGTTTCAACAACTACTACTTGTAGCTTTTTCTTGCTATCTTTTGCTTTGAAACAGTAATAGTAATAATAACAATATAATAATAATAATAGTAATAGTAATAATAATAATAGTAATAGTACTATAGTACTATAGTAATAGTACTATAGTACTATAGTAATAGTAATAGTAATAGTAATAGTAATAGTAATAGTAGTTCATACATATATTTGCACGCAATTCAGGGTAAAAGATAATTTGCTATGATACATTGATTTGGTCAGGGGTATTTACATAAAATATTGTACATTTTGTTAGAATCATACTAAAGTTAATGACATACAATATAATTTAGTAGAAGTAGTTAAAGTGCCTATGGATTGAATTTTCGGTACCAGATTTTATTATATAATACTGTAGTATTTTTACTTGTGATTCCGATGGTGTGGTTTATTTATTTTTCTGAATTTTTTATCTTACCGGTTTTAATGCATGAAATCTGCATTTTGGTCGATAAAAAGGGGACAAGTTTCGCGCGGTCAGATTATGCAAATGAGGCGCCTGACGTCAACAGGTATGTAAATAGAGAAGGCAAAAGAAGAGATTTAAGCTAGCATGGCGAACGTTGCTCCTTTTATTGTCGAATGTCAAACTTTCAGAGCAGGGGAGGAAATATTGTGTAGCAGGACATTCACGAAAGACGAACACACAAAGAAGTTGTGAAGAGATTTTGGAGGCTACATCATTTTTCTTCGCTCCTTCGTCACTGCTGTATGTTCTGGGTCTGCACACTTCAAGCCTACAGTTTTTACTCGTCTTTTAAACATTAGGGCCTACAGTTTCTTCCTGAAAGCTATCAAGACGCCTTGAGATTGGAGCAATATAAATAATTCACGGCCAGGCAATAATAAATGAGACGACGACAGATCGATAAAAGACATGTTAGTGTTTACAAATCATTACAGCTTATATGTTACTCTATTTCTGAACATATTTGTAGCCGTAACAGGATCATAATAGTAATAGTAATAGTAATGGTAATAGTAATAGTAATAGTAATAGTAATAGTAATAGTAATAGTAATAGTAATAGTAATAGTAATAGTAATAGTAATAGTAATTATTATAGTAGTTGTAATAGTAATAGTAATAGTAATAATGGTATTTATATAGCGCCACTTCTAAAAATTAATCCGGTGGCGATTTACAGTAATTTTAATACGAAATAATAATACTTTTATACGGACAATAGCAGAGATGTAATATTATTTATTCTTTATATATAATTAATGTGATTTCAGTCAAAAATAATGGTGTATTGAATACGTGGGTCATTTGTTGAAAAACTCGCCAGAACTATTTTTTTCCCTGATCTAACTATTCCTAAATGTGGATGGAAACCCCACCCAGATTTAACGTGTTTGATATAGCCGGAGTTAGGAAATTCAAATTTCGTGTCTTCTCTGTCACATTCAATTGTTGTTGTAAGTGACGGCCAATATCCTCCATCAGAATTTTTAAAGCATTCATTCCCTGCAGATCTATAAATTCTCCCATCTGCTATTGAAAATCCTGTATATGGCGACATGATCTCTCCGTCTGGTATTACCATGAAAACAATGTTATCATCATCAATGTTATACTTGAGGTACATCCCTGAGCTTGTCTGCATAAATCTCACTAAAAAACAGAACAATACACATAATAATAAATAGAAGAACAAATCTAGCATAGTAATTGCGCCATTCTAGATCTGTGTATCTGAAAACAAGGTATAGGTCAAAAACCTTATTTCGGGCATACACTCCTCTGAGAATACGGCTCAAAACTTTAAACGTCTTTCTTCGTTTAGATTCAAACTGAAAATCTAACTCGCAGCTCTATTTTCAGCGAGCTGATTTTACTGATAAATTTGACAGAAATCTTTGCATTCAAAGGAACAAGTAACAGATTTTCATAAATTGAATAAAATCATATCAAAACCTCTAATTAAACCAGCAGTTCGAATTACCTGCTAAATCACATTAATGCCAACTGAATCTCTAGAATGCATTGGGATAATTATCGCCATGATATTTTATTCAACTATATAATATCCCATCTGTGTCCACAAAATACAAAATAACCACGCTTTTCATTTTTATTCCATTTGATTTAATCAACTGTACTGTAATTAAGCTGGACTGCAGATGTATTATATGCACTGAAGTTGTCACCATACTTGCAATTCGTTTGCAGGACTTCAGATGGGATGAATAACGAGCTACGACATATCGGAGTCTCTCCGATGATTACCTTGACAGAGATGAAACAAGTGTCACACCTTGGTATTTCATGGCATCGAGGTACAAGTCGAACACATTTTGGTGTATGGAATTATTTTCTTATCATCGAATAAAATTTCACAATTCACCAATGGTTATTGCTATGATTACTCTTTGCTCTCGAATCATAAAATATGAGTCTATATGCACTTTTTCTGTTTGCGTTTCATGTTTAAAGTAGCTTCTTTACTGCAGATTTATTCACCTTTTGCGTTTTATAATACAACTTTGTTTTTCAGTATTTGCATTATCATACTATTTGAAATTATTTAATTAAATTGGTTCTGCGGTAGCTCTGGTATAGCCAGATCAATCTAGTACCTCTGGAAGTTACGCTGAGTTGGAGCGACACGGTCCCAAAAGCCGATCGCAAGTTGTATGCAATTATGCCAAATTGTACATGGTAATGTGACTATTTTAAATTTATCCAAACCTCAAGCTTTTGAGGTTCTATTGAAGCTCTAGCAATTCTATTGAAACAAACATAGTACATATAAATATGAAGAGTTCATCAATATTATAACAGATGATATGTCGAGTGTATTTTGTTGAATTAGAAATCATTTCGCATATCCTAATTTACTTTGGCTTGCTTGAGAACATTGAAATTGACAACAGTGCAATGATATCTCTATATTATTACCAATGAACTCATTATACATCTTCATTATTGTAAAATTGCTAGGTTAACATCGATTCTACAAATACATCCTATTCAAGAACTTGTAATATACTGCATGTGCGGCTCTACGTTCTCGACGATTTTCTTCTCTGTTAATATTTTCAAATTAAATCTGCTACAGCCCACTGATCTCCGCGACTTTAACAGTATCAGAACAAGAACAAGAAATAAACGGTTATGTTGTAGTATTATGTTTATTTTAAACTTCAGCAATTTTCTGGGTGTAACATGGTGATGATTTTCGATTTCCAATCAAACTTACCATTGTCGAAATGCCTTATATGAATTTTGTGAATCCCGAAGATCATTTAAAAACGGGTTATAGAATCGCATCGTAGTTAATTCTATCTACGCATCTTAACTGCAACTCACCGCTAATTGATCGCGTGACATATATCTATTGATGCGCTTTCCATCGAAAAAGGATAAGCAATGGCGCTGCGTCATGATCATTGCGTTTCTTACTCAATGTTTGTCTCTCGTACTTATGTTCTCTTTATGTTAGCAGTTTATCTTAGGCCACGTCTTAGGCATTCAGAAATTAGTCTGCTAGCAGACTAAAAGTTACTCTATGAAACCTTTCAAACTGCACACATGCTACAAAGAAGAAAGAAATCCTTTCGTTTCCAAGGAACACCCATCATTCGACAAGATTACTGTGTTCAAAATTATAATTTTCCTAATATTTAAGTCCTCAAAAATAAATAAATATGAATTATTAAGTAATTCACCTCTTGAACAATTTCTTGTTTCCTCGATCTGCTCTGTACAATCATTTCCTCCAAAAGATGGCACAGGGTTTGTGCATTGCCTACTTCTGCTTTGCTTTAGAAGTACATGCTCACAGCCAAACCACTTCGTCCACAAGGACATTCCACCATGAACTGCGTTGAAAATAAAACGTAATCCATTAGTCTATAGTACACGCTGCTTTTTAATTTTGTTAATATAAACTTCAATCAATTGACTTGGATATTTTAAAGCTAAAAATATACTACGTATTATAATACATTCTTCATCGAAGTTTTTATCGATTGATGAAGGCCGATTAGCACGATCAAGCATGGTAATCAATAATGCCTTTTTATAGCTTGAATCTCTGATAATGTAATAGTAGACCGTTATCAGGAGCTTTGCGATTAACACTAG
This sequence comes from Haliclystus octoradiatus, assembly GCA_916610825.1. Lineage (NCBI taxonomy): Eukaryota > Metazoa > Cnidaria > Staurozoa > Stauromedusae > Haliclystidae > Haliclystus > Haliclystus octoradiatus. The sequence goes on from OU744451.1 coordinate 9,810,190, forward strand.
TTTCAATGATATTATTAGTAAACTCCATTGAGACGCCGAGAGGCAACTTATTCTGCACCGCTATTTTCATTGTAGATTTCAATGTCGGATTTCCATTGTTTAACTTTTGAAGTAGATTATTTGCTTCGTATACGCTTGGCATAATTGTCAAAGTATCATCAACATAACGATAATAACGATCAGGAAGGTTGCTATTTTCTCTTAATCCGTCTTCTATATGACACATAAAAACGTTCGCCATCAAGGGACCCAATTGCGAACCCATTGCTACGCCATGTATCTGTTCGTACAGATCTCCTTGAAAAGTAAATAGTTGAAATGGCATGTGAATTACACGACTTCTATGTGTGTACCAATTACGGTAGTTGTATAATTAGTTTCATTATTTTATGTTTTTTTATGTTTACTGATTGCTGAACATTTTTCACGCTATACTTTCCCATTTTTATTTCATCCTTATGTTTCTATTTTCGATGTCTTTCCCATCAACAAATAAACCAACATGTAAATAAATGAGTACCCCGATAAACAAGCTAAACTGCTTAAGGTGTAAATTGCTATGGGGGACTGGATATTAATCCTTTAAATATGTTTACTATTCATTTCTACGTTACAATACATTTCCATGTCTTCTATTTGAAAATTATACATACAACACTACATTCTATCGATCTTAAATTAAAATTTATCTATATACCGTAATCGATATGGGTTTGGTTAATACATTTGTAGTTTTTCTCAAAAATAAATAGAATGAATGATGATAAGACGGTTAACGCATTCCTCTTTGCCAAAGAAAAATGATTTTATAGAAAACATAATTTAAAAGGTTTTTAACGTTTTGAAATCTGAAAACGTAATAAAAACATACATAATAGGCTATTGAATTGGGCTCTTTTCAGTAGCTTTCACATTTTAAGGTGCAATTCTGTACTTTTTCAGTAAAATGAGAAAAATCTAGATTTATCAAGCATCAGGTGAATTTCAGTGTGGTTTCAGTAGGTTTTCAGTAGCAATTCAATATATCCGAAATTTATAGTATAGTAACTCTGTAGTAAATCCATCTCTACAAGTTCCAAGTGAAATCGACAACACAAGCACTATCATACTGCTATTGTGTACATTTGCCATTTTATGAATAATAATCATGGTTCAATTGTTGATTCTGGCTACAATATCAACCCATCTGGCCAACCCAAAATTTGACTTGGAGTGAATAAATGAGTGTAGGTCACAACTATTTAACCCCTGTCTGATGATGATAAGAGGCTAACTGAAAATACTGTAAACTATCTATGTCTCGTCTCAGATTATTTATCCTTCATAAGCATTTTTTCAATTAAACATTAATTAACAACATTGTACTAGCCTGCACATGGTTCTTTATTGCAGATCTCTATCTTCTCATCAATGCCTGCACATGTTGGACCCCAATCGGAAGGAGGAGGATTGTCACACGTTCGAGTTTCCTGCTGCTCTCCCATACCACAAGTAACGCTGCAAAAACCAATTATGTGCCATGACGACCACCCTCCAACAACTATATTGGGGAAAAGATGAAATATACCGATAAATCTAATCTGTATTCCCACTGTCAGTGCTCTGCATTAAACATGTTAACGGATGTCTTATTTAACAGATTGATATTTTTCGGTTGTAAATAGTATTTTCAAGATTATTTTCAGAGAAATGTGCCCTCACTGCAACGCTCTTTCCCAACTACGGGAAAATATTATGAAAAAAATATATATATACTGTTAGTAATGTACCAATATACTACAAAGTAGAATGATTGCTAAACAATAAATCAGTGCATCACTATATCAATATGTCACCTGGAATCACCACTTTCTGATGTACCTGGATAGTAGAATTAGAAAAAATTCATTATTATATAAAAAAAATGTTTCCTTTCAAACAAGTTGAGGAAGATGTCTTCCAAGCTCAATGTGTAATTTCTATCATCTATTCAAATATAAGTACACATAGTTTATTTATTTCTAGACAGTATAGATAATATAATATAAAGATACGACCAGTGTATATCATATATTACTCATGCATAAGAAGGTGTAATGATCTTGTAAAGCGCAACTCAGAGTTTTTAGTTTACATTGGTTCGTAAATAAGCTATGAGGGTGAGTACACTAAATTATTTTAGAACATATATGTATTTGCTACGAACTATTCTTGCAATTTGAAAGACTTATTGTCTAAATGTTTGCTAATTTCCTATTTATTACGCATTGTATGTGATGTAGAAGAGCAGATTATTCAATTTATGATAATTTTTTAGGATGTTGTTAACTTTCATATGGAGAAATGGTTTTGTTATTTGAAATTTTAGCGGTTCATTTTGTTCATGTTTTGATTTTGTAGTTTATTGAGAGCTTTCCTTCCTATGCCAGGAATTTTGTTTTTATATACCTATAGATAGGAACTTGAGAAAATTGGTCATTTATTGACGAGGGGATGTATTAAAAAGGAAATTATGATATGTTATGTTTCCACAGTTATTAAACCAGTAAAAGTTAGACAATTGTTTTTGAATTGTTAATTTGTGCAAAAACAATTCGATACACTACAAAGACTATAGAATGAACAGCAGCCTTGACCAGCAAATTTTTGTCTTTGCAATCTGGACCCAGATTTCAGTCACTCGTTTTCATGATTCACGGCCCGTCTTTGTGTCTCCTTTGCACACAAACGCGATTTTCTAAAACTATTTCGTAAAATGAACATTGAAGCATCTTTGCTGAGTTTTTACCAATAAACTGGCTTGAAAAGTTACAAGAGCAACAGAGGTGGACATCGTAAGTGCGAATAACTACATACGAATTGTGGACGGAAGACAGAGTTGCAAACTACAACTGAACTTATTCAAATTTCATGTTGGCGTTTACTGTTTACTCGATACAAGAATAGTGGGGATTGAAATAACGGGAATAGATTTGTTAGCATTCAGAATCGAAATTTATCACCGAAACAAAATGAAATCATAACACCAGGTTAATTCCGTTTTTTAATATGGCTACTTTGATCATTGATTCACTGTCAAATTTTGAAATATTTATTTTCGTAAACAAGTCAGGCTTCCTCTGAAAATAGTACATACCTGTGTATATTTTATATTGTATTGTTTTACTGTAGCATTTATACACAAAAATTGTGAAAGTTTGAATCATATGAATTCAATTAGTATTGTTTTGAAAGTACATTTTATTCAAGTTTTTTTTCGTCAAACTTCTCAGATAATCTCGGACTGTGTCTCTCACTTCGCTATTTATTTGCAAGCCGTATATATTTCTTGGCTATCTATATAGTCATAGACTTTGCGTTTCGACATGGTGGTATGTACTTGCACCTATCAATGTTTGTAAGCATTAAGATTTATTTCAAACTGAAAATGACAAACCAGACAATTTTCTCAACCTAATTGTCATGCCCGTAGAAACAGCCACGAGAACAATGCTCTGACGTAGGCGCCAAGGTCACTTTCCAAACGTTAGCCTCGTTTCTTGTAATCAAAACAACGTAACAAAGCAAAGGCTATTGGTCATTCGACGCTCCTTAAATAGGTTTGTTTACTGGCTCGGATATTTCTGCTGCAAGCCATTTGATTTATTTTGAACAACTGAGTAACTGCAAAACACGATAACTCAATGAAATTGTATATTACTCTACAAATATTCACTGTATTTGCTTCTTACGTGCTAGTTTATGCCATATTTAAATATTTATCGGTTGTATTGTATTTTCATAAATTTCTTGAAATTGACGGGGTCAAGCTTCGTTATGAGGAAATGGCGTTATTGGCGTAATCTTTCTTTGTTTCATTTTTTTTTGCGTTCACGGCTTTTTACGAAATTCTTCAAATCATAGGTAAGACTCATTTCCTTTACTTTTCCCAGTCATTTTCCATAATAAATAACACACACAGGAAAGTAATTTTTGTTTTAAGATAAGTCCTTGTGACGTCATGAAATTAAGAGAATTACATACTTGATCATGGATCGTAATATCAACAAATGCTCTGAAAATGTGTAGCACATAGTCACAAATCGGGGCTGGTTATGTTCTAAATAGTTCATACTTTTCGTGAACTATGCTCTGATAGCACCACTCGAGACACTACAGGAGAAAACTTGAAGCCGGGAATTACTTGCCGAGATGGCTTGTAATTTTCTGATGCCTTCTGGTTTTCTCCTTAGGTGCCGCTCGTGGTGCTATAACTGCATATTTCACGGAAAATATGAACTATTTCTTTAAGGTTACCATAATATTCATAATTCCTCTGTGCATGTTTGGATAGAGATTATCTGAATCTTACGGTAAACATTTTGTTGTTATCATCATGAAACATCATCTGTCTTTCCTCCATTTGGTTTTGATGAAGATATATTTTACATCGCATTCCATCATAATTCTGCAATTGATTCCATTCGATTGTAACACATTCACTTTTCCATGAAGAACATTTCAGCCCACATTGTATATGAGAAATAGCTGTTACATATATTGACGATGTATATATTATGATTTGAGAATTTGTAATGGGTTTTGTTAGCAAGGATACTGGCTGGCCAGATACAAATACAAAGAATGATATGATAAACGACATACGGCTTGATAGCTTAGGTATATTCATCACTCTGAATTAATTATTGAGGTAGTTTCCTGAAATTAAAATGTTTATAGATTAATTAATATGCTTGTACTATACAAACTTCGGGAATTTTTGCACCGACGAGGATTAGAGGTCTCCGGAGCAAAAGTAGAACTAGGTTGCTGGTGTAAAATTCAAAGCAACATTAACTGTTGATGCAAATGAAAGTATTGAAGTACAGAATGGGAGAAAAAAGGAGTATGAAAGATTATTTTAAGTAGATGGAAAGAAGCTTCCAGCTATATTAGTGGATATCGATCATCAGCTTTGATTAATGGGGAAGTTGGAATTTATCCCAGGCCACACATCTATTTTTTTATATTGACTTATCGAGGAGTTCCTCCTCTGAGATTTCTTCTAGGAAATATATTCTGTATTCTGCAATGCTAGGAAAGAGGATGCTGCGTGACTGCAAGGAAGGAGAAGCATTCGATTACTTAGATTGTAAATGGCTGGATGACATTGCTTTTTGAAAGCGAAATGTTTCCCGTTCCAAGAATGGACAACGTTCCATTATGTTTGGATTACCGCAGAAAATTCTATTGGAAATAGCAGTAGTTACGTAATGGAATAAAATGCAGATCTTACAAGTTACTTTGTAATTAGCACGTGAAAATCATGATAAGTGACATATAAAGTCACATGTAATAACTAAACAACTCTGTATTCAGTTAGAAGTGTCCCCATAGGAAGCTTAATAGGGGATTCTCACCAAAACAATACTTCCGATATTTCCTCATATATCGTTAAAGTATACATTTAAAAGTAATGTCTGAAAAATAATTTTCTAAATATCAAGAAATGAGTATGTAATTAATGTTTGAAAATCCTCAACCGATAACGCGGGAAGAATCGAATATATTGGCGTGGCATCACTTTGACGTCAATATCCAGCCGAACCGTGCGGCTGGAACAGCTCTTGCAATAATATGTTGATAATCTCTGTGTATGGTATTGTGGCTCAACCCATGAGAAACACAACAATTATGGAAATCTTGGTTTTACCTTCTAACAAAATCAGCTGGCTCAGCTGCCTCCTCCTAATGCATCTTTTCTATTGGGTAAAGTAACTGTCATTACAATTACAATACATATTTGAATCATTCTCTGTGTTACTGTGTAGTCTGGACATGTTGTCTATTGGCACTTTTTTACTGATTTGGCCATTTTCTTACAGATTTATCTGACATGCTCATATCTTTTGGTAGTATTATACTTTTTTGTCAGGCGATTTTCTCATATATTTGTTGCAAGCAACGACATGGATTATTCGTCTTTGCATACATTAGCTATTAGAGTATTACTAGCAATGAGTGTAGTCCATTATGGACCTTCTATGATAAAACTTTCAGATCACTTAAAATTAAACAATTGACTAAGCTGACTATCGCTGTATACGGAGTATGAACTCTGGAGGAGAACATGAGACATAATACGCATTGAAACGATGTAGCATTAATCAATACATCTTAATCATTCCTTTAATAAAAATTTAATTTACTTCACATCAATTGAGTCGATTGAAATGTATTATTTAACGTAGCTTTGTCTACATAGAAAAACTTTATTTTATGTGTTGAAAGGAAGCCAGAACACATTAATTATTATAAATTACAAATACTCAGTCAAATTTCGAAATCGGAAACTTTCAATAAAAAATCACTTCAAATCCGATCCTATCCGAAGACCTAAAATATTAACCCGAATCTGACCCGACACGATCGGATCGCGTTCGGTTCGAATTCATAAATCTTTATTGCAATATATACAACATTAATGTGGTGTTCACAAAATAACGCCGTCAAGGTGTGGCCGGTCAAACTCGTGGCATTGCATACAATATATTCAGTATTAAATTAATTTAGCTTCGACAAGACACATGGTCCACTAATTTCTGTTATTAACATGATCAAACGATATCTTTTGTTAATTAAAAATGATTTACTGCTTCATATTTAAAAAAAATCAAAAAAATCGTTGATAAAAACCGCCGAATGGCGGATTTGAACTTACGACCCTGATATTGTAATACCAGAGCATTAACCAATGAGCCAACCCCTTACTTACTGTTGTACACGCTTTGACTGTACTAATCAACAAACCTGCTGCTTCGACAACGTATTACTGAACAAGGCGACAGCGCGTGTATTGATTTCAAACTATATATATAATCTGAAAATATTATGATATGATAGTATATGAGCCTATATATTTTTGATCTTTGCAATCTCAGCAAGTAGGCCCGTGATTTTCATGGCAGTCTATCAAAATACTAAGAGTTCGTTGAAAATAAAATTTTAAAAGTAAACAAAAGATGTGAAAAGTTGACCTCATAGTGCTTCTTGTTATCAAATTTTCCAGACTAATAGCATCAACATTCTTTTAACAGGAAATAAAATTCTATAATAAATCGCTATACTAATTCGATATTGATATTATGTTACATCTTGTTGTCAATATTTCTACGCGCTATTTATAATACATTACAGATGTCGAATGAAAGAAAAGATGATTATGAATAAATTAATTATTTTGATAGAAAAACGAAAACAACTCATTTTGCCAGATTCGTGATATGCATATTTATTCAGAATTTATTGAAACGGACGCGATGGTTTATAGAGTGGAAATGTTTAGTGCAGCTTCAAAGATATAAATACCACAGCCGATGGTAATATTTAAATGCTCATGTTATGATGTCTGACGAAAAGGATAATTTACTATGTAGAAAATGAATCTACTTTACCATGCATTTGATCACGATATGAAATGATCATTTTTGTCAGAATTATTTCGAATAAAAGACGTCAATCTGTATTTTATTCTTATCGGGCGTACATTCTCCTTCGATAAAATATGGTTGTTAACTTATTATTGATTGGTGTATTAACTCAGAGAACCCGCTATTATGTATTTAAATGTTGTTCGGAGATTATGCCGCTCGTATAGTTTTTATTTGGATCTCAATTGGAAAATGGTAAGTTGTATTTTAATAAATATTGTTTGCTATGATCGATTATTTCATGCAACCTTTTCGCCTTTTATTTTTGTAACACAAGGTTTGTTACACTCATCCAAACTGTATTAACTATTTAAAAATGTTTTTAAATTATGTTTTTGTGCTTTTAAATTCAAAGCAAAATTTTTGAACGCTGAAAATATTATAATTATTATTATTTATCACAAATCATACGCTCAATTCAATTTAACTTTATTAAATGTTGATCAACGATAATAACAAGACACCGCTATTTTTATTCTCGAGACTGTAGTAACATACTGTGTCTTATTCGTATAGCAAGTCAACAAAATGAAATTTTAATTTTAATTGATGCCTACAATTTCTTCGTTACTTATGGAAGCAAAATCTGAAAATAAAAGCCTGCCTGCTCAAAACCAAATGATTCATGTTTTTATATTAAATAATAAATTAAAGAAATACTTTTGTGCAATGCCTTGATTGATTCTAAACTCTGTAATTTTAGACTGTAGACAGATAATCTATTCGAACTTTGAATATTTTTCGAATTAGTCGAACGCCAACGTCATTTTGAAAATTCTTGCAAGTTAATTTGTTTTTATGCCCCGCGAAAGATTGTTCATTTCAAAACAGATTGTTTGCTCAGTGTTCTCACAAGTTATATATCAAAATAGCCTTTTTAAAAGTGAAATGTTTTGTATCTCGATTTTGAGAAAAGTAATGAACGGCATTTTGTTTCATTAATAAATTAAATTAAGGCCAAAAGTCTCTTTAATTTTCATAGCGTTTGTGCCGCGCTATATGTATTACTGATATCAACACTACATGAAATAGGTCTACGTTTCTTTGATTTCAAAAAAATATTTTGTTTGGCCTAGTTATACTGGTAATTCAATGTAATTCAGTATTTCGTATTGTTTTAATTATCATAAAACTGATTCATTTTCAAGTTTCACTTGTTCAAACAATTTACACGCAGCTTTTAAATTCAAAGCAAAATATTTTTGTTCTGGGGATTTCAATTTGAATTCGATTTGGCTGCCCGCTAGATTATCGACCTATGAAATTTTTCAAAATCTCTAAATTTTTTAATGCAACGATATCAAATAAAATATCAGATGAAGTATATTATTTTAAAACAACGTCATAGGCCCATACTTTTCATACAACAAATTTGTTACTGTACACGGTTATCTCGACACAAATGTTTGCATAATTTCCCGACAACGGATTATCCGTATTATATCGCCAGTAAGACGTACATAAGTCGCGGACAGACACAGAAATATCGAAATATCGAAATATCGAAATATAGAAATATTGTGATATATAAACAGACAGTATTATGTATATAAGTGATATACTAGCAATGAGTGTAGTCCATAATGGACCTTCTATGATAAAACTTTCAGATCACTTATAATTAAACAATTGACTAAGCTGACTATCGCTGTATAATACGGAGTATGAACTCTGGAGGAGAACATGAGACACAATATGAATTGAAACGATGTAGCATTAATCAATACATCTTAATCATTCCTTTAATAAAAGTTTAATTTTTTTCACATCAATTGAGTCGATTGAAATGTATAATTTAACGTAGCTATATCTACATAGAAATACTTTATTTTATGTGCTGAAAGGAGGCCAGAACACATTAGTTATTATAAATTACAAATACTCAGTCAAATTTCGAAATCTGAAACTATCCATAAAAAATCACTTCAAATCCGATCCGATCCGAAGATCTAAAATATTAACCCGAATCTGACCCGATACGATCGGATCGCGTTCGGTTCGGATTCATAAATCTTTATTGCAATATATACAACACTAATGTGGTGTTCACAAAATAACGCCCTCAAAGTGTGGCCAGTGAAACTCGTGGCATTGCATGCGATAGATTCAATATTAAATTAATTTAGCTTCAACAAGACACATGGTCTACTGATTTCTGTTATTAACATGATCAAACGATATCTTTTGTTAATTAAAAATGATTTACTGCTTCATATTAAAAAAAAAAGTCGATGATGAAAGGTTGCCTAATGGCGGATTTGAACTGACGACCCTGAAATTATTATACCAGAGAATTAACCAATTAGCCACTGCTTTACTTATTTATATCGACGATTTGACTGAGCTTATCAACAAACCTACTGCTTCGACAACGTATTATTGAACAAGGCCGATCCACGCACGTGTATTGAATTTCAAATTATATATATAATCTGAAAATATTATGATATGATACTATATGAGCCTATATATTTTTGATCTTTGCAATCTCAGCAAGTAGGACTGTGATTTTCATGGCAGTCTATCAAAACACTAAGAGTTCGTTGAGAATAAGATTTTGTAAGTAAAAAAAAGATGTGAAAAATTGACCTCATAGTGCTTCTTGTTATCAAATTTTGCAGAATAATAGCATCAACATTCTTTTAAAAGGAAATAAAGTTCTATAATAAATCGCTATACTAATTTGATATTGATATCATGTTACATCTTGTTGTCAATATTTCTACGCGCTATTTATAATACATTACAGATGTCGAATGAAAGAAAAGACGGTTATGAATAAATTAATTATTTTGATAGAAAAACGAAAACAACTCATTTTGCCAGATTCGTGATATGCATATTTATTCAGAATTTATTGAAACGGACGCGATGGTTTATAGAGTGGAAATGTTTAGTGCAGCTTCAAAGATATAAAATACCACAGCCGATGGTAATATTTAAATGCTCATGTTATGATGTCTGACGAAAAGGATAATTTATTATGTAGAAAATGAATCTACTTTACGATGCATTTGATCACGATATGAAATGATCATTTTTGTCAGAATTATTTCGAATAAAAGACAAACTTATTTTATTCTTATCGGGCGTACATTCTCCTTCGATAAACTATGGTTGTTAACTTATTATTGATTGGTGTATTAACTCAGACAACCCGCTATTTTTATTCTCAAAACTGTAGTAACATACTGTGTCTTATTCGTATAGCAAGTCAACAAAATGAAATTTTAATTTTAATCGATGCCTATAATTCCTTCGTTAATTATGGAAGCAAAATCTGAAAATAAAAGCCTGCCTGCTCAAAACCAAATGATTCATGTTTTTATATTAAATAATAAATTAAAGAAATACTTTTGTGCAATGCCTTGATTGATTCTAAACTCTGTAATTTTAGACTGTAGACAGATAATCTATTCGAACTTTGAATATTTTTCGAATTAGTCGAACGCCAACGTCATTTTGAAAATTCTTGCAAGTTAATTTGTTTTTATGCCCCGCGAAAGATTGTTCATTTCAAAACAGATTGTTTGCTCAGTGTTCTCACAAGTTATATATCAAAATAGCCTTTTTAAAAGTGAAATGTTTTGTATCTCGATTTTGAGAAAAGTAATGAACGGCATTTTGTTTCATTAATAAATTAAATTAAGGCCAAAAGTCTCTTTAATTTTCATAGCGTTTGTGCCGCGCTATATGTATTACTGATATCAACACTACATGAAATAGGTCTACGTTTCTTTGATTTCAAAAAAATATTTTGTTTGGCCTAGTTATACTGGTAATTCAATGTAATTCAGTATTTCGTATTGTTTTAATTATCATAAAACTGATTCATTTTCAAGTTTCACTTGTTCAAACAATTTACACGCAGCTTTTAAATTCAAAGCAAAATATTTTTGTTCTGGGGATTTCAATTTGAATTCGATTTGGCTGCCCGCTAGATTATCGACCTATGAAATTTTTCAAAATCTCTAAATTTTTTAATGCAACGATATCAAATAAAATATCAGATGAAGTATATTATTTTAAAACAACGTCATAGGCCCATACTTTTCATACAACAAATTTGTTACTGTACACGGTTATCTCGACACAAATGTTTGCATAATTTCCCGACAACGGATTATCCGTATTATATCGCCAGTAAGACGTACATAAGTCGCGGACAGACACAGAAATATCGAAATATCGAAATATCGAAATATAGAAATATTGTGATACTAGCAATGAGTGTGGTCCATAATGGACCTTTTATGATAAAACTTTCAGATCACTTATAATTAAACAATTGACTAAGCTGACTATCTCTGTATAATACGGAGTATGAACTCTGGAGGAGAACATGAGACACAATACGCATTGAAACGATGTAGCATTAATCAATACATCTCAATCATTCCTTTAATAAAAATTTAATTTATTTCACATCAATTGAGTCGATTGAAATGTATAATTTAACGTAGCTATATCTACATAGAAAAAACTTTATTTTATGTGCTGAAAGGAAGCCAGAACACATTAATTATTATAAATTACAAATATTCAGTCAAATATCGAAATCTGAAACTATTCATAAAAAATCACTTGAAATCCGATCCGATCCAAAGACCTAAAATATCAAACCGAATCTGACCCGATACGATCGGATCGCGTTCGGTTCGAATTAATAAATCTTTATTGCAATATATACAACACTAATGTGGTGTTCACAAAATAACGCCGTCAAGGTGTGGCCTGTCAAACTCGTGGCATTGCATGCAATATATTCAATATTAAATTGATTTAGCTTTGAAAAGACACATGGTCTACTAATTTCTGTTATTAACATGATCAAACGATATCTTTTGTTAATTAACAATGATTTACTGCTTCATATTAAAAAAAAAATAAGAAAAATCGTTTAAAAAAATTTAATTTATTTCATATCAATTGAGTCGATTGAAATGTATAATTTAACGTAGCTATATCTACATAGAAAAAACTTTATTTTATGTGCTGAAAGGAAGCCAGAACACATTAATTATTATAAATTACAAATATTCAGTCAAATATCGAAATCTGAAACTATTCATAAAAAATCACTTGAAATCCGATCCGATCCAAAGACCTAAAATATCAAATCGAATCTGACCCGATACGATCGGATCGCGTTTGGTTCGAATTAATAAATCTTTATTGCAATATATACAACACTAATGTGGTGTTCACAAAATAACGCCGTCAAGGTGTGGCCGGTTAAACTCGTGGCATTGCATGCAATATATTCAATATTAAATTGATTTAGCTTCGAAAAGACACAAGGTCTACTAATTTCTGTTATTAACATGATAAAACGATATCTTTTGTTAATTAACAATGATTTACTGCTTCATATTAAAAAAAATAAGAAAAATCGTTGATAAAAAGTTGCCGAATGGCGGATTTGAACTGACGAACCTGATATTGTGAGACCAGAGCAATAACCAATGAGCCACTGCCTTACTTGTTATTAAAGGCGCTTTGACTGACGTAATCAACAAGCCTACTGCTTCGACAACGTATTATTGAACAAGGCCGGCACACGCGCGTGTAATTGAAAATCAAATTATATGTATAACCTGAAAATATTATGATTTGATAGTATATGAGCCTATATATTTTTGATCTTTGCAATCTCAGCAAGCAGGCCTGTGATTTTCATGGCAGTCTATCAAAATACTAAGAGTTCGTTGAAAGAAAAATTTTATAAGTAAAAAAAAGATGTGAAAAGTTGGCCTCATAGTGCTTCTTGTTATCAAATTTTCCAGAATAATAGCATCAACATTCTTTTAAAATGAAATAAAATTCTATAATAAATCGCTATACTAATTCGATATTGATATTATGTTACATCTTGTTGTCAATATTTCTTCGGGCTATTTATAATACATTACAGATGTCGAATGAAAGAAAAGACGATTATGAATAAATTAATTATTTTGATAGAAAAACGAAAACAACTCATTTTGCCAGATTCGTGATATGCATATTTATTCAGAATTTATTGAAACGGACGCGATGGTTTATAGAGTTGAAATATTTAGTGCAGCTTCAAAGATATAAAATACCATAGCCGATGGTAGGATGTAAACGCTCATGTTATGATGTCTGATGAAAAGGATTTACTAATATAGAAAATGAATCTACTTTACCTTGCATTTGATCGAGATATGAACTGATCATTTTTGTCAGAATTATTTCGAATAAAAGACAATTTATATTTTATTCTTATCGGGCTTACATTCTCCTTCGATAAAATATGGTTGTTAAATCATTCTTGATTGGTGTATTAACTCAGAGAACCCGGTGTTATGTATTTAAATGTTGTTCGGAGATTATGCCGCTCGTATAGTTTTTATTTGGATCTGATTTGGAAAATGGTAAGTTGTATTTAATAAATATTGTTTGCTATGATCGATTATTTCATGCAACCTTTTTCGCTTTTCATTTTTGTGACACAAGGTTTGTTACACTCATCCAAACTGAATTAACTATTAAAAATGTTTTTCAATTATGCTTTTCTGTTTTTAAAGTTGAAAGCCATTTTTGAACGTTGAAAATATTATAATTATTATTATTTATCACAAATCATACGCTCAATTCAATTTAACTTTGTTGAATTTGATATACCTGAAATTAACTTTATTAAATGTTGATCGACGATGAGAACAAGACACAGCTACTTTTATTCTCGAAACTGTAGTAACATACTGTGTCTTATTCATATAGCAAATCAATAAAATGGAATTATACTTTTAATCGATGCTTACAATTCCATCGTTAATTATGGAAGCAAAATCTGAAAATAAAAGCCTGCCTGCTCATAACCAAATGATTCATATTTTTATATTAAATAATAAATTATAGAAATACTTCTGTGCAATGCCTTGATTGATTCTAAGCTCTGTAATTTTAGACTGTAGACAGATAATCTCTTCGAACTTTGAATATTTTTTCGAATTAATCGAACGCCAACGTCATTTTGAAAATTCTTGCAAGTTAATTTGTTTTTATGCCCCGTGATAGATTATTCATTTCAAAACAGATTGTTTGCTTAGTGTTCTCACAAAATATATATCAAAATAGCCTTTTTAAAAGTGAAATGTTTGTATCTCGATTTTGAGAAAAGTAATGAACGGCATTTTGTTTCATTAATAAATTAAACACCTAAAGTCTCTTTAATTTTCATAGCGTTTGTGCCGTGCTATATGTATTGCTGATATCAACACTACATGAAATAGGTCTACGTTTCTTTGATTTCAAAACATATTTTGTTTGGCCTAATTATACTGGTATTTCAATGTAATTCAATATTTCGTATTGTTTTAATTATCATAAAACTGATTCAGTTTCAAGTTTCACTTTTCAATTTACACGCAGCTTTTAAATTCAAAGCAAAATATTTTTGTTCTGGAGATTTCAATTTGAATTCGATTTGGCTGCCCGCTAGATTATCGACCTATGAAATTTTTCAAAATCTCTGAATTTTTTAATACAATGATATCAAATAAAATATCACATGAAGTATATTATTGTAAAACAATGTCATAGACCCATACTTTTCATACGACAAATTTGTTACTGTACACGGTTATCTCGACACAAATGTTTGCATAATTTCCCGACAACGAATTATCCGTATTATTTCGCCAGTAAGACGTACATAAGTCGCGGACAGACACAGAAATATAGTGATATATAAACAGACAGTATTATGTATATAAGTGATATAAACAGACAGTATTATGTATATAAGTGATAGATCAATCGTTATTATTATGTTTCAGATTTGGTTGTACATGCTGAATAATTACTTTTCAATGTTAAAATGTCAAAAGACGAGTGTCATGCTCTGTGATCACCAGTACTGAAATTTATATTTTGTTATGCATACATAGTTATACTGTAAATGAAAACTGCAATTTTAATTGACATACATACATACATACATACGGTACGTGAATATATTAAAAATTTATATTTGTTGTTATAAATTTCATTATTGATCCCTGGAACTTAATTATAACTCCATTAATCTGCTAATGTAGGTAATAGATTGCATAAACATGCACAGGCAACTAAAATATTATCATCTAATGGTTGCAATGTCAATGGAAGTTTCGTCTTGAGTATTTGAATTTGCTTCATCGGTCATATTGCTCTTTCGACAGTATAATTTTGCATATGCTATTGATAATCAATCAATAACTTATTGCCACTCCTTAATTGCAATATCACGTGACATAATTAATACTAGTGATCAATAACAGCTCTGGATTCCGGATTACAATCGGATTTTCGAACTGTATTAAAGATTAAGATTGAAGATTAAGATTGAAGATTAAAGTTAGCAGTAAAGTAGTAAGAATAATAAAATATATTTAAAATACAAAATACCTTCTTAACAGTTCTCCCTCCACACTGGAAGGTACACCCCAGTGTCAATTCAAATCATCAATTATTTGACATATCAGTAACAACATTAAATGGACATGGCTTTGCAACGAATCTCATATTTCTCTGCTATTTGATATTTCATATCAATAATTTCATCCCAATCAACAGAATTAATTAAACCATAAATATTTCAAATAGATTCTTTCCTCTAACGATGTAGGACTTAATAACCCAAGAGGATCATAAATTGACCGATTTTTACTCAAACGTTTGGTTAAACCGCTAAGTATGTCTGGCTTCACAGCATAAAAACAAAACATATCATTATCATGTACTTTAGTCTAATTTTAATTCTGCTGAGTGATTTTCTTCCCGTATTTTACCTAACACGTTTTTTGAATTAGATATCCATTTTCTCTCATACATGCCAGGTGAACTCCAAAGTTGCGATAATTCTTTGTCTTCACGGAATCTATACTATCGTCTATATAAGTTGATTTTAAAACTGTTTCAGCTGCTCTCGGCCATTTACCTGCATTATTTTTAGCATGTAATTGCGTAACATGATGAGCTAATTGGAGTGGGCATGAATTTACTCAAAACACAAGACTATAAAACTTATATATATCTGGCGGTTTATCTCGATTACAAACACGCGATGAAAAACGATGGTACGTACGATCTTCTTGATGTAATCCGATCCATAAATACATTTCTGCGACATCACTAATGATTGCTATCGGACATCTCCGAAATCTCAATGAAACTCTCAACAGAAGGTTCTGTAATTTACGACCAGTAAATATCATGTCGTTTAATGACATATCCTCACATTTTACAGAAGCAACAAATACTTGTCGTAATTTTGTGGTACTTTTATCTTCCCGAACAATCGCATAGTGTGGTAAATACCAATCATTCGAAAAATGAGATATATCTTCACTCAATTTTCTAATGTAACCTTTTTCGAGATGACTTGTAAATACTTTCGAATAAACCATACTGTAGTAGGAAATTTCATTAACTTATTTTCAAAGCTATTTAGAAGCTTTTTAACAATGTGGTAATTATTAGGAAGATTAACCGGTTTGTTCTTCCACAGTATTCTAATCTCATATCGATGATTCTAGTAAGATAAACTGTCTTTACATAACTCCAAGGCTTTTAATTCATCCATCTATTGATAATGATTTTGTAATCTAGATTTGTTCATATTTTCGATTTCCCAAAATCTTTTAATGTAGTATCTATCGACGTATATCATCATTATTTTCAGAATAAAACGAATAATTAAAATTAGTGTTATTGATATTATAACCAATATTAGCAGTACTCGGTGGTTGTGTAACCTTGTCAACGCCAGTCCAGCCTAAAGGCGTTAGCCTAGATGCTGGAGCATCAAGATTATCTCCTCTTACTTCTCTTAGAGAATAATGTAAATCAGCGTGATCTACACCAATAAGTAAATTGATAATGCATCTATTCGATAACTGTGGGAAATTTATATCAGATAGATGTGACCATTGTTTTGATTCAAACTTCCAATTAACTGGTTCCATTTTTGCAGTAACATTTTTAGTTGTAGTTCATGTAAATGGCTTGGTATATTTGGTATCACTACTTTCGATTATAAAGTTTACATTCATTGAACTAAATCTTTCTCTGTTCCATTAAGTGTGCTAGCATTCAGTTATTCTGCTTGTCAATGTAACCCTAACTCATTAGCTACATCTTCATTGATATATGTTTAAGTACTACCAATCATCAAGTAATGCATTTTCCAATAACTTTTATGACCCATACTTTAATGTGACGGGTATTGTTCTTAATGCGATACGATTATTATTTCTAGAATGATTTGTAGCTTCTTACTCTCCGTGCGGGGACTTACTTCTTAGAAGTTAGCTGTTACGGTATTAACACTTGAAGACTCATTACTAGTAATATTACTATTGTTGTTATCAACAGGCGCTGATTCACGTATTGCTCTATCATCATTTAACAATATATTGTGCACTTGCCGACAGCTGTCAATGCCACACGCACTAGTTCTATTGATTAGACAACAGCAACGGAAGCGGGATTTGTTGCTTTTGGCGACATCCCACCTAGCACTTACTTCTTTCGCTTTGAAATCGTCACATTTCCAAATCGGATGGCTTTATTTACACACAATACATGACTGAATATATTGTTACCTTTGTTAAACACGGTATTGTGATGGCGCTCTTTCTTACCACTTGATGGTTTCCGCTGCTGCAGTTTGGAATTTTGCCTCACGCATCAACCACACCTTAATACTTTTTACATCTCCATCTTTATTATTTTCGAATATATGTCTTCTATAATTTGTTAGCATTTCTTCGGTTAACTTCTTTTGTATCGTTATATACAATAAACCATCTCCTAGCTCTTCTGTGCGAATTGCTTCTATTAAATTGACTGATAACATTTCCAATAAATCTGCTAATTTCTCAACATCTTTTGGCATCATTGGTCTAGTTGGTTTAACTTCGTCAACTCTTCCATTTATATTGCAATTTTCCTTCTATTTCCACCATTTTTGCGCTCCAACTTTTCTTTAGCTGTTTCGTATGCCTCGCCCATGTATCCAATACCACTAATTGCCTGAAGCAGGGGCAGCGTTGACACAATTCATGGAAGCTGCTTTCCAGCTTGAGAGAATAATATCTTTCTTCACCATAAAACGTTGATATCACTATACGCTGTAACTGTCGCCACATATCTGCTCCTAGCCCTTTCTTTTCTGCTGCGACATCTTTACTAACGGGAGCGACAGTATGAGAAACATCTTCTGTTGACGATACCTCCACAAGCGTGTCCTCTATCGGATGTTTCGACAACGTTGACAGTTTATCTCTCGTTAATGTTTTTAAATACATCCGTGCGTCAGTCAGGTCATTTGAGCTTTTATCTGTTAATTTCTCATTTTCTAATATAAACATCTCATCAATGATACTCTCTTCTTCAGTATAATTTTCATTTCATTTTCAATTTTTATTTGTAAAAAATAAACCATCAGATGTATTTTTTACAGGCAAGCAAAGGGAAATTATATATTAATATAATTTACATTGATGTGCAGCCTAATGAGAGTGCTTACATTAGCTACTTAAGCCAAACTTATCCAATCTAAAACTAAAATTTTCTAGGGAGGAAGAGGTCACAATGTATTCCGTGAATTGGTTTCATAAGGGAATTATACGATAAAAAAAATGAGTAAAATATGCAATTATTTACAGGCGGTGAACATGCAACGAATTGCATGGAGTGTCCTCGCAGACTACTGATAGTTCGTTTTTTTAGAAAGTTATTAGGGAAGTCAATTAGATTATAAATAGTTTTATAAACCATGCATAAATCATATTTAATCCTGCCAATTTCTAAGGATTCTAAATTAAATATGGCTAAACAAAAGTGATAGCCATCATCTTTTAATTTTGCTCTGTAACACACAGATTTTGTGAAGCATCTTTGAGCAGATTCAATAAGATCAATGTCTTTTTGTAAGTAAGGACTCCATAGTTGTGTGTCTTTTTCTAAGAGGGGTCGTACATATGTAGTATAAGCTTTGATTAATAATTGTGCATTGCGTGACGTAAAGCATTTTAATAGAAGATACGATCTTGTTTTAGATTTAGCGATGATAGATGAACAATGAGAAGAAAATTTTAGATCTGAAGTATCAATGAGGCCAAGGTCACGAAGTTTAACTGTTTGCTTCAGTTTATTGCTGCCAAAAAAATAATCAACTTCATTAGCGTTGGTTGCACCAAAGGATATTGTGCTACATTTGTCATAAGCAATCTTCAGTTGCCAGTTCTAATGTTCAATTAATTTATTCAAAGATTCTTTTACTTTTTCATCTTCTTCCAATAGTTTATCTTTTAGTTCCATTTGACTCTCGAGAACTTGCTCTTTCCGACAACTTTCTTTCGCTCTAATGACATCAAATCTTGAGACTGCGATATTTCTTCAACTTTATCTTTCTTTCCACCGTTCCGAGGCGTTCTCTTGGGTAAAGGCATAACTATATATCATGAGCATTAACCACCTTCTACTGTCATTTGTCTATACAGAAACTAATTAAAACGATATTCGAAAAAGAAGAATGACTCGATAATTTGATTTTCAACAATACTCTTAAAACATCACAATATCAAAAACAATAAATGTGAAATATAATTTTAACTGTATTAAACTATAAAAACGACGTGACCGATAGCGCCAACGTCTAACTATGAATAATAATCAATCAATAACTTACTGCCACTCCTTAATAGTAACACAACGTAGCATAATTAATATTAGTGATCAGCAACAGTTCTGGATTTGGATTACAATCGGATTATCAGATTATACTTTCGATTAAAGATTCAACATTAAGATCCAGTATTAATTTAGCAATAACATAGTAAGAATAATAAAAATATATTTAAAATACAAAATTCCTTCTCAATAGGAAGCAATAGCAACTACGAATTTAACTTGCTATTTAAGTTTTTGTTTTTTTATAGTCTGACCATGTGACTGCCTGTTACATATAATGTTTTGTTCTCTCAATCAATATTTCAATACAGTCAATGTTTTTGTTTTGTTACTATGATAGACCTTTCTGTTGTCATCGGATTCTTTATTTTAGACTGTACAATCCTTATGCCTGAGTTACGACTGCTTTGATCGATGAGCTTGGAAGTCATGGTTTACCTTCGATAAAGCGAACAGAGCAAACACGAGAGTCTTTCACAGGAATCAAATTTTTGTTGGTCTCCTATGAATGCGAATTAGGGTCAAAATTTGATTCACATGATGACGATGTATTGCACATTGCGATGATGTATATTCCAGAATCGATGTAGGAAAATAGCCTGCACACGGACCTTATTTCGGGATCAAAATCTAACTTTCTTGTTCGTCCCCTTGAACTCTGGCAACGAAATGGATTATTTGGCAGGCTGTCGAACGTTTTAAATGAAATAAAAGTGAAATTTATGTAGCTAGCATGATTAGTGACACCACCTCGTGGAAATTTTCTCTTCAGTAACTTTAAACTTGACAAATTTTGCCTCCCGTGAATCTCCATTTCGTTGTATAACGTCCTTCAACTCTTGGATGTTAGGAAAATCCGTCAAAACGATTGCTAATTCTACAAAACAATTTGATCCGACTTTCGAAGGAGAAAATATTTGAAATATGGTACTTTCAATTTTAAAAAACTCAGCGTATAAGAGTCCAAATGGAAAATTTTGTGGCAATTCTTTCTTTTTTCATGGTCTGCTTCATTCTGGAAAAACATTTGTTTGTGTCATGTGCACTTTAAACTGTAAAATGAAGATATCATTTGAAAGTTCTTTAATGAATTAAAAGTTTAAAACCAACAAAAAAAATTACAAATATTTTCACAGTATGATGTGTTTCTTATTAAAATAATACCTTGCATTTTATCAACAATCTCCACTCTGCTGCCTGTAGCAGTGTTTTGTGAAAAACGCTGCTCTGCTAAACCTTTTGTTATGTCTGTTCATCTATGTTAAGATGTATTGAAATAAAGCTTTATAATTGTATCTGTTAACGCCTTTGCCAAGTTTACAACGAAAACCATTGATCTCGACGGATCTCCCCAATGTAAATTGGCCCACATTGAACACAGCATCTTGGGTAACTCATTGCTAGTTTTATATATAACGCCCAACAGCGTACCAAATAATGCCATTTCGTTGCCGGAGTTCGAGGGAACGAGCGAGGAAGCTATCTTTTGATTGCGGATTAAGGTCTGTGCACAGGCTACTTTTCTACATCGATTCTGGAAAAGATATCTTCGCCATGAGAAAGCACATCATTGCCATGGGAAATACATCATAAACATGCGAATCGAATCTTGACCCAATTCAGCTTCATATAGTCTTCCCAACTCTTCTAATAACTCTTCTTAATCCTTGAATTATGAGATCCTGTTCCCCGTTGAAATAGGAAAGAGAGGAATAGGAGTAACTCAATCACATTCGCTTCTTGTATAAAAATTTCTTGATTATTGATTAGTCTTAATGATATCTTGATTAATTACTGATGAAATCTATCCGTCTTACACGATGTACAGGTAATATATACATTTGAACCCTTTATCTAAGAAAATCACTAATATCAAATTATAGAAATTTCCAATAGGACTATAACACATACAACATATCTCTATTTTCATTTGTCCTATTTCTTCAACTTTATCTTTCTTCTCCACCGTTCCGTGGCGTTCTCTTGGATAAAGGCATAACTATATGTAATGAGCATTAACCACCTTCTACTGTCATTTGTCCATACAGAAAACCATTAAAATGATATTCGAAGAAGAAGAATGACAATTAATCCTCTGGTTGCCTAGTCTCTATCAGTTGAATTTTACTTGATAAAGGGTCAAATTAACAAGAAAACTGATTCGATTAAATCAGATAATTAAATGTCTGAAATTATATTTTAAGATATATTAAAGCTGACAGGTGGGAATGCATGACAACAGAAAACAAAAAATCTAACTCTACAGATTGAATTTGGTTTGTTCCGAATAGTGTATCACTACTTTGCTTAAACGTTTGACTGATCTATAAGTCCTACTTTGATATACCACACTTTGACGAGCGGTAAGCGGGACTTATTCCATTCGTACAGCGTTGTGCAGGATTCTGCACAACGGCATTCTGTTTGATAATATTGTTCTGACAAATTATCACGCATTTGATGTACGGGGACTTACGGGGTCCAACATTACGTGAATTAATGAAAGATGCAACATGCAAGCCAAAATAAAATGAATTAAATCTATATGGAAACTTAATGTTATTAAATCAAGTCGATTAACTGATGCTTGTCAAAAATTACAAACTTATTCAACATCATCATTCAAAATACAGATGGCGAAATTATCTGTAAATGTTTTTACCCTCCAGGGTTGTTTAATATTGTATCATTGTGAATGCTTTGGATACCATCGAAAAATCCAGCAGTTCCACGTCGTGTACAAGAGCAAGGGAATGATTTATTCAGAACATAACAACATTTCCACAATGAATCATATTTCAACCTGTATTTGGATCTCCGACAAGCGCTCAAAAAGTTTGCAGTAAACAAGAAAAGCGTTCGCTAAATCAATGACTCACCAGAATCAGTAAGTTAGAATAATAAAATCAGTTTTCCAGTTTAATTAGCTGCAATACCCTGAAATATATATGCAACAAGTGACTCAAGCCACCATTTCTGTCAAATATTATAGCAGCTTTTAAAATTTCAAGCTCTTATATATTTTACGATACGTTCGCTGTTGACTGTTGACACCCTGGAATTCTCAGATAAAACTACGTCATCGACGAGATTCTGTTGGCGGTTTCTTTGTTTTCTAAAACAATATAATTGCCAAAGGACACAAGTCTCACTTCCCAACATATCAAAATCGTCAAAGCAAAAGTGAGACTTGGGCAAGTCAACTTAAACGTATGCCATATCAAATTCATCTTTCATAAAACCCTTGCCTACAATAAATTTTATCATGTTTATATAAACTTCCAAAGATTGACTTGAAATGCGTGATTCTGACATTGAGATAATATGAACAAAAATAGAACAAGAAGAATGAGCAGAGAACATAAACGAACTGATATTTATAAAAGCTCCTATTAATCTTTCATATTTACATAATTAACCACAGGAAACAGAAACTGCTGGCATTCAGCGATTTTAAAAAATACTAGAATACCGGCTACACACGTGTTGTAGAGCTACATCCATATTACCTTACATGGGGTGACTAACGTCATTAGGATAATAATTCAAAGATTGATGATTAATAAATGATGTAATGATCATTTTATGATGAAACCTGTGAGTAGAATGGTAAAATCTAAACACTCGAATATTACAAACTGCAAATATCAAAAAGCGATTGATGTCAGATAATATAAGATACATTATTTACACAATTAAATGATACAACTATTGCTCAGTTATAATATTTCTTGTATTTTTTATAGCAAGACTTGATGTTTGTGGGAGCTTACAGATGTGCTAGATAACCAACGCTTGAGCTGCTATACATATAGCTGACGATGAGTTTTATATTTTCAATATATCCTAATTATGGTCTCACTTCTCTTTCAATCATTAAATCTTATCACATTTATAGTAATCAATTGACCACAGGGCGGCGAGGATGGCACTGGCACTAACGATTAGTAATCTAAATGCCATGTGAAAATATATTTATTTATAACGTAAATGCTGATATAATTATGATTAACATTTATATAGTAGTGTTTTATGAATTTGCGTATTTCATTTAGATTGAATATACAGCTGTACCCTTTGTTTGAGCTGTACGTATCAGTTCCTAATTCTCATTTATGCTTGTTTACAACTTGCATTATTGAATTGAAAAACTAGTCTTGCTTTTGTTATGCAATTTCAACCTGCGCGATTCCACTGGGAAATGCTTATTAATTGTAATTAAACATGTTTGTGACACCTGTTCATTGGACGAAAACTAAATAAGAATGTGTCCCTGTTTGAGAGTAGTGTATATATATTAGTCAATAACAAACAAGTCTTAACGAAATTCGAGCAACTACATGATCAGATTTTATCAATTGTGTCTTCTACTATTTTTTAATTATATTTTTTTGAAGTTTTAAACCGTTTTCCCTATTGACTTTATGTATTAATTTGGAGGGGCATTGATCGCTCATTTCCCAATATTTTTTTAAACTTATGATTGTTTTACCCACTAGAAAAATAAAATCGAGAATGCAATTCAACTTTCAAACTTTCATTTTTTTTGAACCAGTCTAATATAGTTTTTGCCACTTCAATCATATGGATTGATACATTAATCATTAACCCTAGTCGTTAGTCCCCTATTCAAGCTAATATGCATGTATGTTTACACGCATCTATTGTAAATAGTATTCTAGTATAAATATATACAGATTTGCAGATTTTCTTGCAGCATAAATTCAAAATAGAACGTTTTCTTACTTGTGATTTCAATTCGCCTTTGATTTTATCTACCCGCTAGACTACCCAGCAAACACGGAGACGTCCCTGCAACGTCAGGAGACGTCTACGAAGGTCAATTGACAGTCTCCGAAACGTCTCTTTGGACGTCTATCGACAGTGTACCAGTAGACAATTTTTTACGTTCCGGTGACGTTACCAGATCGTCTAGGAGACCTTGATGGAGACCCTCCGGTGACTAAACTCTGATGTTGATTTGCGAGATATTTGCCTCGCCTTTGGCAATATATGCCACGCATGAAGGTCAAGTTCACACTATTCTGTTTAAAAGTATTTAACATGAAAGAAAACTACAAAGTGTTGTGTTTTCAAACGCATTCAATTTATTAAACATATATAAAACGTTCATAGTTGAGTTCAAATGATAGTTATGAGATCTTTCTTACAAGTGTTTATCTTCTACCGTTCAAGTTAGTTAAAGGAATTCCTTTAATGAATGTTGATAAATTTCACGCAAATTGTCAATACAAATAATATATTCGATACGCCATTAGTAGCTAAATCCACACGTAGTTTCGTTGTGATAACCAAATCCGTAAACAATGTCTGCTAATAATATAAATCCCAGATTTTATAACCATCTTTTGTAATAATAATCCAATATCGAAGTTCTAAGTAGCTGTAGATCTTATAGGAATACATCAGCCATTTTGTTGCAATAAAACCCAATAATATATTTCCAAATATGTTCCTATCGACGTGGCTGGCCATATCACTAGCGATTCAGATTAAATCTTTAACAGAAAGAATAAAGAATATTATTATTAATATTAAAGCATAAATATAGACAACTCAAACATCATGTAAGAAATTAAGGATTAATACAGCGTCTTTTATATATTTACCTCTGGGAAAATGTCGATGTAAGGTGAAGGAAATTTGTTTATTAATTCAGCGCTGTAGATAAATAAATATATAGAAATTATAGGTCAGTAACTGGTATAGTATGATCATATAATACATGAAATATAGACAACTAAAAAATGATGTTTTGAAGAATAATTAGGCAGCGTTTTGATAGATTTACCTTCGGTATAAGTTTGATGGAATGAGCGGCGAAGGTAAACATTGTTATTCGGTTTTTCAATTCAGCTGCAGATAAATAAGTTTGAATTCAAGATCATTAAAAGTATTATTATAAACATTATTTAGTTTATACCGAACTATAGCAATGAGGTTGTAATATTTTACCTGGCAGTCTCATTTATTTGACAACGACACATCGAAGAAGTAGACATTTCGCTTTCAAAAACTGTGTCGAAAACATTAATTGAAATCTAATCTACAATAAAGCAAACATAAGACTACCTCAGTATAAACAATCAGCAAGTATATATTTTCAATAGCTATAACTGTATTGAAGTTTCAAGAGCATCTTACCTTTGAAAATCCCGAGAGATATTGAACGATTATTTAAATTCCAACTTCATCAACACGGCCGTTATAAAGATGTGTTGGGAAACTTTCTGGCGCCTCTTTTCTGCAATTCAAACTGGGTGTGATTGTTTACATACGTCTCCAATCGATCAAAATTTCGTAGGTTGCCAAGCCGTAATTTTGCGACCTACTCGGAACTTATGACGTAAAAACATGAAAATAGTTTTATAAAAGTGTTTGGGACCCTGACACGACGTTGAGGGACGTTGTATAGCTGTATAATTGTGACTGACCGCTGTGAAACCTTACAGACTCACTGGGGACGTCCCCTGACCGTCAGTGTTTGCTGGGTATCAACCTATTAAATTTTGACAATCTCTAAATATTCTAGTACAATTTTATCAAATAAAATATCTAATGAAGGTTAATATTTTAAAATAATGTCAGATAGTCTTTTATACGAGAAATCTGTTAATATACAAGGTTATTTCAACACAGAATATGTTTACATATTTTCCCTATAACAGATTATCTCTGTTTTATTTCACCGATGAGAATTCCCGGAAAGACCTCAAATGTAGAAACATGTAGAATGTACAAATAACTTACTTGCAAAGAGAAAATAGTATTAATATTAGTATTTATCACAAATTATACGCTGTATTATCAACTCAACTTTAACTTTGTTGCATTATCTATACTTGAATTTTATCTCGTTATGCAGATCAATGATAAGAAAAGTATGCACTGTTTTCATTATCGAAACTGCAGCAGAATATTGGGTGTTGCTCTTATCGTTGATCAACCCAAATTAAGTTTAATTTTAATGACATTAGCAACTCTTTTGTTAGTTATAGCCGTAAAATCTGATAATCACAAAATGCCAATACGCAAAAAAAGCTTTTTTATATTTTTATATTAAATTATAGGTTCTATACATTAATACATACACTTGTGAAATTCCTTAATTAACTTTGAACTCTATGTCTTTAAATTATCTCTCTATAGGCTTCGAAAATCTCGTCGAACTTTGACTATTTTAGTCGGGAGCTGCCCTTCCCCCTATTTTAAGATTTTCTTGTTGGTTCTTATATTTTGATGCCCCGCGCTAGAGTGTTGACTTCAACTCCGTGTTTTGCATACTTTGTGTGTGATTTCAAAACAGATTGATTCACCAATGTTCCCACAGATTATATAAAAAAAAAAAAAAATTATAAGATGTAGACTGTTTATATTTCAATTTAAAAAAAGGATTGATTTGCTTAATTATTCTAGTAACTCAATGCAATTTAGTATTTTGAATTATTTCAAATATCATAAAACTGATTGACTCATTTAATTATACCTATGCAATCTTTTTCCTTGTGCCTTGAATTCAAGACAGAACATCTCCTTCTGGATATTTCAATTGGTCTTCAATTCCATTTACCCGCTGATGCTTAAGAAATTGTTAAAATATTTACATTTGTTAGTATAATATTATCAAATTAGATATCAAATGAAGATTGCTTTTTTTAAAACAACGTCTGAAAATCAAAATGTTCATACCAGAAATCAATTACTGTACAAATTCAGTTCGACAAAAAATTTGCATTGTTTATCAAATACTGATCATCTGTCCTATCACGCCAGTGAGACGTACATAAGTCGCACACATATCACAAATGTTCTAAATAAATAATCTATTAACAAACAGACAGTACTATTCAACTAGAGACACAGATAATTCCTTGAAAAACAGACAATACTAATAATGTAGAATTAATAGCACGAACGAATCGAAGTAGTAGACTTGATTCCTCTTTTAGTAATATACTGTCGCATACTATGTCAAAATTGTAATTATTAGATTATCGGTTATTACTGTATTAACAATTTCAATTAATACCTACCTGAATCAATTATAATTTGCAATATTGCTGATTGCGTTGGCAAAGGCACAAGCGTAATATGCTACGTAAGTGCTCCGGTTGTCTATAAGGCTCTGAATATTAAATACAATAAAAGTGAATAAATTTTGTTGTGGTTTTGAGAACTCTCATTATTCAAGTGCTATTGAAAACTTGTCTATCAGGCTAACTAATATGGATGAAATTAATCAGATCAGATGGAAGCGACGTATTAAGTATTAATCACTGTTTCCATGGCAACAATTTATTATTGACTTTATCTTTTAAACATAAGGCATGTGAGTAAAATATAATTTAATTTATTTGTTGTCACTGATAAAGTGAAAGTGTTTATTGGTATTGTTTTTATATTATATTTCTTTTCACTACAATCACTGGCAAGTCGAGAAATATATTATATCGATGTAATTCATTTCCACAAAGGTGGGTTTTGTACAAATTTGGTATCATTCTATCCCAAATCAATTTCCAGTAATATGTCTGATGATATTCTGATGATGATGAATTTCTAACTAAGATCATATACGATATCACATCTTATTTTTTCAATTTCATTTAAACATATGTGGTTAATTTTGTTTGATTAACGTTTGAATTTCATTCAGAGAATTATGGCGATGGGAATTAAGATTAAACTAGACTTACCTGTAAGTTGAAGTTTGATGGTTTTTATCTGATGTCATGGTCCAAAGCTAAGAAGTCATAAGTGAGATATGCGCATGCGTGCATATCTAATCAGTCTGTACAAAGTTAGTAGCCCTATCAACATCAATGAAAGGATTCCACACTTATACGAAAGTCATCTTACTTCCCATTTTTTGGGTGATTGACTTCTTAGGTTGGGGCCAGGACATCCAGAGAGAAAGAATGAGCAATTAGAACAGACATTGTTAATGTTCAATTGATTATTATATTTGAGATGAAAACTTCACACTTCTTATTCGAAAAATAAATAATCGCATATCTTTCAGATATTAATTGAGATGTGAAATAATACTATATAGATGTTAGAATATTTTGAAATATCTTTTTCATAATAAAGAGGGCTAACTCATGAATTTACGATGAACTGAAATTTATCTTGAGTTAGCAGCTTTTTTTTGGCAATGTCCTACTCTGGAAGTCGAATCTTGTTGTTGCTTCTAGTTTATAATTTCAATATTCTATGCATGGCTTTGGTAATTTACGTGAAAACTAGACAGTGTAAAAATGATCACACAATAACTGTTAGCGTACTATTTCAAAAAATCAGATTCAGCTTTGCATATTAATAATGAAAGATATTAAGCAATTGGCTAAAAATATTGCTTCGAAATTTTTTAATCATTTGAAATATAATCAGCTTGTTACAGTACTGACATAACTCGCCTGGAAGATCTTCTGGGTAACCCAAAAGAATGTATTTGTTTTTCAGAAAATTTACAGTGATCAAGCTATATCGTGTCTAGTGTTTTGGAAGCTACTGTACTATGATCATTTTATAACCGCATTAGATTTAATCAGATACTACAAAATCTAGAACATTTTGAAATCTGATCATATCGATCTTCCTGTGAAATTCAGAAGGAGTAGTTGGGAAGTAGTTGAGGCTCTGGTAGGTGAAAAACCTTTTCAGTGACCCTGATATCAAATTTCTCTACAGCTATTTTATTTGATTATAGTCCTCAAAGATTGGAAAGACAATTAATCGTCTTGTTAAACATTCTACTGGGAAAATACAAAGTTTATCACAAGGTCTATTAGAAAAATGGAAAATAGTTGTTACAGAGCAGAGGTTAAATGTTTCTAATGATCCATCAAGGGAGAGAGAAAGATAACCAACGGAAGCCATATCCTTTTTTAAGGGTTAATGCTGAAACTGAGGAGGCAACAGTCAAAAGGCCAATGGCAATGACATCAAATTCTTCGTTTCTTAATCTATATATAAATAGAGATCTGTGCGTGCCTGTGTGTATGTATTTATATGTTCTATTCACACATTTATTAATCTATGATATGTGACAAACTATAGCTTAAATGATCATCGTAGTCCAAACAGCAAGCTGGCGCTAATAATTTATCCTAGATTTTTATTGCATTAAGAGATAGCAACGATTAATTATAAAAAATAGGATATTCACAACGCCAGTGTCTTTCATTTTGTCAAGTAGGTGTCCTTTTCTTTGTTGTGATGGCGTTTCGACGATAATATGAATGTATGTCTACAACAGGCATCTCGTGTAAATGGTATTCTAGTATTAATAGAAACAGATTTCTAGATTTTTCTTGCAGCATAAATTCAAAATAGAACGTTTTCTTACTTGTGAATCCAATTTGCATTTGATTTTATTTACCCGCTAGACTATCAACCTATTAAATTTTGACAATCTCTAAATACTTTAGTACAATTTCATCAAATAAAATATCTAATGAAGGTTAATATTTTAAAATAACGTCAGATAGTCTTTTATACGAGAAATCTGTAAATATACAAGGTTATCTGCTTTATTTCACCGATAGGAATTCCCGGTAAGACCTCAAATATAGAAACATAGAATATACAAATAACTTACTTGCAAAGAGAAAATAGTATTAATATTAGTATTTATCACAAATTATACGCTTGATTATCAACTCAACTTTAATTTTGTTGCATTATCTATACTTGAATTTTATCTCGTTATGCAGATCAATGATAAGAAAAGTATGCACTGTTTTCATTTTCGAAACTGAAGCAGAATATTGGGTGTTGCTCTTATCGTTGATCAACCCAAATTAAATTTAATTTTAATGACGTTAACAACTTTTTTGTTAGTTATTGCTGTAAAATCAGATAATCACTAAATGCCAATACGCAAAAAAATTTTTTTTTATTTTTTATGTTAAATTATATGTTCTATACATTTATACATACAATTGTGCAATTCCTTACTTAACTTTGAACTCTATATCTTTAAATTATCTCTCTATAGGCTTCGAAAATCTCGTCTAACTTTGACTATTTTAGTCGGGAGCTGCCCTTCCCCCTATTTAAAGATTTTCTTGTTGGTTCTTATATTTTGATGCCCCGCGCTAAAGTGTTGATTTCAACTCCGTGTTTTGCATACTTTGTGTGTGATTTCAAAACAGATTGATTCATCAATGTTCCCACAGATTATATAATAAAGTAACTCTTTTATAAGATGTAGAATGTTTATATTTCAATTTATAAAAAGAAATGATTTGCTTAGTTATTATAGTAACTCAATGCAATTTAGTACTTTGAATTAATTTAATTTTCATAAAACTGATTGACTCGTTTAATTATACTTATCCCAACTTTTTCCTCGTGGCTTAAATTCAAGACAGAACATTTTCCTTCTGGATATTTCAATTATATAAAAATATTTCAATAATATAAATATTGTTAAATTCTTTACATTTGTTGATACAATATTATCAAAATAGATATCAAATGAAGTTTACTATTTTAGAAGAACGTCTGAAAATCATAATTTTCATCCAGAACCTAGTTACTGTACAAATTTAGTTCGACATAAATATTTGCATTATTTCTCAAAAACAAATTATCTGTACTATCACGCAAGTGAGACGTACATAAGTCGCACACAGACCACAAATATTCTAAATAAATAATCTATTAACAAACAGACATTACTATTCAACTAGAGACACAGATAATTCCTTCAAAAGCAGACAATGCTAATAATGTAGAATTTATAGAACGAACGAACCGAAGTAGTAGACTTGATTCCTTTTTTAGTAATTTATTGTTGTGCTATGTCAAAATTGTAATTATTAGATTATCATAGTTATTATTGTATTAATGTGCCTATGAAATGAAAAAAATGGGTTTTCAGATTTTACAGATTATAAATCAGCATGTTCAACTTAGTACCATCGCAATATTTCTTTTACAAATTCGGTATCTAAGATATATTTTTGGCATCACAAAGGTGCTACATTTTGGATGATTTTGGGGACCTGCGCCTGGGCACTAATTTAGCGGCTGTGACGTCGAGAGTTGCACGTCGACTGTGACACGAATTTCATTGCAATCGCTCAAGTCACAAACACAGGTTCTTATTGCTTCTTTATTTTGCTTGAAAAACAACGTCTGATTTTGATCAAGCAGAACTTAATTCTGGTTTAGAATGTATTGTATCAAGCTGTGAAGAGACATTATCCTTTCAGTTTCAACACAGCTATGGCAAGGTGAAGTAATTGCTCTGAACGTCCAAAATAATTCTGAAAAACACCATTACGAAGAGAATGAAGAAACATTATATGGTCGGTTTATTTTGAGCATTTGAAGGCAACGTTGGAGATGAAAAAGATTTTAGTGTTTGAAAAGTGGTTATCACAAATGATGTAGAAACTCAGACAACATTAGGTAGCTTAGCTTCATTTTCTACATAATGTTAAGCCTGATAGTCTAGACCAACCTAAATATCCTTTTCGGAACCGAATTGCACATGTAGTCTATCGAATATTTTTCACCTCTACATTCTACTTTTTTCTGGATTTGTAGACTTATGTAATGTCAATTTTATCACATTTCATTGTAAGTTTGAGTGAATTTTGTGCAAGAAATATTTCCTGGCAAGACACTGGAGAATGCAGTCTTCCTGAGGTTGGAATTCAAAATAATGCTGATGTTAGATGGAAATCCTTCAAAAAAACAATTATCCAATAGACATTAAATATCAGTTGAGACAAAAATATTCTCAAAGAAAATCAAATTACATTTATTGACAAATAACTACAAGGAATACACTGATGTCTTTACATGAAATTTAACAATTTCTGGAGCATGCTTTTATTGATCTTTTACACCATTCTCTGAAATGATGCATGTTTCTGCACGATAGATGGATATGTGGGTCTCTCAAATGGGAAACATTTCACAGGCGCTGTGCTGCCAGCATGCTTTTATCATAACACAACCAGATGCACCAAGTTTCTGAATAGCTAAACACCTGGATAAAACAATGAACTACTGTAAACACTGTTAACAATAAACTGTCAGAAATATAATCTCTCCGTCCTTCGAATATAAAGTCTGACAGATGATTTTCCTGCTGGAATTCTAGAACGTTTTGAAATTTTTCCACGTTTTGGTCTAAAGAAACATATTTACTCTAGCCTTCTGGACACTAGAATTGCAGTTGCTGGATTCCCAGTTCTGTTTGACCCTCTCGAGAATGAAATTATGTGCACTCGGTATCACTTGAGCATGGCCCAATGAATATGTCTCCCTACTCTGAAGCAATATATATGAGGCAGTTTTGATGCTGATTTTAAATCATCTCACAATCTAAACACACATGCATGGTGATACATGTTATAGCAGATTCTGATTGATGGTCGAATATCAAGTTTTAACCCTTGGTGACTTGTTGACTTGAGCAATTAACCAAAAATGATCGGCATTACTATAGTAATATGGTTTTGATTGTTGGGTGTGTCTGTTAAATGTCATGTTAACTGATTTTCTTCATGTCAATTGATTTTGAGATAAATGACAGTGATAGAAGAGGCATGATTGACAATATTTTGTTATCTTTATAATAGCATCGTCAGGCAAGAGAGACGAAAGTGATGATGGAAATTTGCAAATATTGGCAATCATGTCTCTTTTATCGCTGTCATTTATCTCAAACTTAATAAATAATAATTTATTAGTCAATTGATTTGCAATTTAAAATATAATTTATTCTTTAGTATGCTTAGGTATTGAATCCTATTATATGAATTACGACTTATACCCCTAGTCCCAAAGAGTGCCTGAATAGCATCTTCTCCTTATTCTAATACTCACATTTTCACAGTTAGTAATGGATTTGAAGTCTAACTTTTATGCTAAAAAGCAATTTAGTCATCTTTAACATGGCAATTTATCTTTCAAAATGTGCTACAGTACATAGATAGTCAAGATGCATACATACTTGACACATCTCCTCTCCAATGTACGCAGCTGTATGGTTTTGGTACGACCCCCTCCCCCTCAACTGAGTACGTACTTTATGGATGGCTTGGCCCCTTATTGATAATTTGGTTGTTTTGTTTGCATTTAGGATTAGGTCTACTATTGGCTCTCTTGCTGCACTGGTGGTACTTGAGTTTCTCTACTAATCTTGCTCTTGCCCGGATTTGGATCATTCTGCTGCTACCATCGATCTATGTATTTTATTTATGTGAATTATATTTTATTGTTATCTCAATCCTACTCATTGTTTCTCAATTCTTAGTTTTGTAGATTTTTCTTAAGATCAGATATTATAGGCCCATAGTAGAATTTCATATAAATTTCATATTGCCTGGCAAGTTATTATGATAAGATAATAAATTATAATTTTAATAATTGTATGCATGTAAGATCACAAAGTTATGGGGAAATAATATCCATGCCATCTGTCTGTAATTCTGTAAATCTGACCTATTTTTATACAAGAAGGAAATTTTATAGAAATATATTCTGTTGAATCCAAGTATTCTATATTTTGATCTATCCAGCTATTTATATCTACAACTGGAGCGAAAGTTCACGCATTTACAAACACACGAAATGTGACAAGTTTTAGCTTTTAATGACGGTAGCACAGTACGAGCTGCTCAAAAGTACATGACATTTTTA
Organism: Haliclystus octoradiatus; assembly: GCA_916610825.1. Lineage (NCBI taxonomy): Eukaryota > Metazoa > Cnidaria > Staurozoa > Stauromedusae > Haliclystidae > Haliclystus > Haliclystus octoradiatus. The sequence goes on from OU744451.1 coordinate 9,845,031, forward strand.
CTTGATAAGAGGAAATATCATCGTCATGTGTCATCAATGTTAAATAGCCATTCCACATGTTCAAGTGTGTTCAGCAATATTGTGTGAGCCTATTTTATTAGCACGAAAAGAGCAAGACGAGCTAAAACTCCGAACTCGATATATTCAATAATGCAAGTTGTAAACAGGCACAAAATTATGAGAATTTAGAACTGATACATATAGCTCGAACAAAGTGTAAAACTGTAAATTAAAACCCGAGTGAAATACACACATTCATAAAAAGCACTATAAATGTTTATCTAATTGTGATCTGATTGAATTAGTTAAAGAGTTTGCCAGGAGAATCTAACTTGATATCAGTCCTTTTCAGATTCATATTACTTATAAGTAGCATTTAGGAAGGCTTTGCTTCTTTATTACAACTTCGAAAAAACATTTACGTTAATTTAGCTCACTTTACCGAACACGTGAATAATTTGATGATGATGATTCTACAAGGATGTTATTATAAATAAAACTATTTAGAGAATCCTATTCAAATATGTTGAATCTGAGTCGCCTATCATTATCCGATTCATCTCGGACAGCTATGAAATTATTTATTGACGATAATGAAATGAAGAAATCGCAAATATAACAAAGATATTATGAAATTCAGTTTTAGCACTCATGGTCAGCTATATGTAGCATGCTCAAGGGTAACCCATTGGTATACAGTAAATCTATAAATTGCCATCAACAAGTGATCATAGTTTAAAAAAAAAGAAAAAATGTACAAAGAAATAATTTTGCCACTTAAATGTGTAAATAATCTATCTCGTATTATCTGCTACTGCCATTAATCAGTTTTTTGATATTTGCGTTTCTTATTTGAATTTTGAATTTGAATTTGAATTTGAATTTGAATTTAAATTTGAATTTGAATTTGAATTTGAATAAGTAGATCTAGCCTAGCGTAAATGTATATAGACTCTACCATTTTAATCATAGGTCCTAATTTATCAAACATTAACCTTTGAACAATGTAGTAATTAACGATATTGTCCCCCATGCAAGCTAATATGCGTGTAGACTCTTCAACACGCATTGCGTGTAACTATTATTCTAGTTCGTTAAATGAAGGACTAGTAAGCCCTAATAAGAAAAGGAGGAAGGAGAAAGCTGGTAGGAAATCACCAAGACCAGACAATAAAGCGAAAGGTAAGCATATCCAATATTCTAATTAATTAATAGTTACTCTGTAGTAAGCCCATCGGTTATGAATTGCTAAATAAGAGACATATACTGCGAGCTAATTATGAAGACCATTATAGGGTATGTAGCCCAAGACTAAGATAATATACCGATAACTAGGCTTTAACCAAGATAGCTCAACTCAAAACTGCGATTTTACTTTACGCATTTTCAAAAAGGCAGAACGTTATTTTACCTTTATGAAAATGAACAAAATGAAATATTTTTCACATCTTTCAGTTATAAACAACATATTCCGTACGTCACTCTACAGTTCCTTATCAACAATTTATTGCTTTTTACATTAGGAAGTATTGCTTTGTCAAATATTCTGTTTTCAACTTGGAAAGGTGAAGTGTATTTGCTCATTTTCATAAAGGTAATATAAGTTCTGCTCTTTTGAAAAGACTTAAATTTGCAGTTTTGAGTTGCACTCCTTGTTGTATAGCTTTACAACATCTTTGTAAGACATATCTATGATAAACACATAGCTCAACGTTGTTATCGGTTCGAGAAAATTGAATAAATTTATCATCACTTTTGTCATCTATCATGGGATACGCCAAATTGACTGCAGGTATCGTCGTCAAGTGTACATTTCCAAAAGCCAAGCCTTCATGACTTTCAACTGCCAATGTTACCAAATATTTCACTGTCTGATATCACACCCAATTACTGTCCTAGCTACCACTATGACGATGAAGAATAAGAGATTTTAAGAAAGAAGAAGGGTATGCTAGAATATGTGAGAGAAACAAACACTGATTTGTTGGTTATCAATTAATTTTATACTTATCTTGATCATAAATTGCAGGAGCATATGGTATGAACAAATGAACATACTTGTCTTTCCTTTATTTTAAATTACATTCCCTGGTGATTTGACATCGCGTATAGTTTCAAGAAATCCAAGGACTCAAATGTTTTCTGGGAAAAACTGGAACAACGTAATGTAGTGGCATCCTTCCTAATTGATATATATTTGGCATCCTTCCAAGTAATTCTTCATTCACCAAAAATACAATGACAGGGAGTAGGTCTAATACGTGTGAACAGAAAAATCATGGACTAGAAAATCAAGATTTCATAAGAAAGAGTGAGAATTAACCCTTCTTAGTATTTAAATAATATAATATATCCTAAGATGCGATCGTAGAAGATGAAGAGCACATAGCACATATTAATTATCAGCCAGCATGATTTAAAGCTATGAAATAAAAATAGGTACTACGCAGTTCATGTTTCGCGCCAACAGGTGTTCTGAAACGAGGAAGATAGTGCAGATTTCAGAGCAAACGGGAATACCCCAACGAGCAGAAGTGATTCGCAACTAGAAAGATGTATACTCCAATCTGTACGGTACTAAATCTAACCTCCCTACTAGTGAGCTGATCACGCGACGTAATGTTTGAGTTGAGGTAGCCCCCCGAAAAAAGCAGAATAAAATCAATTCAACGCTCGGACGAAATAATTTCTCGTAGAGTCATTCAGCGCGTTGAATCTGATACAGATTGTGGATTAACACAAAAGTCAAACAGTACGACTGTTCTTTTATGATTATTCTAGAGCGACATATATTATAGTTATGTATTTTGTGTGACCGCAGTCCTTCTCAAATATTAATATGTAGACATGTGTCATTCGAAATAGCTTGATCCTGCGCTATATAAATTATAAATATTTTTAACTTTCAACTGAGTTGTTCGTGAGTGAATATTTCTATAAGATATACTTTTCATAATCTAAATGTGAATGTAAACTAACTCGCTATGCACAGGCGACTTTTTCTCAAGATAGTTGGTACTGCAATTGTGCTTACTAAACTTTTTCGGATTTATTTGAGTACTTCTAAATTATTAAACAGACATTTTTCAAATATAATTTCCTAAATTTTAGGTTCTAAATTGATGTTTGTCTATCGTAAAAGTTTAGAAACCAAGTTATCGTATAGTTTATACGACTGTGGATAGATATATTCTACTCAGTAATGCAACAAAGTGTTCATCTGATGAGACATTTTTGCTTTTCACTGATTCAAATATTATTAAAAAACCATTGAAAATTGTTTAGTACCATCAGTACTATAATAATGTAATATAATATGAGGTGAACACATGTATGTGAGGGTGCTCGATGCTTGTTAAGACATACATAGCATAGTACAGAATAGAAACAAAGATGAGGCAAAAACCCTTACAGCCTTTCTAGTGCAGTACTATAAAATTCTATAAAATATCGGAAAATAGTACAAAAATGATCGAGATAAACATGATATAGCAGGTTAATGCTTATAATTTGTTTTGTGAGGGCTCAGAAAATCTTATTTTACAGCCCTACACTAGAACTACAGTAATGCAGATTCTACTATTTTGCGGCTTTGCGGTATATTTTCAGCGCATATTGTTCCACGATGTGTATAGTTATTGGAAATACGGTATACGGAGACGATAAATCGGAGAGTGTTAGACGAAGAAAACTATGGACAGATTTTGTTTCTGTGAAAAGGGTTTAGTTTGAGCCTTCTAATCGCTCAAGCATATGTTCAAAGCGCTTAACATAAACGAGAATTATAATGGCAATGCTGTATAGTCAGTTAAAATGGAGCATTCTGTCGGCCAAGAATAATTACAGAATATATATGGTGCAATTAGAACGTTTCCTACTATACATTTACATTACTCTCAAAAGAATAACACATTCTCATTTTTGACATGCTTACAACAATATATTATGCTTAGCCGGCTGTTGTAGTCACCAGACAATCTTTCGATATGTGTTAAATATGCGCGAGAATGATATTTCAAATTAGGACTTAACAAGGACCTGCTCCTAATCATTCTTGCAATTTGATTGGTTAATGTCAATAGCACAAATTCCCCAAATCCGAGCTTGACCCCTTTGATCTCAAGAATTTTATTAAGAAATCAAACGATCGATAATTATTTAAAAATGTAAAGTAATTAAAAGTAAAAACAAATGCAAATACAGTGAATATTTGTAGAGTTATATACAATATGTTATTTCGTTGAGTTACTATTTTATGCAGTTTCCCAGTTTTTCAAAATAAATCAAATGGCTTGCATGAGAAATATCTGAGCCAGTAAACAAGCATGTTTCAAGTGTATCTAAATAGTTTGCACAAATTAACAATTCAAAAACAATCGGCCAAACTTTAACTGAATTGATAATTGTGGAACATGAAAAAACGTAATTTAATTTCATTATAATGCAGGCGCTCATCCTTTAATGGCCAAATTCCAAACGTTCCTAGCAATAGGTATAATTAAATTTTAATTCCTGGCAAGAAAGGAAAACTCTCCAATAAACTACCAAAATTAACCATAAAAAATCAATCACTAAAATTTAAAATACTGTAATTAAACCATTTCTCCGAATGGAAGTTCTCAAAAGTTCTCATAAATTCAATTATCTGCTCTTTAAATCGCATACAACGCGTAATAAATAGGCAATTAGCAAACAGTTAGTCAATAAAGCAATTGTTTCATTTTTCTTTCTTCGCGTTCACGGCTTTTTACGAAATTTTTCAAATTATAGTTAAGACACATGTTATTTCCTTTTCTCAATCAGTTTTCGATAATAAATAACATACACAAGAAAATAAAAAGCATTTTTTAAAGATAAAAATCCATGATTGTGAAATAGGACACGAGGTCAAGCATCCATTCTTTTTATTTCAAGAAGAAAAATATCAATTTCTCGATTTTTATTTTTTCCTCACAACTTTGAATCCTTCAAAACTTCAAGGCAAGGTACAGCTCTCGACTTAGCTTTCTTATTGTGACGTCATGGAAGTAGGAGAGTTACATACTTTATCATGAATTGTAAGATCAACAAATGCTCTGAAAAAGGGTACCAAGCAGTCCCAAATCAGGTCTGGTTGGGTTCTAAGCCAAATAGGTCGCGTGATCAATCCGATCTAAAGTCTAATAGACAAACCACATGACTTGTGGCCTTTTCGTAATTACGCTAGATCAAATCTCTCTTTTTCCTAAGCGACATTAGGATTAAACCAAAGACTTATATATACTGCTGACGAAATTGTGCCACATGGGGAACAATGATGGCTGACGCAAAGGACTTATTTTAGTGCTCTCCTCATTGACATTTTCAAAACTATTTGATCTCTTCTATAAACTCTTTTGTAATCTAAACTCCAAACAATATTTTCTCACCTTCATAGAAAGATAGTTTAAATAGGATTTTCCTGCCAGGGAAACGAGATTTTTTCATAGGATCACAATTATTTTCAAATATTTATGAATAATTTCAAATCACACCGAGAGACAAGGAAATATAAAAATAAAATAAAATAAACTATTTACCTTCAAATGCGATTAAAGAAATAGAATTTTTAACCCATGTATGATGCAACTTGAAATTGGTAGTCATAAATAACTCCTTTTTAAATAAAAATCCTGTTTCATTTAGAAACAAAAATATTAAAGTTTGGCACTGGATAGAATCAGCAGTCTATGAAGTCTATGGTTTAAACACCACTTTGGCATGAAATCAACGAACATGATGTTATTGAGCATTTTCGTGTAATATCTTGGATAAAAAATTAAAACAATAGCACGTGAGGCATTCTGATCAATCAGTGGCCGTAGCTGAGAGAAAAAGTAAGTCAAAATTACGAGAAACCGACCGAATGACCAAACGACACGAGCGTGCGATTGATCGTCACGACAGAACGAATGAAAGACAGACGGAAATACTTTTTGCTTGTCCCCGAATCATATTCGAGTTGAAACTGGTTGAGGGAGATACGAGATCGAATTTCAGTCGATGAACTATGAACTTAGAACGACCTTATATATCTCATACTGATTATTTCAGGCTTGCACTTCAGATACCCGAACATCTTAAAAATATATGTTAACGTGTTGCTAAGCTGCTATTTGTGTTTATAAGTAGTTTAACGTAATAATATATACAAATCTAAACGCTTTTATTACTTGATTGGTTTCTATCACTATAAAGTGGTTTTCTTCCTATATACGACAATTAACACTCTGATTCCTTCATCTATGACAACAATCTGACTTCTGCACGCATGCGATAGGTTCTCCATTCTTTCTATCCCTATGCGTCTACTCGATATCAATGTTGCCCAAACTTCATGCTAACCCAAACTCAAATGCTGTATACTTAGAGATTAGAGGGGGAAAATCAAAATTGTATCTAATTTTGAGGTACGCTGAAAGAATGTGAAAGAAAACTATTCTGTAAACCTATTTTATTGTTTCCAACTTATATAATCTACTGTTACTACAACAACTCATACTTATCTTGAACCTCTAGATAGATTGATGGCTTATGCAGATAATAGACCGTAATTGAGCACTATCAGTGGAAATTCTATTAAAAATAATTAGATAGATATAAATTAATTATTTTCTTCAAATCTACAACAACAAACACCTTTTCATGTATATTTCACAGAATATCTCAGAAAGAACTGATCAGAATTCAAAGGGATATAAGGTATTTTTGTCATTATTCAATTTTATTCGCATTGCAGACTATAACTGATACTTCAATTATTGAAAATTTGTTACAGTTTCAATTATCAAGTGCGTGAAAGTAAGACAAATCTCATGGTTAAAAAGAGGAAATTCAAATATATAGGTGTAAACTAAAGGATACACCAAGCTAGCTCGATCGTCGCTATAAACGACTAAATACAATTGGACGAGGTAAATTGGTGTTTCTTTCTAATTTATCGATAGGTGTTCCTTGTTGTTTCTGTGAAAGTGAATTTCTCATCTTTAGCACTAATACAGATCAATACACAGAATGCATCATCTTTTATTCATTGTGTTCCACAACAAATCAAAAGACTATACATTACAGAAAACGCTAAAACACTCCATATTTTATACCATCTAGACTTCATCATAACCGATACAATGATTAAGAGATATTTTACTCAAAGGGAAAGAGCTACAGCTTATTGGTGATTTTCAATCCTGGTGTCATAAAAAAATAAAACCTTTAATTCTTGTATGTATAATGTGACATTGATATAGCTTTGATATTTTAGGAAGGAATTTCATGTGACCTGAACATGGATTTAAACAATAAGATTATAACGTTGTTGGTGCTGATGACGATATGCTGCTCAATCATAATTGCATCTCCGATATCAAAAAAAGACATGTTTTCTATTTCGGAAAGAGGAAAGGTGAGTTCATCCATTTTAGTTTCAATTATAAAAGATAAGAAGTTCATGCAGCCCACTTTTATGCATAGATTATAATTGCCAATGATTCTATCCCATCTTTTTTATTATCATTGCTTAATTTTTTGGAATCCAGATTCAGAAAGTTGAATGATTTTGATTTTCCTTTTGTAACTAAAAAAATACTACAATCATTACCAAATTATAGGTTTCCAACACTTTGAAATGGTTTCACTTATCCCTTTCCGAAAAACTTATATTCATCGTCTAATACTTATATTAACTATATTCAAAAGAACATTATAAAACCCTACTATTTCGTTTCGTTTTTTTTTTGTATAGTATGTTAACTTCTTAATTACCATTAATTTTGATGATCCTAATGATAGCTTCAAAAGTCTTTCATTCCAATTGTTATAACTAATGTTGCAGCGACCGCATATGGCTTTAGTAAAGCGTCTTTACACTTTTTCTATTAATCTGATGTCTTTTAATAAATGCGGACTCCATACTTCAGTGTCAGATTCAAGAATTGGACGAATATTTGTAATGAAGGCTTTTACAAGTAAGATAGCATTGCTTGAAGAGAAACTTTTTTGAGCCAATAAGATTGATTTCAGCTTTGCTACTATCTTTGCACAATGTTTGGAAAATTTAAAATTGGATGATACAATGATACCAATTTCTCGAACAAAGTCAGTTTATGGTAAAACGTTTGTTGACAAATCGAAAGGTGTAATTGGAATTCCATTGATGTTGCCAGTAGATAATGTACTGCATTTGTCATATGCCACAAGAAGTTGCCAGATATCATCCCATGCTGTAAAAGAAGTTAATGTTTGTTGCAATGCTGGAGTGTGTTGACTGTTTCTAACTGAATAAAAATTGGCATCATCGGCAAATAACTTTACGTGACAGTCTGGTTTTAAACAATCTGTTATATTATTGATAAATACTAGGCTGGGAGAGACGACGATAGAGCATTGCCAATTGGAACTTGCTGTGATCGGTCAGAAAGAAACGAAATAGTTCTGAAATAGTAACAATAGCTTCAACTCATAAGTAAAATCAACTTTCTATGATTCGAATTAGTTGTAAGTCGAAAGAGAACTGTACAGTTGCCATGATTTCATACTGACCGTTTGGTTTTGTAAACAACTCAACAAAATGTGAGAAATATTGAAAGGGCTGAAATTTTCGAAAGTTCGGGTTGAAATAATATAGGAAGAAGATTTATATTTTCTTTCGATACGTGAAGCATGGTAGGATTTAATAAACGCGAATACTCTATTTACACAAGGGGATAATATCGAATCGATTGGAATGCATATCGAATGTCTAGCACCACAGATTAGCAGAAATCAATGCACATATACATACGGGACAAACACAAAAAGAAACTCGCAATTATAGGTCAAGATAAATATACTTTATTGGTGGAAAAAGATCAATATACTGCTCTATGCAAAGATTCAGAGTAGATAGAAATAAATCCAAATATTCATTTATATCTAAAATGTTCATATTCCTTCGCATGTTACCATGAAATATTCACATACATTATTTAACAACTTTACACGAATTTCATAAAAACAATTTTGAATAATTTCCATATTTCTACGAAATTGCCATGTTCGTGTGTATGACTATATGTATTTTCTTGGTTTAAACTCGTATCAATAAACATTAAAGTTCAAAACGGCCTGTACAGAGTTATGTTTACATTAGATTTGTAAAGAGGATCTTTTTTGCGATGTATATCCAAAAATGTCCATGCACACCAACCAACAAATTACGCGATTTTCTATTGTAATTTCATACTTTAGAAGCTAATCTATATATTTTGTATTCATCTTAACACGCTTGTTGATTCCAGATTTGTAATGTTTTCAGAGATTTAGACGTTCCTGCTCTCTGTACAGAAGATGCACTTCTATATCTGATTGTTACCCCTGCAGTTTATCTGGTATAGCCTGTCGACTGTATTATGGATCAAAAAGATGTATGATCGACATCAGCTCACAGGGGCTTGGTGCGGGAGGTTAATCTCCGACGCCAAAAGGAGAACAACTATTTGTGTTGAAGGGATAGACTGAAGAAAATTTGGTTAATACTTATAATCACAGTACAATTCATATCTTGCATAGTACTATCATGTTATTTAAAGTATGTATTTATTATTTTCACATATTACCAACTTGCATGTAGTATCTTCGTGGATCATATTGTTTATTTATTTATCAATCTACTATATGAACGTCGATGTATGTCTGTCTGTATATGCTGTATTCGAGATTCACGCTTTTCATGGTAAACGTATCAAATATATACTTTCCATAGGATATCTTTTAATGTTTTGAGGTAACATAGGCCATGTTTTATGTTCACATCTTTATATTCCTTCAATTGACGGCCCGAAGCGTATTTCTTTCGTAGGATTTCTCTTGCGGCTCAATATAAAGAACGAGTTACATTATCATGTTCGTCACGCAATATCTTTCACACCCGACTGACCTTCAGCTCTGTTGTACTTATTTATCACTTGGGCTAACTTCTAACAATTAAATTTTCTGTTTTTTTCTCTTTTCAAATCATTTGAAAGTTTCACCCAGCGGAGTGGGTTCACTTCACTAGTGAGTTATATAATTGAATGAAACACATCAACATCATAGCCTACATTGAGAAGGCTGTGCCACTTCCAAGAAATCTAACCTCACCAAACAAAAATTATTTTGAGTGAAAAAAAAGCAAAAAATTATTATTATTATTTATTATTATTATTACTATAATTATTTTTCATCATGTACATCAACGATAATTCAAAAACACAGGTATATGCGACAGTTTCGATATAATCCTATATAATTTTCAAGCAATTGAGAAAGAGATCATTTGACATGTTATATATAAGTAAAATTCTAATTTGTATAATAATTAATCTATAACTACAATCCAGTAGTCACATTTAATATTAACAACTATAATGCATGAAAACGATATGATACTTCGCGTACAAATTTCAAGTCCATAGTGATATCCAGTGTCTTAATTTCTTTGTCCAATTTTATTAAAACATTTGAAAATACTTCTACAAAACAAAGTTACGAATAACGGAACATTGACTAAGTACGGGCAATCCAGAAATACAGAACCAAAGATACAATATTCTCAATCAGCTTCCCAATTTCATTTACGTATTTCAGCAACTATCATTATCAACGCCTTGCTGAAATACGCTAATGAAATTGGGAAGCTGATTGAGAATTTTTGTATCTTTGGTTCTGTATTTCTGGATTGCCCGTACTTAGTCAATGTTCCGTTCTTCGTAACTTTGTTTTGTAGAAGTATTTTCAAATGTTTTATTAAAATTGGACAAAGAAATTCAGACACTGGATATCACTATGGACTTGAAAATTGTAAGCGAAGTATCATATCGTTTTCATGCATTATAGTTGTTAATATTAAACGTGACTACTGGATTGTAGTTATAGCGGCATCTCAAGTCAGCACTTCCATTTTCAACGCCTGCTGGACAATCATGACATTCGTGATCAACCTGACGGAGCAATCATGACATTCGTGATCAACCTGACGGAGCATCTTGCTACCGGTCTTTTGTATTTGAATAATTTATTTTGTAAAGCATTTGTTAGTATTCTAATGTGTTGTTGTATTGTATCTGTAAATACTGTCTTCATAGAATTTTTTCTTCCGTCATAATGTGTGTAGTTTTAGCATGTTAAATAAACCCAAAGAATAATAGATTAATTATTATGCAAATTAGAATTTTTCCTATATATAACATGTCAAACTGTTTAATGATCTCTTTCTCAATTGCATGAAAATGATATAGGATTATATTGAAACTGTCGCAAATACCTGTGTTTTTGATTTATCGTTGATGTACATGACGAAATATAATCAAAGTACTACCTATTCTATCATCATTATTATTATTATTATTATTATTATTATTATTATTATTATTATTATTATTATTATTATTATTATTATTATTATTATTATTATTATTATTATTATTATTATTATTATTATTATTATTATTATTATTATTATTATTATTATTATTATTATTTTTTTTATTTTTTTTTGAGACAAATGACAGCGATAAAAGAGACATAATTTAGCAACGTTTCGTTATCTTCTTAATAACATCGTCAGGCGAGTGAGTGATATTGAAAATTTCATAAAATATATAGAGAAAACTAATTAACATAATTCTAATAGAGCGATTAAATTAAATTAAATTAAATTCACAGACATCGATACGGAAGACTGTCAGTGATCAAACAAAGAGCCGGGATTTAACAGAGTCTAATTGCGTGTTGAGTGTAGGCTTGATCTGCCGAATCGCAAGCATTTCATGAATGAGGCAATCAAAACGGTTCTTACATTTTTTAATAACTCGAAAGTTTTGATGACAATCGCGGACGGTAATACCATGTGAATGGCGAAGATGTGATCCAATGGCCGATCCAGTATGTCCGTCAATGCGTTGATGTAAGTGTTGGCAAGTGAAGCCAACATAACTTGCATCACACAAGTCACATTGAAAACAATAAACAACGCATTGACGAGACAAGAGCGGTGGCTTTGGCTCACGTAATCGCAAATCATCTACAATTTTCCTAGTGTTGAAAACTGGTCTGATAATTTGGCCGATATTACCACTAAGATTAGATAGCTGCTTTTTAAGTGAATTTGCTGAAATTTGATCTTTGAAAGGCAAAGTAATATTGATGTCATTTTTACTTCTGCTTGCGACTGGCAAATCAAGTGTACCTTCAACACGCTTCTTTCTAAATTTATTTACGTAAAACTCAATTAATTGACTAGGATACTTTAAGTCTAAAAATCTATTACGCACTATAGTGCACTCTTCATCAAAGTTTTTATCGGTTGATGAAAGCCGATTGGCACGATCTAGCATTGTAATCAGTAGTGCCTTCTTATAATTTGCATCAACATGACTCTGATAATGTAGTAATAATCCATTATCAGTAGGTTTATGATGAACACCAGTTTCAACTGTCTTATTAATAAATTTCATTGAAACGCCAAGAAAAGGTAATTTGTTATTCTCTGCGATTTCCATAGTGAATTTTAAAGCAGGATGTTCATTGTTTAACTTTTGTAGTAATTGATTAGCATCGTATAGGTTTGGCATAATTGTTAAAGTATCATCGACATAGCGATAATAATGTTCAGGAAGATCATTCTTTTCCTTTAGTCTATCTTCAATGTGACACATAAAAACATTTGCCATTAAGGGACCCAAAGGGGAACCCATTGCCACGCCATCTATTTGTTCGAACAGCTCTCCTTGAAAAGTAAACAACTGATCTTTTGTGGCAATTTGAAGTAATTCTTTTAGATCATCTTTTGTTAAAGCTAGATCGTGTGTTTCATTAAACCAATTATCTGAGAAAGCTTTATCAACTAAAATATCTATGGTTTCATCGACAGGAACGTTTGTGAACAGGGACTCGACATCATAAGACACCATAATATCACCGGCTGCAGGCGTGAGAGTCCGAATAAAATTTGTGAATTCAAATATATCATCTACCATGTAATCATTCATTGACATGGGTTGTAGTTTTTCTTCTAACCACTTTGCCAATTTAAAATTATAGGAATTAGTGCTTGATAAAATTGGTCTCATCGCTAATAGAGGCTTATGTGTCTTAGGGAGACCATATATGTGGGCTAGCCTAGACCCTGTTGGCGATAGAGAATCAGCTATTGGTTTCGAGAAAATTCGTTTCAAGGCCTCCTGAACTTTTCTTTCCCTTTCCAGTAAAGGATGGTCAATTTTGCGAGGCCTACCCCTCGTCTTTTTGCTATTACAATTATATGGTCGGAACTTATCAGTTTTGTCGATAGACGCTTTGCGTAAGAGTCGCACGTATTCGCTATAGTCCATTACTACAACACCGTTTCCCTTATCAGGCTTCGTAATAATAATATCTTTCTTACTTTTCAGACTTTTTATTGCTCTAATTAGTTGTTTCGGAGCGGTAGGTCCTTTGTGTTGGCTGTAATTTATTGCTAAAGTCTTGAGGGTTGTAAGAGCGAGATCTTTTTGCTCAGATGAAAGGGACTGGTCAAGCCTCCAGCAAGCTTTTTCGAAACTAGCTAAGACATTACTTTCGTCAGTCATACTTCGACGAGGAAGGGAAAATTTGAGGCCTCTTGAAATCACAAGCTTTTCAAAAAATGATAGTTGATACGAGGATAGGTTAACAATGTGCTTATCTACATCGGTATGATCACGGCTCAACATTCTTGAAATTTTCTTAGTATGTACTGACATAACTTTTTCATACTGTAACTTTCTAATTTCAATTAAGTGTTTTAAGGATGACATATATTGAACAACAGAATAGGCCTCACGTAATAATTGATAAGAAGAATTTATTTCAATTCTAATTCTTTCTAGATCTTTCAGTCTTAGATATATTTCTTCCTTTATTACCTGTTGTTCGTAGGACCTTGATGTACCGTTTTGATTGCCGTTTTGATTGCCGTTTTGAACCGTTTTGATTGCCTCATTCATGAAATGCTTGCGATTCGGCAGATCAAGCCTACACTCAACACGCAATTAGACTCTGTTAAATCCCGGCTCTTTGTTTGATCACTGACAGTCTTCCGTATCGATGTCTGTGAATTTAATTTAATTTAATTTAATCGCTCTATTAGAATTATGTTAATTAGTTTTCTCTATATATTTTATGAAATTTTCAATATCACTCACTCGCCTGACGATGTTATTAAGAAGATAACGAAACGTTGCTAAATTATGTCTCTTTTATCGCTGTCATTTGTCTCAAAATTAATAAGTAAAAATTTATTAATCAGAATACTCAAACGCGATAACAAGCTACAATTTTTCAGGAGAATTGAAAAATGTAGCAGACGCCTTGTAAACTGCGAGGCGTCAATTGAATATCTCAACCTATGTAACAACCTTGGATTGATTCCAACATTTGCTAAGGTCGATAATTCAACAAAAAGGAAATGGACCAGATCATCAAGGTCCTACGAACAACAGGTAATAAAGGAAGAAATATATCTAAGACTGAAAGATCTAGAAAGAATTAGAATTGAAATAAATTCTTCTTATCAATTATTACGTGAGGCCTATTCTGTTGTTCAATATATGTCATCCTTAAAACACTTAATTGAAATTAGAAAGTTACAGTATGAAAAAGTTATGTCAGTACATACTAAGAAAATTTCAAGAATGTTGAGCCGTGATCATACCGATGTAGATAAGCACATTGTTAACCTATCCTCGTATCAACTATCATTTTTTGAAAAGCTTGTGATTTCAAGAGGCCTCAAATTTTCCCTTCCTCGTCGAAGTATGACTGACGAAAGTAATGTCTTAGCTAGTTTCGAAAAAGCTTGCTGGAGGCTTGACCAGTCCCTTTCATCTGAGCAAAAAGATCTCGCTCTTACAACCCTCAAGACTTTAGCAATAAATTACAGCCAACACAAAGGACCTACCGCTCCGAAACAACTAATTAGAGCAATAAAAAGTCTGAAAAGTAAGAAAGATATTATTATTACGAAGCCTGATAAGGGAAACGGTGTTGTAGTAATGGACTATAGCGAATACGTGCGACTCTTACGCAAAGCGTCTATCGACAAAACTGATAAGTTCCGACCATATAATTGTAATAGCAAAAAGACGAGGGGTAGGCCTCGCAAAATTGACCATCCTTTACTGGAAAGGGAAAGAAAAGTTCAGGAGGCCTTGAAACGAATTTTCTCGAAACCAATAGCTGATTCTCTATCGCCAACAGGGTCTAGGCTAGCCCACATATATGGTCTCCCTAAGACACATAAGCCTCTATTAGCGATGAGACCAATTTTATCAAGCACTAATTCCTATAATTTTAAATTGGCAAAGTGGTTAGAAGAAAAACTACAACCCATGTCAATGAATGATTACATGGTAGATGATATATTTGAATTCACAAATTTTATTCGGACTCTCACGCCTGCAGCCGGTGATATTATGGTGTCTTATGATGTCGAGTCCCTGTTCACAAACGTTCCTGTCGATGAAACCATAGATATTTTAGTTGATAAAGCTTTCTCAGATAATTGGTTTAATGAAACACACGATCTAGCTTTAACAAAAGATGATCTAAAAGAATTACTTCAAATTGCCACAAAAGATCAGTTGTTTACTTTTCAAGGAGAGCTGTTCGAACAAATAGATGGCGTGGTAATGGGTTCCCCTTTGGGTCCCTTAATGGCAAATGTTTTTATGTGTCACATTGAAGATAGACTAAAGGAAAAGAATGATCTTCCTGAACATTATTATCGCTATGTCGATGATACTTTAACAATTATGCCAAACCTATACGATGCTAATCAATTACTACAAAAGTTAAACAATGAACATCCTGCTTTAAAATTCACTATGGAAATCGCAGAGAATAACAAATTACCTTTTCTTGGCGTTTCAATGAAATTTATTAATAAGACAGTTGAAACTGGTGTTCATCATAAACCTACTGATAATGGATTATTACTACATTATCAGAGTCATGTTGATGCAAATTATAAGAAGGCACTACTGATTACAATGCTAGATCGTGCCAATCGGCTTTCATCAACCGATGAAAACTTTGATGAAGAGTGCACTATAGTGCGTAATAGATTTTTAGACTTAAAGTATCCTAGTCAATTAATTGAGTTTTACGTAAATAAATTTAGAAAGAAGCGTGTTGAAGGTACACTTGATTTGCCAGTCGCAAGCAGAAGTAAAAATGACATCAATATTACTTTGCCTTTCAAAGATCAAATTTCAGCAAATTCACTTAAAAAGCAGCTATCTAATCTTAGTGGTAATATCGGCCAAATTATCAGACCGGTTTTCAACACTAGGAAAATTGTAGATGATTTGCGATTACGTGAGCCAAAGCCACCGCTCTTGTCTCGTCAATGCGTTGTTTATTGTTTTCAATGTGACTTGTGTGATGCAAGTTATGTTGGCTTCACTTGCCAACACTTACATCAACGCATTGACGGACATACTGGATCGGCCATTGGATCACATCTTCGCCATTCACATGGTATTACCGTCCGCGATTGTCATCAAAACTTTCGAGTTATTAAAAAATGTAAGAACCGTTTTGATTGCCTCATTCATGAAATGCTTGCGATTCGGCAGATCAAGCCTACACTCAACACGCAATTAGACTCTGTTAAATCCCGGCTCTTTGTTTGATCACTGACAGTCTTCCGTATCGATGTCTGTGAATTTAATTTAATTTAATTTAATCGCTCTATTAGAATTATGTTAATTAGTTTTCTCTATATATTTTATGAAATTTTCAATATCACTCACTCGCCTGACGATGTTATTAAGAAGATAACGAAACGTTGCTAAATTATGTCTCTTTTATCGCTGTCATTTGTCTCAAAATTAATAAGTAAAAATTTATTAATCAGAATACTCAAACGCGATAACAAGCTACAATTTTTCAGGAGAATTGAAAAATGTAGCAGGCGCCTTGTAAACTGCGAGGCGTCAATTGAATATCTCAACCTATGTAACAACCTTGGATTGATTCCAACATTTGCTAAGGTCGATAATTCAACAAAAAGGAAATGGACCAGATCATCAAGGTCCTACGAACAACAGGTAATAAAGGAAGAAATATATCTAAGACTGAAAGATCTAGAAAGAATTAGAATTGAAATAAATTCTTCTTATCAATTATTACGTGAGGCCTATTCTGTTGTTCAATATATGTCATCCTTAAAACACTTAATTGAAATTAGAAAGTTACAGTATGAAAAAGTTATGTCAGTACATACTAAGAAAATTTCAAGAATGTTGAGCCGTGATCATACCGATGTAGATAAGCACATTGTTAACCTATCCTCGTATCAACTATCATTTTTTGAAAAGCTTGTGATTTCAAGAGGCCTCAAATTTTCCCTTCCTCGTCGAAGTATGACTGACGAAAGTAATGTCTTAGCTAGTTTCGAAAAAGCTTGCTGGAGGCTTGACCAGTCCCTTTCATCTGAGCAAAAAGATCTCGCTCTTACAACCCTCAAGACTTTAGCAATAAATTACAGCCAACACAAAGGACCTACCGCTCCGAAACAACTAATTAGAGCAATAAAAAGTCTGAAAAGTAAGAAAGATATTATTATTACGAAGCCTGATAAGGGAAACGGTGTTGTAGTAATGGACTATAGCGAATACGTGCGACTCTTACGCAAAGCGTCTATCGACAAAACTGATAAGTTCCGACCATATAATTGTAATAGCAAAAAGACGAGGGGTAGGCCTCGCAAAATTGACCATCCTTTACTGGAAAGGGAAAGAAAAGTTCAGGAGGCCTTGAAACGAATTTTCTCGAAACCAATAGCTGATTCTCTATCGCCAACAGGGTCTAGGCTAGCCCACATATATGGTCTCCCTAAGACACATAAGCCTCTATTAGCGATGAGACCAATTTTATCAAGCACTAATTCCTATAATTTTAAATTGGCAAAGTGGTTAGAAGAAAAACTACAACCCATGTCAATGAATGATTACATGGTAGATGATATATTTGAATTCACAAATTTTATTCGGACTCTCACGCCTGCAGCCGGTGATATTATGGTGTCTTATGATGTCGAGTCCCTGTTCACAAACGTTCCTGTCGATGAAACCATAGATATTTTAGTTGATAAAGCTTTCTCAGATAATTGGTTTAATGAAACACACGATCTAGCTTTAACAAAAGATGATCTAAAAGAATTACTTCAAATTGCCACAAAAGATCAGTTGTTTACTTTTCAAGGAGAGCTGTTCGAACAAATAGATGGCGTGGTAATGGGTTCCCCTTTGGGTCCCTTAATGGCAAATGTTTTTATGTGTCACATTGAAGATAGACTAAAGGAAAAGAATGATCTTCCTGAACATTATTATCGCTATGTCGATGATACTTTAACAATTATGCCAAACCTATACGATGCTAATCAATTACTACAAAAGTTAAACAATGAACATCCTGCTTTAAAATTCACTATGGAAATCGCAGAGAATAACAAATTACCTTTTCTTGGCGTTTCAATGAAATTTATTAATAAGACAGTTGAAACTGGTGTTCATCATAAACCTACTGATAATGGATTATTACTACATTATCAGAGTCATGTTGATGCAAATTATAAGAAGGCACTACTGATTACAATGCTAGATCGTGCCAATCGGCTTTCATCAACCGATAAAAACTTTGATGAAGAGTGCACTATAGTGCGTAATAGATTTTTAGACTTAAAGTATCCTAGTCAATTAATTGAGTTTTACGTAAATAAATTTAGAAAGAAGCGTGTTGAAGGTACACTTGATTTGCCAGTCGCAAGCAGAAGTAAAAATGACATCAATATTACTTTGCCTTTCAAAGATCAAATTTCAGCAAATTCACTTAAAAAGCAGCTATCTAATCTTAGTGGTAATATCGGCCAAATTATCAGACCGGTTTTCAACACTAGGAAAATTGTAGATGATTTGCGATTACGTGAGCCAAAGCCACCGCTCTTGTCTCGTCAATGCGTTGTTTATTGTTTTCAATGTGACTTGTGTGATGCAAGTTATGTTGGCTTCACTTGCCAACACTTACATCAACGCATTGACGGACATACTGGATCGGCCATTGGATCACATCTTCGCCATTCACATGGTATTACCGTCCGCGATTGTCATCAAAACTTTCGAGTTATTAAAAAATGTAAGAACCGTTTTGATTGCCTCATTCATGAAATGCTTGCGATTCGGCAGATCAAGCCTACACTCAACACGCAATTAGACTCTGTTAAATCCCGGCTCTTTGTTTGATCACTGACAGTCTTCCGTATCGATGTCTGTGAATTTAATTTAATTTAATTTAATCGCTCTATTAGAATTATGTTAATTAGTTTTCTCTATATATTTTATGAAATTTTCAATATCACTCACTCGCCTGACGATGTTATTAAGAAGATAACGAAACGTTGCTGAATTATGTCTCTTTTATCGCTGTCATTTGTCTCAAAATTAATAAGTAAAAATTTATTAATTATTATTATTATTATTATTATTATTATTATTATTATTATTACTATTATTATTATTATTATTATTATTACTATTATTATTATTATTATTATTATTATTATTATTATTATTATTATTATTATTATTATTATTATTATTATTATTATTATTATTATTATTATTATTATTATTATTATTATTATTATTATTATTATTATTATTATTATTATTATTATTATTATTATTATTATTATTATTATTATTATTATTATTATTATTATTATTATTATTATTATTATTATTATTATTATTATTATTATTATTATTATTATTATTATTATTATTATTATTATTATTATTATTATTATTATTATTATTATTATTATTATTATTATTATTATTATTATTATTATTATTATTATTATTATTATTATTATTATTATTATTATTATTATTATTATTATTATTATTATTATTATTATTATTATTATTATTATTATTATTATTATTATTATTATTATTATTATTATTATTATTATTATTATTATTATTATTATTATTATTATTATTATTATTATTATTATTATTATTATTATTATTATTATTATTATTATTATTATTATTATTATTATTATTATTATTATTATTATTATTATTATTATTATTATTATTATTATTATTATTATTATTATTATTATTATTATTATTATTATTATTATTATTATTATTATTATTATTATTATTATTATTATTATTATTATTATTATTATTATTATTATTATTATTATTATTATTATTATTATTATTATTATTATTATTATTATTATTATTATTATTATTATTATTATTATTATTATTATTATTATTATTATTATTATTATTATTATTATTATTATTATTATTATTATTATTATTATTATTACTATTATTATTATTATTATTATTATTATTATTGTTATTATTATTATTATTATTATAAATAGAGGAGTCAAAGACTACACATTTTGTTACTGTAACTTGAAGTTTCACGCTTTATTGCGATCATCAGACAGTTAAAACTAGATAATAAAAAACATACATGGTACCTCTGATATAAACTTACATAAATCGCATCTATTGTTAAATGGGATAAAGCCTATTGTATCGCAATGTGCGTGTTTTCTTTGTGATCGTTTCCTATGCGGCATTTAATTGTTACAGGTTATGTTTTAGTCGATTTATAATTAGTAAAATAAAATTTATTCTCGTGCCTACATTTTGAAATAAACTCAGATCTTTTGTTAAGTAATGCTTTTTTGGAACAAATGATATGATATTTTTCTGCCAGGCATAGCTGGCATCTTTTCGTTATATTATTGTATGGCTTTGCTCTCGATAGAGCTGTCCATTCGATGTTGTAGTCGGTGGCTTTGTCCTTCTGTTCCCAAATATATTTTGATAGTTGCGTGTTGTGTGTATGTTTATCATGCCGGAATGTGCTTGTGTGCTGTGTGTAGCGTGTCTTGAAAGAGTTTTCCGTTAGACCGATGTAATTTTTACCCTCTTGGTCTTCCGGGGGTAGTCACTTTGGCGTTGTAGATTAATCCTTCCATAAGGCATCTATTGTTTAATGGACAATTTTCCTTTGTGCGGCAGTTGCATAATTGCGCAATTTCTGTATTTGTTAAATTCTTGTTGTGGTTAGTAATGATTGTTTTCATATTGGAAGTACAACTGTAACTTACTTTTAGCGTGATTTGATTGAAAATCTTATGTAGCTTGCTTGTCTTCGGAAAGTGCTTTTTGATTAGGTTGAGGAATGTTCGGCCAATGTTGCCTTTCACACTTTTGTTTACGGTGGGTTAAACCATGTGACATTTCTCCTCCTTTTCCCTTCCTTCTCCTTTTCCTCACTAATAACCCAACGTGTAGACTAATTAACCCTGCTAAAAGCGAAATTGGCATCGTAAGTAAAAAATATTGGAGAAAATAATCATTAACGTAAAAAAATTAACTAAAGTCAACCAATGGAAAAACTCATACGCCGTTATAGATTGGTTTAAGGCACTAAAAGAAAAGAAACGATTATCGTTCATCACCTTTGACATCGAAAGCTTTTACCCCACGATATCGGAGCAACTATTAGAAAAAGCTATATCATTTGCAAAAAACTTTACAACAATATCGGAAAGTGATACAAAAATTATCATGCACGCAAGGCAATCAGTTCTATTTAATAAAGGAGCCGCATGGTCAGAGAAAAGCCACACAAACCTGTTCGACGTCACAATGGGCAGTTATGACGGAGCAGAGATTTGCGAATTGGTAGGCTTATTTATACTAGATAAACTTACGAAAGTTCTGGGTGACAACTCTATTGGACTTTACCGAGATGATGGTTTGGCAGTAATGCGAAAGAAATCCGGCCCACAGACTGAGAGATTCAGGAAAAAAATAACAAACATTTTCAAAGAGATGGGATTAAAAATTACATCAAAAACCAACCTCAAATCAGTAGACTTCTTAGACATAACCTTCGACCTAAACAATGGCACATTCCAGCCCTAAAGAAAAACTAACGACCAACCTATATGTATAGACACTAATTCTAATCATCCACCTACAATTCTAAAACATATACCTATAGCAATTAACCAAAGACTCTCCGATTTATCATCTAATAACACTATTTATGAAAACAGCAAAAATACTTACGAAGACGCCTTAACAGCGAGTGGCCACACTACTACTAATTTAAAATACGAACCAAGGCCAGCAACATCAAGCCGTAGAAAGGGAAAAGGAGGAGAAATGTCACATGGTTTAACCCACCATTCAACAAAGTGTGAAAAGCAACATTGGCCGAACATTCCTCAACCTAGTCAAAAAGCACTTTCCGAAGACAAGCAAGCTACATAAGATTTTCAATCAAAACACGCTAAAAGTAAGTTACAGTTGTACTTCCAATATGAAAACAATCATTACTAACCAAAACAAGAATTTAACAAATACAGAAATGGAAGTAACAGAGAATGCGCAATTATGCAACTGCCGCACAAAGGAAAATTGTCCATTAAACAATAGATGCCTTATGGAAGGATTAATCTACAACGCCAAAGTGACTACCCCGGAAGACCAAGAGGGTAAAAATTACATCGGTCTAACGGAAAACTCTTTCAAGACACGCTACACACAGCACACAAGCACATTCCGAACACACTTTCATTGCCAAAACCTGAGTTAACGCCGTGTAAACAACAACTGAGAAATATTGCTGCAATTGGTGTAGGTGCATTGGATGTTCCTCCACCATCACCGTTTTCTCTGCCTCTGGATTCATCTGTGGCTTGTCGTTGCGAGAAATGGAAACGGTCATTTACTGTTTTTACTCGACCATTATTGGAGGGGAATTATCTCCTACTAGGAATCATGTGCCATTGCTACATATCTGGTCAACAAATACAAGAATTGAGCAATATTCTAGTTAAACCAACCGATGGAAATTTAGATGATATTAGTGAGTTATTAAATTGTTTAGATGAATGCCTTCATCCGAGAAAGAACGTTCGGTACAAAATGTTTTCATTTAGAGAATATGCCCATAAGACAAAAGAATCTACGCATGCGTTTGTGACAAGATTGAGAAGATTGTCAGCTCATTGCGAATATACTTGTTTAATTGATACGTGCCAACAGTCATTAATAGATAATTACATCGTCGATCAAGTTATACAATATTGTAAAAATTTCATCCTTTCGTAAAAAGAATTTTAAGAGGATAAAATTTAACTCTGACTCGGTTATTCTGAGATATTGCTCGTGCAAGTGAGTCTGCTGATAGCTAAACTATTAGTATAGAAAAATAATATGTAGCTGCTATGAAAACTAACGATGACTCTAATGGAGAAACATGTTTTGCGAGAAATACAAATGAAAGCGAAAGATAGCATGACAAAGAGAATTAGGTAATGTGCCTATTTTGTGAACGTTCGCACGAATACGGAAAGAAACATTGTCTCGCGCAATCAGCAGTGTGTCGCACTTGCAAACACATAGGTCATTTTGAAAATGTAAAACGTTGTAAAAGGGAAAACCCCGTAGTAGCAAAAATAGTATTTGTACTGCAAGTGAGCAAGGATCTACTTTCCACACTCGTATGCTAGTAATTTTGATGTACGATGGAGCTACCTGTAATCTAATTTCTGAATAATTTGTACCTGAAAATTCCAAGTCAAGTCCTGCTCCAGATCTGCGACTGTATGATGGATCTCCGGTATCCGTTCTAGGAAAAATCGTACTTCCAGTATTGAACATCCTTAATAATAATAATGTTTTTAATGATCGTCATGAACCAGTGTTAGGTTTAAATGCATTGCAACGTATGGATTTTATGTCGTTAAATCATTACAACATTGCAAGTGTCATTGACTCAGATGTCATTAATCTGCAAATACTTGAAAAATATGATGAGGTTTTTAGACAGGATCTTGGTAGAATAAAGGATATCCAGGTCAAATTAATCTAAAAGAGGATGCCGTGCCGTCTTTTGCTCGTTTCCGTGTCGTTCCTTTCACGTTAAAACCTGTTGTAGAAGAAGAGTTGGATAATGCTATCAGCAGTGGGTCACTAAAGAAAATATCTTATAGTGACTGGGCTTCCCCAATGGTTAAAGTTCCAGAGAAGGACGGCAGAATTCAGATTTGTTCGGATTTTTAACGGAGTGTCAATCCACAGATAAAGGTAGATCAATATTTGTTTCCTAATGTTGATTATCTGTTTTCAAAATTAAACGGTGATAAATTATTTACGAAACTAGATTTATCACGTTGCTTTGAACAAATTTGGAGGTATTACACGAATCAAGTCGTGACATTTTAACAATTAACACTCACAAAGGACTGTACAGACATCGACATCTACCTTATGGGATTGCGTGTGCACCTGCAGTCTGCCAGACAACGATGGAAAAATTATTATCCCCTGTTACTAGGTGTGTGCTCGTTTATATGGACGATGTACTCCATGCTGCAGAAAGACAAGACCTCTTTAATTAAGCATTCAGAGGACGCTCTCTCTATCTTCCAGAGACATAATGTTCGACTTAACAAAGATAAATGTCGATTTATGCAGAGACAAGTGCGTTATCTTGTCCACGTGAAATGTGACAACGGTATCGAAGTTGATCTGAGTAAGGTTGAATATGTGATATATACAGCTATTCCAACAGATGTTAGTCAACCTAGATCATTTTTAGGTCTTGTAAATCACTACGGTCGCTTCTGTAAGTACCTATCCACGGTATAGAACCATTAGATACTTTAACTGACTTTGTTGTACCCTGGGTATGGTCTGCTGAATGCCAATTAGCATTTTACTCAGTCAAATCATTACTAACTAGTGCACCAGTAGTGCCAGGCCCGGATAAAGGGGGGTCTCGTATGTCAATTGACAAACGTACCTTTTCCCCCGATAACGTAATCATGACGTAATCTGGTTTTCTTCATGGGGTATTCTGCTAAGACTTTGCTAAATGATGGATCATGTCTATGAAGTAGGGCCCTTTTAATTGAATGAACATTGCAAACGTCATCGCTCCTGACACTTATTCGATTGAACAACCGTCTGTGTTTACACTTTCGTTAAGATAGGTTTTAGTCTGCACGCAGGCTATTGAACAGCTTGCCTCAATCAAATGATCTCAATCAACTGCACTGTGATTGGGTAATGATCAGAGACTTTAACAATTGACCTACTTCGATAACAATTGACAAACTTGAAACAATCCTGACATGGAAAATATCAAACTGCAGATGGAGGCAAGTATTTGATTGGAAGAAAATCAAGCCTTTCCATGCTTTACGCAATATGATTGGTATTAAAACAATTGACAAACTACTTCAATCTTGGACATATTTGACAGACAAATAATCTGCACATGTTCGTTAAAGAAATTCAAAAACAACGAGCGGTAAGCTGACTTATTTTTGACACACAGTTATTTTGTTGTTGTGCAGTCATGAGCCATGACTGTTGTTTTGATCACTTACTCACTTAGTATACAGTATATTCGAGCATTTAAATTATAATCTGATCTTTGATGCGTGATGAAGAATTATCATCGAAGGAAATCAGAGAGTGAAAGTTATCATGTCTGCAATTTTGGCTTCTGAGAAAACTTACTGGATTGTCAAATCGTAAAATCGATTCAAGTTGTCATATTTGCCATATATGTCCTTCAGAATATGGAATTATCAATGTGATGGTTAACTTTGTGAAACAAAAATAATTGTAATCTCGCTATTCATTTACATTATTGGTTTGCTTTGCAACTTTACCACAGCTCAATTGTTTACAAATCTGCACTTCTCTTCTCTGGATGCATATGCATGTGCTCAATTATGAACTGATAATCAACTTTGAGATTTAGCAAACTGGATAATCATTAAGTGAGAAAGAAATGCTGGATTCTTTCCTAGATGATGAGCCTACTGTATCAATACGAGATGAATATGATCACTGCCCAGATGATCTCATGTACGTTTGTTTTGATTTTGATTTATTGGATTGTGGAGAACCGTAGAACTGATTCCAGCGTCGATTAGTAGTCAAATATCAGAAAGAACATCAGTGCTGTCTGTTGATAATTTATTTAACTAGCTAACTAGACAATTTAATTTATATTTTATCATTATGCTTTCAAATTTGATTGAACAGCATACATAGCGTATATTTACACTTTCGCCAAGATATATTTTAGTCTGCACGAGGGCTAATATTGCCTTGATTAGTAATTTAATGTAACGGTATCAAATTTAAAACGATTAAAGATTCCCCTTTTATTAAAAAAAATAAATGATGAAGGGAGTTGTTGGTGCCATGGGACTGTTAAATAACTATTTATTTCCTCTTCCAGGACCGTTGAAAAAGGGGTTTTGTCCCCTAATTTGGGCGTGGCAATTCAATTACGTCATTTTGACAGGGGTATTCAAAATCCTGTATTCCGAGCCTGCAGTAATGTGTCAGTAAAACTGACGATAGTAAAACTGTACTATTGCAATGCGATGCGTCCGCGATTGGACTTGGCTGCGTTTCACATGCACAGATAGAGCATGGAGCTTTTTCTATCATACTTGGCATAGAGAAACTCAATCAATATGTATATGGACGTGATTTTATTATTATAACTCACCATAAGCCATCACTACGAATCTCGGGATCTAAATATCATTTACAATCGTTAGCCGCTGATCGTCTGCAGCGTTAGGCAGTTAAATTATCACTGTTCCAATATACCTGTAAATTTAAGCCTGGTCGTCACAATGGCAGCGCTGACGCCTTGAGTCGTTTCCGTCAACTCCAGTTTGTATGACTGACACTGATGATGCTTCTAAGTTGTATATTCGACAGATTTTATCATTGCCAGTCTCTCCGATTGACATTGAAAGAGATTCGTTAACTGATCATGTCATACCTCGATTTGTCTCTATTGCTCGTCAAGGTTGGGGAAAAAAATGTTTCTCAAAAAAAGATGTGAACTCGCTATTGAAGGTTACATTATTCTATGGAGTAGACGTGCTGTTATTCCTGAAGCCTTACATGCAATGTACTACAGCAATTACATGAAACCCATCCTGGCTGTTTCAGCATGCGTATGCTTGCAAGAATTCATTGCTGGTGGCCCAAAATTGACTCAGATTTTGGGGATGTCGTATCGACTTGTTAAATGTATCAAGACAGCCGCAATGATCCATCTAAGGAAGCTTGTCTGTCTTGTTCGTGGCCTTCTTCATCATGGGACAGAATTCACATTGATTACTCTCCAAAATATGAAGGAAAGGCTCTGCTTATCTCGGTAGACTCCCATTCTAAGTGGAAGGAGGCGGGTGTTACTTCTATAAAGGATACTGGTAGTGACGCTACTATTCGCATGTTGAAATATTGATTTAGTCACTATGATAACCCAAAGGTCATTGTATCAGACAATGGACCACATTTCACTCCAAACGAATTTTCTGAAATCATCAAGTCTATTGGGGGCTCGACAATTCCAACTTCATCTTATCATTAAACGAGGATTGAAAAAGATCATCAAAGAGCACAGAGGTAGTGATTTACGAATACTAATTGATGAGTTTTTACTATCTTACCGCATTACTACACATGGTACAACTTGTGTTACACCTGGAGAACTGTTTCTGTTACGCCCAGTGAGATCACAGTTGATTTGTCTTACTGACGTTAAAAAGAACTTCATGGATGCAAAGATGTCACCACAGCCTAATTCTACGGAGTATCTGAATTCCAATTTCCAAGTAGGAGACGTCATACGCTTTCGTGATTATTGAGGTACAATCAAGGTTCTGTTACGGACGTTAGTGGGCCTCGTCATGCTGTTGATGAAGATCATGAAGGCATTCAACAGAGACAGCATTCCGATCAAATTTTATTACTCGTAAGTCGCTCTCGATCTAAAAAACAGCATAATCTACCAGATTATTACGCTTCTCTCAGTTAAAAATTTACTTTATTAAACGGTATATTTCTATTATATCTTGATTCGTTTATTTGCTATTGGATTATTAAACTTACTTAGTTAATTACGCTGCTTAATTATATTGCTAAATTGTACTATATAGTATTATTCTAAAAGGGAGGGGTGTGATGTCACCATGTATTTTAGTATAACATATGTCATTTGTACTCCCTGTATCTCTATACTATAATTAATCTATTGTTAATCGTAATGTTGTACTGCTTACTATATTATCTTTACGTAAACGACATTACAGAAGCAACGCTATCAAATATACAAGATTCGGTTTATTTTTTCAGATTTGGAGAGCACATGGATGGAATAAAAAAAGAAAGTTATCTGTAGAGAAGATCTTCAATTATTGTTATTAAAATCATTTACAGCCACGATTAACGACTATCATAATTTTCTAGATTAATTGATAGTGGAAGTAGATAACATAGAATCTAGCCAACTTATATTGGCTATATACAAACAATTCAGAATGATGAGAGAATCTTTTTTTGTATTCGTTTAGTGGACAAACCTGAACAAATTAAAGTGACTTGCTAAGCCCCGTGTTTATACTAAAAGGATCTTATCGATCGGGTACCGCCTTGTCACTGAAGAAATCGAGAAACAACTGCTCAGATGTAAAGAAAAGTAAGGTGATTATATATATTATTTTTGTTATTCTTTTTACAATTATTTTGCATCAAATATAATTCAAAGTTGCTGATTTTCCAGTAATATATAAAACAAGATTATAAAAATATTAAATAATAAAATGGCAAATAATTTTTAAATTATGAATGTGAAATGTATCGTAAATCAGCATGAATAAAGCTACTACGTGTTATCACGAACTATATTCAGCAAGATACATGCCTCGTAAGTTTTCTTGAAAATATATAAGATATTTCTATTTTATAAAGAAAGCATTATTTAAACAATTCATTGTGCTATATGGGTTATATAAACACTCAAGTTAATATGAGGCATTCAAATGACTTCAGAAAATCCCTCAACACGGCTGCTGTGCAAGATGGGTTACACTGTATAACCATGAGTTTTGCGTCCTGAGGCACGAGGTAGGCTTGAGAAAATCAAGACCAGCCGTGCTTGTGAGTGATTATCTGAAGCCTTTTGAAGTGTTCAATACAGGATTTATAAAATCGAAATATCTTGCATGTATCACGAATATCGTTCATTATTATAAATACAATCTTTATCGGGCTTGTTGATTGGTTACGAGTCTATAAAGTTCTAAGTTATCTAACGAAAGCACGATAGTTCGAGCTATAACGCGTCATACTTAGAGATATTGACTATGTTGGCATATTTCATTTGATCGAGCAAAATTACTATCTCATATATTCGAATTAAAAGAACAATTTGAAGAGTGTTAGTCTGGTGTTTTATTGACAGCGTCTCGATATTATGATTTTAATGGAATTGTCACTTGTTCTGTAGAAGATTGTTGTCACTTATAATATTATGATATCATAAAATCATCGAATGTGATACTAATCGATGATTGGTTATATTTGATGTCTGTATCATGCTGCATACAATCGTAAAACTACGACTTTTTGCGTGAAGCCCCAAAATGAAACAACTTAACAACAAAAACAAAATGGCGTTCATATGAAGAAAAGCTTTAATTGATAGAGCGCTTAAAAATAGCCTTCAAATTAAAATTAACAACACAAAACACCATATTTTTGAAACAAAATCATAAAGTAAACATTAATCGCTAAAGTTCCCTTGTTCAATGGTCTTCAATGTTTCTGTCCGTAGTTCATACAGCAGTTTTGTTTTGTTGATAAACGCCAAAGATACGATACGATAAATTTCAGTATTTCACTGCTTTAAAAGCATAAACGCGTAGGATTATGTACACGGATAGCTGGATAATACTTTGAATCTTCTACATTGATAATGTATTTAGATTTAACCAATGCTTTCTAAGTTTATTTCTAATCTATTTTATTCCATTTTTATAACTTGTCGTTTCTTTCCTCGGAAATCACAGTGGCGTGTTTCTATTGAAAATCCGCACTCTTTCTAGTCTCCATAATGACGTCATATTACGTCGAATCTTGATATGATCATTATTTTGAGCTTTTTAATGTCAAAATAAACAGGTTATTTATTCTATAAAACAACTAGCGAACGGTTATCCCTGTTAAGTACTCTGATACAAAAACTTTGGGTGCTATGAGACCTTCCAGAGGCCAGAATCACTCTCCTGGAAGCTCGTTATATTTTAAGCCTATTTCATGTCTCATTACGCATCCAGCGTGTTCGTATCAAAGTACAGAAACTCGGTACCGTTTTCTATTAGTTAAATTGCATGCATAACATAGAGCTAATCATAGCTAATACGATTGAATAGTCTACATATTATATCTTCTATAATCTCAGGGGAAATAATTATAGCAAGTTGGAGATCCTCAATTCAGCTTTAACGGATCAAATAAAGCCTTACAAGGATGTTTCGAACAGGGGAGCCAAGGTTTTCCCTGTAAGGGATTTTTCAAGAATTTTCAGAATATAGGTTATAGCCTTACAGAGCTTCTTTTTTCTATAATGAAAACGCATGCATCATATTCATATTTTGGAGCTATGTGGCTTTCAACTAACCTAATTTTTCTGTCAATTATAACATATCAATTATAATAGATGTTTAAAACAATGATCTCTCAGAGGGAAGACACAAAAAGTCTTAATTATCGCATAAAATCATGAAACAACACAAACAGTAGAGGATAAAAGTATTTAGAATATTATTAGTTGGGAAATGAAATATAAATCAGCAAATTTGTTGGGGAAAATAAAATTTTACAACATTTTTCAAACAAGCCTATTTTATAACTTTTGTCACTGATTTAAAAGTATATTTCAAAAGTGATGATGAAAAATAAGGTTCCCAGACTTGCTCATAGTACTTTTGGAGTTTTTGCAAGGAATGTGCTTTAGCATGAATTTTTAATTCGTAATTCTTTCTTTCCTTTTTAACACTAGGGGGGACTGGAGAATTGTCGCCACGTCAATATATGACGAAAGGATACATTCCTCTCTATCCCTTTACTATAATTACCAATCAAGCTCAAGTACAATCAAGCGCAATATTAGCCTGCGTCACAGACCAAAATATTTGAAAATGTTCGGTTTTCGTTTTCAAATGTTTCGGTCTGTGACACGAGCTAGCTCAATATAATCTCCCACATTCCTATGAAGAATATAGAGTGTGGTGTTGTTTCTTTTTCAAAATGATGTTTACTGCTCTGTACATCCTTAATCTTTACTGGTCATACATGTCTATAAATTGCTATTTGTGTAACATTAATATTTCAGAAAAACCTTTCAAGCGAAATTGAGTATGAATTTTAACACGAAGATGATAACATTTTTGGTGCTGATAACACTATGTTGTTCACTCATAATGGCATCCTCACCCTCTAGAAAAGAGATGTTTACCATTTTGGAAAGAACAAAGGTGAGGTACATGATTTTCTATATATATCTAACCATGTCATGCAGAGTGATAAATGTCCCCTTTACAAAACAAACAGGATTATCCAATAGAATTCGAATAGATTAGAGACGTATAGCTGCATAATGGTTTGCAACTAGTATTTATAGCAGCAGTAGAAGCACTACAATAATCAGTATATGCTAGTTGGTCTTCGATATTTATGGGAGGTTAGCGGTGTGCCATTTTGAAAAATCAATAAGGATGGTCAAATTATACTAGTGAGAATGGGGAGGGGATAATCGCAAATCCTAAAAATTCAAAAAGTTGTAGAAAGAGACGTAGAATATCATGTTACAATGACAAGGACAAAGGAGAAATCTACAATGATCTACATTGAAGCCATCCCTCAACATTTCACGTCCCATTATTATAGCCAATGTATGGATGTATGCAATTTACTGCAATTCAATCTCAATTCTATACTCAAATATGTAAAATAATCAACATCAAGTTTTCAACGATGAAGGACTAATTTGGGCTGAGTCAAATGGATGTTGATCGATGAGTACTTGATATCATTAAGCAAATACATATCTATTAACATGCGGTAGACCGAGGTTGTTGAATAATCTAAATTGAGAAGCAGCCTATGTTTTGTGTTATTGTAATTATTACATAGACTTTGTGGAGCGTTTTTCTTCAAAGCTGTTTCTATTACAAGGCACGATAGAATAAAAGCTCGAAGAAATTATCTGGTGATCAATCTCAATGTAAATAAAATTTTAATACTTGTACAGTTGTTGCAATGACAGGCGCAAGTATAGATCATGAATGATGTGATTATGCAAAATGTATGCCCATTTATTCTCTAGCCAATGAGATATGTCAGTGGAAGCCGTTCACATTTTATTTCACTTTTTTGGAAAACTAAAATGGCTGTCACTACTTCTTTTCTCCGTTTTATGTCTCTCGCTTCCACATAGAGGTGGAAAACGATCTCACATTATTGAAAGAAAACAACATTATTAGTAAGAAAATTAATGAAATAATCAGACTCCTTTATAACATAAAATATATGTTAATGAAATTGCAACACCAACAGATGTAAGGATAGGAATGGAAAACCAACCATCACCTATTGTGACATCTGTAGGCGGCTATTTACAACTGAGCAATACGTCTAGCAGGCACATTGAATGGTCAACTAAAATCATTATTTGAATTATCTAGAGAAAAAATATTTCTCAACGAAAATGGTGAAAGGCTGAATTTACACGACAAGTGGATTTAGGAAACCCGGATGACTCTTAGTCAGGATCGCTCTCGCGTCTAGCCGTAAACAGGAAACCCGAATGGAAATTAGTCCGCTTATCGACTCCCCGGAGCGACTCTATCAGTATTTTCGTACGATGGCCGAGGAGAGTCACGTTGAAACGCTCTCAATATCACACCAAAATAGTAAGACACCATCGATCCCGGCCGTACCGCATGATACATGAATATGTGATTGGCTCATTTCAATATAGCGGATGTCCGGCTAGAGTCTTCGTAATATACAAACTTCAAACTTCAAACTTCAAACTTCAAGCTGCCGACTTTCAAACAACGGACTTCAAACTTCCGAATTTCAAATTTCACACTTCTGACTTTCAAACTGACCGACAGACAGACTCTCCTTCGCTCTCTTCATTAAACGAGATGCGAAAGATGCTCTTTCGGTCCATCAATCCAATAATCAAACGGTATCATGCATTTCCAATAAGTAATCTGTTAACAGTTGAAAGTTGGCCATCATACATGCAGCTAAAATGTTTACATCCTTAAAGTCTTGCAATTTTTCTGCCAGGGATAAGATATCAAAATCTTCAAAAACGGCATAAATAAAGACACGAAACACGCCAAAATTCATGTCTACTAGGACACTATAGATATAGATATAAGTTTCGTATGTTGAACGGAGTCGGACGTTTGGAGTTTGAAGTTTGAAGTTTGAAGTTCAAATGTCGGAAATTTGAAGCTTGAAAGTCGGAAGTTTGAAGAAGTTTGAAGTTTGAAGTTTGATATGGAATTCTTACGAGTGGCGAGAAATCATCAACGAAACATTTAATTTAAAACAATAAAATGCGTTGATGAATATATGGGCCTTCATCTGAATATTGTTAATGTGAAGTTTGTCTTACGGGGAATGAATGTGCCCCACACACGAGTGATTTCAAACTGGTTGAATATGAAGACATAATACCATTGCAGCCTCGAAATTATTAGATTTAGAAGAATTAGTAATATATTTGCCAGACTTGTGCCAGGTCACGCATTTCATTATTTGAGCTTTTCCATACTCCTACCTCAGCTTACATATTTCTAAGAACAGCATCATGCTATGATAGCTCTGTTTCAGTGGGATTTCATTGTGAGATGAAGACCTCAATCCAAGAAATCCTGATGAAAACAAGACTATGACAAGACATGGTTGTTGTTTCACTAAACTTTTAGAGTGTAGATGTGATAGAATCTCATATCTGTCAATGTGGTTAGCTTGTAGACCATACAAGGCTTCACAGCCTTCCATGCAAGAAGTGTGCTGGATGCTACTGATGATATCAAGAGGTTAACAATATAGTGAAGAGAGTAATGTATACAGAAAATGTCCCTTGCCATCTAGAACCTGCGCGTTTGACAATAACGAACCTTGAAAGAACAGATGGAATGTAAACGATTCAATGAAAAAAGGCTTCTGCGCCATATGGGACTGCAATTGGCATGAATTGCAGTAAGATGCACTAACCACAGGCCAAGACAAACCATAGCTGATGAAACAAAAACATATTTATACTCGATCGGGTTGTTATAACGTGATCTACTAAATGAGTAAATCACTTGCTCAAATCGCTAACGACCGCGGTCTTTACAAAAGCCGCTGTTGAGATATAAAAGACAGTAACCATGTGCCGAAGATGTGTAAGGGATACTGGCCATCATTCTAAGTTCTTTGAATGATAATTTCAAATATACATATGCCTTTTTACTCAGCCTGCGGCATGCAGTTTGAACTTTTCCCTTTGCTATTCGATTATTTTCCTTAAAAAATATATATATCTTGTTTTAGATTGAATTTTCAACTACTTTGGTTTGTTTTGCAGAGGAGTTCCAGCTGTCCTCTCTACCAAAGATGCACTTCTAAATCAGATTGTTACCCCTGTAGCATTCCTGGGATAATCTGCCGACAGTATTTTGGAGCAAAAAGATGCATGATAGACACGATTCTGTATATGAGGGCATCAATAAAGCGACCAAGAGGTTGACTACCGTCTTCAGTTTAGATAATTGCATAGCATTTAATTACTATTAATATCACATAATTATTGATATCATTGTTGATACTATAATACAACGAACGTACATTTCTCAATATGCAATATCAACCTTACATTGTGTAGACTCATAATAATTTGCATATATGTATACTGATTACATAATAATGTATGAATTTAAATTGGAGTGACACTATAAGCTCTAATTATTATCAAATACGAAGATCTATTGAACTATATGTAACGATAGGGACAACATTATGAAATAAAATGACTTTCAAGAATTCATTTAGTTAACATCATAACTTATAATAAAAGAACGTAAACTATTTTGGACGGCACAAGGTGCAAACATCATAACAAGCATTGTTTAAAGAATTACAAGGATGGCATCTAAATATAATAATAATACAATGCATAATCAAGGAGATGACTAATAGATTTGTCAAATAGAAATGCCCTTGTGTTATTCACCACTATTTTTTCATATATTAAACCGTCTGAAGAGCCTTTTTACGCAAAATCCAGAGTAACGGAGTAAACTCGCGATCTTTGATTAACTTCATATATTATAAAATATATGCATATGACGCTTATCAGTGTGTAAATAATAAAACGAACAGAATTAAGCTTCACTCTGTGGTCAACCATTTATGAAATTTAGGGTAAACAAAGTAATTTTAACAAAGAAAAATTAGAAATAAAAAGAATGAGACTGACTACTGATGACGAGTAAGATATTCCCATGCGTAAGAGAAAAGGCGGCTGTATCAACCAGCATTATACCCTCGATCTAAAACAGCTGCAAATGCTTCGCTGGCAGAGGGTCCTTTGTATAAGGAATTAGTCAAAAATCTAATTCTAGCTCAGTTAAAAAACTTCATTCTGACAAGGAAAATGCACTTCTCAAAGACCATTCTCTGGCTAAATTTTATTTTATTTGTTAATGGTAAGCTAGAAGTAGAAAGTAAAACTTCTATTCCTGTAATTTTTAAAGACGATCTTGAAATTACAGTTGATGACAAGGAGAAAGCTACAATCATCAACAAATACTTCGCTTTGGTATTCACAAATGATAATAATATTATTTCAGACTTTCCACCTATTGTACCAGAATTTATATCATTAAATACCATTGCATTTTCCTATGAAACTGTCCGTTCTGCTTCATCTCACTTACCTACTAAAACTGCATGTTCGCCCAATATTTTCCCAGCCCTGTTTTTAAAGTCAACTGCCAATATACTTGCTAACACTCTGTCTTTTTTGTTGGAAATCTCTATGAGAACTGGTGTACTCTCTGCTGATATATACCTTAATTCGTCCAATTTTTAAAAAAGTTGATGCTTCACAAAATAAGAACTATCGTTCCATATCTTTTACTTGTATATATATATGTTGTAAGATTATGGAAAGTTGAGTTATTGTTGATCAAATGTTCGCCAATTTACGTGAACACAACCTGATTACAGACTTCCGATATGGCTTTCTAAAGAAACGCTCTATACTTGTTGTCAGCTTTATCTACTTTGAATGAATGGTATATTGCTATCAATAAAATGTACAGAGTTGATGCTGCCTATATAGATTTCGCCAAGCATTTGATACAGTTACTCACTCTAAGCTCTTGGTTAAATTTTCTTCATATGGTATTAAATATGAACTATTGATATGGATTATATCTCATCAGCCTTTACAAGTTACTAATAAATTCCGAGACTTGGGTCGGCTATTAACATCCGCGCATAAATTTCCTAGCCATTGTTCATTAAATGCAGCCCAATGCCAAAGCCAGAGCATATTTAACCCTTGAATGTTTTACATCGCATAATCTTTGTCTGCTATGAATGCCTTTATCACGTATGTTTGACCAATTCTTGAAACTGACACTCAGCTATGGTGTCCATATCTGATTAAATCGATCGATTTAATCGAAAAAGTAAACAGCAGTTTGCAAAACTGTGTGCCGTCGAACAAATATGAAATTCACGGACAATCATGATTGATTATAGATGTACTGCATATTGATTCACTTGAATCACGTAGAATAAAACCTCATTTACGTGTGGTTTTCAAAATTAAATTAAAATTGTAGAAAACGCAGTGATATTTTCAAGTTTCAATCAATTGACTATCAACTTCGCGGTCAATTGAGGCAAATTATCCCTAGAACTGTTGCTGTGAGTAATCGTGTTGCATATTCTTATTTTAATCGTGTAATCCCGTTATAAAACCCTCTTCCGGGTATGTAGTTGTAACTAAGTCTTACGCTAAATTTAAAAACAAATTTAATAATCTTCATTTTATAGAGAAACGTAAATACGTCTACTCAAAGTAGGCTGCATGTAAGCGAAGCTTGATTACGGGTTTCAATAATGATGATGACTTCTGACGATGAGAACATGTGGATGTAATACAAACAAAATGTTTCTGTATTTGATCTTCATGTTATGCAATTAAGCAATCAACTCTTCTTGATTGTATGATCCATATCGTTTTTAAATGTGAAACACTGATAGAGTGAGAATAGAAAAACGATAGTAATCAAAATTTACTATCTGTACTTTATATTCTAAACAATGAAGAAAGGTTCAATCAGATGTAATCAGATCTACAAAAGAACGTGTTGTTTTTATTACATGACTATATAACAAGTTACATTATGTATTTAAAGCTCAAGTTAATACTTTCACATCTAAGAAAAAGTAGCCTGCGTGCAGACTAAAACCTATCTTAACGAAAGTGTAAAGTCTGCGCACCACTCAGAAAAAGCCATTTTGCTGACAATGCACCAGCCTTGTGAAACCCTTGACCTAATCAAAATGCGTCTATTTTATCACGTGACAGTCACACTGCAATAGCCAATCAGATGACTCAAGCTAAATTTCACTGTCTGTTCACGTGATTTGGATCGTTTGTTTTGCATGGTTTTGGCGATAAACGCACTGGAAATCAAAACGTGAAGGAATTAGCTACCAAATGTTGTTGTCTTATTTGTTGGTTTTCAGTCTATTAACATCTCAATGATTAATGTTTAAATATTAGTTCAAGTTTTGCTCATTACTTTGACAGCGTGGTTTGGCATCAACAGTAAAAAGCAAGCTGCATTTATGATTTTGTAATGGCAAGCTACATTTATCATATTTTATGGAGCAAAATATGGAGACTATATACTTGAGTCAAATATTATTAGGGTATGATAAAGAATGTAAATCAAGATGTTTTATATGAAAATAATGGCTACTACGCTACTGCACTGTATTTGGGGTTGTTGTTTGCAACTTTACGATTTTTATGGTTCTGAAATGGTTTTTAAATTATGACATACAAACTTACAAATTGATGATTCCTGTACAAATCGACCATAGCAATGGTATCTACCAACTAACATAGAAACAACTATACCTTGATAATTCTCCTGTATAGGCGGTACTTTTTCCGAAGAAGATCATAACGACCAGCGCAAGAAAAGCCCTGTATTTTGTAAACTATACTATTTACTCCCTGAAAAGTGCTTTGATGAATGTATAATATTAAATTACCGGCTTGCTGATATAGCACACAAACAATGTTATCATGAAATTGATTTAAGACTGCTGCATCTGGAGTTTAGTTTTATTAATAAAAACACTTATTTTGCACTGTTTGTAGTTTATGTTTAAATTAACTCTATTTTAGTGTCCCGTTCTGGATGCTTTCTGATTCTTCCGCCTTCAAATTTTTAAATGGGTGGTCTATTGCATAACTATCTACAAATCAATAACAATAAATATTTGAAATCAATTACTAAAAATAATAAAATGAAACATAAATTTGTAATGCATGTAATAGATGTTGAGTGATATGTAGTCATCGGCATACATTGTTTTGATTTGAGAGAGTAAAAAATGGCTTTGAGACTTTGTCAACAAAGCGGAAAGAGTATAGTATATTTCGTATTTTGCAAACTAAATAACTTTGGTATAAACGAGTCAAGAAATTATAGTCAAATTTAGAATCATATTAGTTTATTATTTATTTTAAATGTGCAACCATTTTGAGATAAATTAGTGTGCGCTTTTAGTAGAGCCAGACAGTTTTTATTGCCAACGTAGGCTATAGAATGTATTCTAGACGTCGTTGAACTCGACTGTCGTGTTTTTGCGAAATAAATATTGAGCTGCTGTTTGTTGAAGCAAAATCAAATTACGTGAACAGTTTCAAACTTAGATAAGTCATAGTTTATTATGTGCTTACCTTTTTAGCGATATAAATTCTGGACTACAGTGTGTCTAGAACCATAGAATAATCAAATAATAATGACATTCAGAAATTAAGATTTATAATGCCGTCGACTATTTGACTTGATAATAAAAGTTTTTCCAAATCCCGTTAGTCGTAAGTTTGTTATTGTGAAGTGTAATCAAGTGTTCCATTTTTCATGAGGAAATATAAAGTGTAATGTAAATATAAGGATTGGGAATTGATTAGGAATTTAGATAATCTTCTGACAAGCAAAGTTGGCTGTTGTTTATTTTCTTTGTTCTTGTTGGCTTTGGTTAGATAGCCTTGAAGATGTCGTAAGGCTTTTTTTGCTAAAGTTCGAGTTTGTGTTGGTCTGTTGTTGAATATTTTGCATGCAAGTCCATGATGTCCATTTGCCTTCACTTCTATCCAACAACAACAAATATGTTCCTCACACATTTTGATGCCTAACCGAAGAGATACTGCTATTCCCAGTTGGCTATTGTCTAGAAAAATTCTTAGCGATGGTGATGGCAGAGCGTTTAACCACGAACCAGATTCCTTGGTACATTTACTTAGGCTTACCTGGTTTAGCTCATAATTGACTTATCGAAACTATCTTCACAAGAAGTATGAAACACGTTCGAAAGAAAACAGATAGCACATGCTTAAATTACTAGAATGAAGTGGTTTATTGAAATTAGTATTAATGCATTATGCTTCCACCCTCTATATTCTCTATCATGAATACAAGATTTGCATGAGTTTACAATGTTGAACAATTTCACATACTGAATGGTACATCTCGTTTTTATGGAAAAAATATTACGGAATATCAGAAATGAAAAACAAAGTTGATTAATGAATAATATCATATTTAATTTCAATTGTATATTCTTTTAT
Organism: Haliclystus octoradiatus; assembly: GCA_916610825.1. Lineage (NCBI taxonomy): Eukaryota > Metazoa > Cnidaria > Staurozoa > Stauromedusae > Haliclystidae > Haliclystus > Haliclystus octoradiatus. The sequence continues at coordinate 9,884,934 of OU744451.1, forward strand.
GTAAACCAATGCTCAGAAATATTATAATTAAATATAGCCAATCAGCCAAGTTAGATCTAGGTAGGCGGGAAGAATGTATATTTGGATCAATGGAATTATACACAATAACACTACCTAATAGCTTTCAAGAAAATAAATCTGTGTGTACGCTGGGTCTATACAGCTTTTTTATATTTTTATGATAATAAATTATTTATTTAACATTAATTAGAAAGCATTGCTTATGGATATTAAAATAAGTAGAATCAATTAGATGACGAAGGGCCTATTGGACCTAAAGTCTCGATGGCTACTGGCTGGAAGATTCGCTCATCTGCCAAGCATTGATATTGACGGAATTTTTCCTCTGCCTCTTCGGCGGCTGCTGCAGATCTCCTTGACATTTTATTGAGGTGGGAAGGGGCGAGGGTATCAATGCATGTGAAGTCCCAGACTAAGCTTTTCCCTTTAGTCCATGGAGTTTGAGTGAGGCCATCCGGTCTTCTTCCATCGGATCTACAAAGACCTGGAAGTTCGAGAATGGATAGAGTATCAACTGACGATAGAGCTCTTTTCAAAACCACATTGATGGCTTGATGTCGTGAATGGTGACCAGGGGCTTTACAGCTTAGTTTTCATACATTATATAGCACAACCGCAGAACTTCATCGAATGTACATCCATTGCTATTTGTTTAACTCATATCACACTATTGTCAAGCAACAGCAGCAACTGGAAATATATTTGCAATTTTTGTAATTTGTTGTACTTAATGAGAAATATATAAAGAAAGTTTGTAGCAGTGCATATTTGATGACGTTAACTGATTAATGAGATGATTGATTAAGGGTTTGTTAATTTTTTCAGTCAATGTGATTGAGTTATTCTTAGCTATTGCATAATGAATGGAATCTATGGAATTGGCAATTGGATATACGAAGAAAAGAATTTGAAGATCAAAAAGTAAATTATTGAAAAACATACAGATGATAATGTGAAAGATTATGTGAAACGTAGGTCTATAATTAAACAGGATACTTATCACTGTAATCGGGCTTCTCCATCATTTTATTGGATATATGTCTCCGTTTATACATTTTACAAAAATACTCCATCCATGTGTCCAGATGGTGGTTGCTTTTCCGGCTTTCACGAATTGTCTGCATCGTTAAAACAGTTCATTGTTTTCTGCAGGACGGTCTTCTGATTTTAAAAGTCCATAATTTTTAAGGTTGCTTGTTTAGAATACACTTGCTTTCGAATATAGAATTCGAATTTCCTACAACTGTAATGTTTTTCTTTATGATAGATGTGACTGTGCTCTGGTCTGATCAGCTGTCTGAATTGATCAGCCAGGTGGTCTTCCATTTCAAGTTGAATTAAATTTAGTTCCTTTGATGTGCTTTCAGCTTGACCACGTGGATAAAGTAAACGAGCAGTAAAATCAGTATATCTAATGGAAGGGGGGTACCTAAGATTTCCTTGACTAAAGAAAATGATATTCCCTGGACATCAATATTGTTGCCTCTATTGCTTATATCTTCAGCTGGCTTTTTTCATCATCATCTTCTTGACGTGTGAACACCTGATGATCGCATAATGCTTTGTACGAAAGCAATTCAGGGGTAACTTCTGCTCAGCACACAAATATTAAATTAAATGCGTGCACTTTATATGTAAGTTTGATTGGTTGAGCAAAAGCAATCTATCAGCAATCTAGCAATAAATTGTGATCTGTTCATGAAATCTTCCATGTTGGATTTCGCAACAGGCTCTTGCCTCTCTTTCTCGGTCTTTGTTCGTCTATTCGTTTTGTTTGCTTTTGTTTTCATTGTTGTTGACATCTTTTTCTCTTTTCACTATAGGGCCTTTTCACATCGGACATCGCCATGTTGGTGTTCCATAACATTGCTATAACATTGTTAACATTGTTATAACATAGCATTGAAATATACATTGGGGTCAAAATCTTTTTAAAATACCCCACCAGGGTCATCAATCTTTTCTTCAAACACTTCTCGAGGGACTCATTAGCGTACCAGTGGAAACTCTATTAGATGTAACTGTGCCCGTTTGTTTTGACATATTCATTTGTATATTTTAACTACATTATTCTATAAAATGTTTCTATATTTCTCTTCTATAAAAGCGGAGCTTGTCAAAAAGTGTCCGTCTAGCTCGATTGTGAAACCAAAGCGTAACTCTTCCAATCTTTTTGCAATAATGCCACGTGATTGAAACTATAAGAATTGAATTTGAAATGCTATCACAAATCCATTGAGGGAATGATGAGTAAGGAGAACGTTTTTCTACCTTTAAAGCTAAAAGAAATGGTGCTCACATCTGGCTAAATACTGTTAATTATTCCGCTTTTGTAATTTTCGTATTTAAGAGGCGACCTTTGATATCGATTGAATTGTCCTGCATATCCCCAGAAAATGGGTGACTGCAAGTCATCTGAGGCACATTGAATCTTGATATGTACACTAACATGAGCTCCTGGAAAATTATAAATGACATCCTCATATTTTGGTACGAGGGCTAGAAAAATGCAAAGTTGCTTCGAACTGCAAACGATGGCATTTCAGGGAAACCTTTTTTCGTCATCAATTTTGGAGTACTTCCAATGAGTAAAGTTCTCACAAAATGGCGTTCCAGATATGCTGATGTTAGGCTGATACATTTATAACCAAATTTATTGATTCGAGCAGAAAAGGAGGCTACAGAAAAACCTATAATTGAAAAAATATGTCCTTAATTAGTTTTTCAAGCTGTTCCTGATCTAATATTTGCAGGTAGAAATCTAAATCGTGGCCTATCTGTGATCTGAATGGTGGTATCAAAAAGCAGAATCAAAGGTGGAAGTCTGGCACCAAGCTTACGACGCAGTTGGTATTGCTAAAATTAAATAATTTCTGACCACGACAACCTTGATATAAATTTTTTATTCTAAAATAATTTTGAATTACGAGGTTGGAGAAGCAGCATATAAATCCATAAAATATAAACTAGATAGACCAACAAACCATGGAAACGGCAGACAGAAACATTGTAAATCGAATAGCATCATTCATCTCTTCCAAATATTATAATTATTTTATTGAATACAAATGAATTTAAACCGTTATATATAATGGGGATTATCAAACGCAACAGTGAGTTTTAATCGATTTTTTATTCCTGCCCATATAGCTTCTTTCTGCGTTGAAGACAGAAGTAATTAGTGCCTGTTTTCCTCGTATAGTCTTAGTTGATATCTTTATTATGTTTGAGATTATGTCTACAAACAAACATCAAAGAGGTGTTTTTGAGCAGTTATAGAAAATTTTTGAATTCTAAACCATATTTATACCGCAACATTTCAATCAATGGAGCTGATTAACCATGTTGCAGCATGATGCAGTAAGACAGAGCAGAAATGTATCCAAATCTAAACAAAGATCTTTGAATTTACAAAGATTTTTTTTTTCGCAAAAGAAGCGGATACTAAAAATACAAAATTGATTCTCAAAATTTTATAAGCAAGAGGTGTTAGCTTTAATTACTGATTCATGCTTGCGAACTGATAGGTTAGGCAGTTTATTGACGATTATCAGATTATTTACACTTAAAAACCAAAAATCCCTGTCCTCTTTTCAAAGTTGAACTTTAAATCGCTGAAGATCTCGAATCCTTAACTTCTAACTTTAATTTAAATTGCCTACTATTGAATGCTAAAAATTCCATTAGCTATTGCTAAAAGAAATGTAAAGATACAAACTTCCCAGTATTGAAAATTAACAATGAAACATTGACATGTGTAACTGCAGCAGGAAACCTAAGAGGGATTCTTTATAATGAAATGACATATAAAAATAATGCCCAGCACATAATGCTGAAAGCTACAAAGTACTAACAAATATACTTACATGCAATCGCCGAACTAAGAAAATACATTCCACTGCAAACAATTCGAGATTTTAAATCCAAATTGAGTCTCTATGCAGTTGAGGTTTGGTCTTTGTTCAATGTAGTATATTTAGGCAGAGAGTAAAGCTAGCATATACAGGATTTGAAAGCCATGTATAATTTATTGATGCAAAGAAGGAAATATGACAATATCAACGATTTCTTAATTACTGGCATAAAATGGCTATCGATTGAAGAGTTGCGCATTGTTGCTGAAGCTGAATGATAAATCCGCTCTAGCAGAATCGTTCAAACCTAAATATGTTTCCAAAAACCATAATAATTCGGTATCTGTTCTTAATCATTGAGCAGTTCATGAATTCTGGAATTTTCGTAGCTAGGTGAGTTTAAAACTTATCTAAGGATTGACGCTAATTTTGATGTGATTCCCTAAACATGAGAGATTGTGATGATATTTTTCACTTAAAGAATACGTACATGAGTATAAATATTGTACGTATATATATATATATGTATATTATCACAGAGCGGACCTCGGATTATAGGCTGGAGAGGACTGAAGGAAAATATTTTGTTTGTCTTTTCTTTCACAGAACTCCTATATTGATCCCCGGGTATTGATCATTATCTGTAGAGCAAAAGCATACACATGTGTTTAGAAATATTTGAATACTATCTTTAAACTTTGAAGGCGTGTTGAGGGCAGACATAATCTGAACCTGTTGTTCTGATTTAGTTTAAAATGAAACGCATAATATTATTCTGATGTAATGCTACATTGTGTGTTGTAAATCTCTTATCATCTATACTCGTCTACTTGAGAAGATTTACTGCTGATAAATCGTGCAGATAATTTTTACGGTTTGCCTTATCGTTTTGGTATAAATTGGTTTATATTTTCCTTTTTATACTTATCGCAGTTTTGAATATTTCTCTATAGGTGATGAGAAAAATTGTCAGAAAAGGAGATAGTAAACTATACAGTTAGACATCAGGTAAACGAGATTTCTAAATACTACAAATATTCAATTTACAAAGTGATGATTAGTAAATAGAACGAGGTTATATCTACTATATTACTACTATAATCTACTACTATATTTATACATAAATATTGTTCAGATATAAATAATATAGCAGCTTAAGGAAAGACATTTTAAAATACAAATCACCAGGCGGTATACCTGATGAAAGTAATATGTTCTTCATATTTATATAAGACTCGAAAGAAGAGAATAATTTTGTAAGTATGTTTTTGCTGCTGAAGCTTGAAATCTGAACATGGATAAGAAGGATATATCCAGTTCATTATTAAACGATGCTTTCTTTAGTCAACACATTATTACAAATTAATTACAGTATTATAGAAATGAATTGCATTGATATGAAAGTGTGAATTACAATATATTTAATGATAGTTTACTAGTAGTAAATTAGTAGTTCAACGACGGTATATATTGATTCAAAATAACATGAAAATCCAGTCGGTGTTGATATTATATAATGGACATAAAAGCTTTTAAACAAGGAATCTGTGTTATAAGATATGAAGTAATAAAATTTGACCATATTACTATACTTCATATATGATGTGTTATTACAGATCCTCAAATTTCAATTTTCATATTCTTTTACATTGAATTTTAAAATTTTTATAGGATAATGAAGATGCACCTTGCAGTTATCTTGAGTTTGATTTTGCTTCTCAATTTCTCATCTGTGGATGCTTTTCCAGCACGAGAACAGGTTGTTTATTCTTCCACAGGGCAGCAGAAGGTATGTTGGATGGAATTAACATGTTGAAGTGAAAGAGCATCCACCTCTATATTCTAAATGTATTGCACAATCTCTATTTATAGTATGCAATTGGCACACAGTTTCCTAATTGCTTTGTATTACAACTAGCACAACGTTTACAAGCATTTACATGAATTTCTTCCCCATCAAGTGTTCTTGGAAACTCCTTATCAAATTGGAAATTCTCATTCGTGATATCAAATTCGAGTTGTAAGGTCGATTGCGGAACCTAGTTTTGTTATAGTGATTTGGCACCAAACTCTAAACCAATCAGATTGATCGAACCATTTTCGTTACAATACAATCACTTTTAATATTGATGTTCTTAGGCCCTGTTTACAAGGAGGAGGATGATCCTTCTAGCAGGTCCACCAGGCTCTATTGTTATTATGCGTTGTGTTTATAAGGGTGAACCAACATGAAAACTGCTTTCGGGTAGGAGGATCATCCTTCGGTCGAGGGCGGATTAGACTCCTACCGGTAGATGTTTTCATTTCGTGTCGCCATTGTAAACACTTCCAGAAGGATGATCCTGGCTGCCGGTACAACTTTTTGTTGGACCCAAACCTTTCATGTCCATATTAGGATAAATTGAAACAGGAAACGACGTAAAATTGAATTCAAGTTGAGACAATAAGCGTGCGTGAAAAGCTGTTCCTCCTTCTAGAAGGATGGTCCTCCTCCTTGTAAACAGGGCCTGATCCATAATAACTATATATGATTCGAGCAATACAAATTTCAAGTAGACAAAAACTTCTCAAATGGCATACAAGCCATCTTATAGTATGCAGCCAGTAATCTCTTTGTTTTTGAAAAACGGAACGATTTGCAGTGCTGTGAGTACTCGTTACAACAGTAACGCGTCACTTGGTAATCGTTACTTTCAAAGTAATTATAGGGATAATTAAAGTGCACATGACACCAAAAAATTTTATTCTGGAATCAAGTAGCCCATGCAAAATAAATAGGAATGGCGGCAATAATTTTTCGATTTGGACTCTTATAAGCGGAGATATTTAAGTTTGAAAGTACCATATTTCAGAAATTGTGCTCCTTCGAAAGTCGGAACTCATGCCGGAATGACAAGAAAGCCCACTATGGAAAAATAACCAAGTCTAGACTTCAAAAAATCGTAACTTTTTTCTCGCGAAAAAGAAATTGTCCACTTTCCAGAACAGATATGCCCATATCTTCGGGACACCTTGTTGGCCATATATGACTGAAATTGAACGTAAAATGTAGAGTTTAGAAAGGTTTTATTAGAATTCGATGGAGTTTTTCTGTCAAAAAGGTGTTAAAACACTGGATTAACGCATGTTATGCATCAAGGTGTTGACTACTAAAACAGCGGCAAAACGCTTTGTATTCACTTCGCCGCGGATCTAAACATCTATAAAATTAAAAAAAATTTCGCTATTTTGGTCGATCTCCCCCAGCTTAACGTCAGTGCTTCACTGATTTGTTAGCTTCAATCTCAATGATTGGCTACTAAAAACGATTGCATGACCCCCTGTTTGCCTTGAAGCAGACGCGTTTCTTCAACAAAAACACAATTACAGAAGATGAAATCGACACACGCAATGTGTTTAATATCATACCTTAATCTAGTTTTATATTCGACGGACAACGGTTGTTGTCGACTTCTTCACAAAGCCATCCTGTCTAAGAATTATATTTAATCAATGAATTTAATATATGCTGGAGATGTTTTTATCTGATATATAAAATACAATATTATATCACAAAAGACTTAATATATTGACGACACAGAGAGGTGCCTTATATTCGGGGAAAGATAGCCTGCTCGCAGACTCACTGTCAAAATGTAAATTTGGTAAACAGTAAATTTGGTCTACTGTTTACCAAATTTACATTTTGACAGTGAGTCTGCGAGCAGGCTAGGGGAAAGATGGATATAATAATTCACTGAAACTAAAACATTTTGTACAGTTTGGACACACATATTGACAGTTTTACATTAATTTTGGCTTTCAAATCAACTTCATTGTTCAAGTAGTTTCCATTTTGTGTTGACGAAGACTAGGCTATTTTTTTAATTTTATAGACGTTTAGATCATCATCCGCGGCGAAGTGAATACAAAGCGTTTTGCTGCTGTTTTAGTAGTCAACACCTTGATGCATAACATGCGTTAATCCAGTGTTTTAACACCTTTTTGACAGAAAAACTCCATCGAAGTCTAATAAAACCTTTCTAAACTCTACATTTTACGTTCAATTTCAGTCATATATGGCCAACAAGGTGTCCCGAAGATATAGGCATATCTGTTCTGGAAAGTGGACAATTTCTTTTTCGTGAGAAAAAAGTTACGATTTTTTCAAGTCTAGACTTGGTTATTTTTCCATAGTGGGCTCTCTTGTCATTCCGGCATGAGTTCCGACTTTCGAAGGAGCACAATTTCTGAAATATGGTACTTTCAAAATTAAATATCTCCGCTTATAAGGCTCCAAATCGAAAAATTATTGCCGCCATTCCTATTTATTTTGCATGGGCTACTTGATTCCGGAATAAAAATTTTTGGTGTCATGTGCACTTTAATTACTATCAAATTTAGTTGATTTGCAGGACGCTTACTATGTGTTGATATGAAAGGGATTCCAAGATCGTTCTATAGTAAGCCGTCTTACTTTTATCACGGATTCTTACTTTTATGTATTAAATCATCATAAATCATAATTCCAACTAAATAGAAATAGAAGTTAAACATTTTGTTTGTCTGTTTAATAATTAAACTTATTTGTCCCTTCTATTTGATATTGTCATTGGTTAAGGCCGGAATATTATATGTCCTGTCGTGGTCATATCTTTACTTGTAATTAATTGGATTTTGTGACAATTATTTGATTTTGTTTGATTTTTGAACAGAGAACTGGAGACCTCCTGGCCGGATGTCCATTCTTCAAGCCATGTGAAGACGTAGATGATTGCCAACCGTGCAACATTCCTGGTGTCAAATGTAAAGACGTTCATGGATCCAAAAAATGCGTTGTTGAAAAATTCTCTTTTGTTGGTTGAACAACTTCTGCCAAGTAAAAGAACTGATGATAAACGCAGTATGATAGATTGATATATTGATTATATATTCCATGTTGTTAACATCACATTTAGTTTGCTAGCAGAAAAAAAATGTATACAATTTTGTTATAGTATTGAAGTATAATTATGCGTTAATAAAATTATATTGCTAGTATGGAAAGTTTGTTTCATCCCCGGTTTCATCCCTTAATTTTCTTTATCTTGGTTTTTTAATAACACTGGTTGAGTGAGATAGTAAACAAGTTTCAACATGTCCGTTTATTTTGGAATGCCTAGGGAGCAGCATGCAACTTGGTGAGGATTTCCAATAATTCCAGTAGTTTATGTTTAAATATAGCAATATAATTTGTGTAGTCTTAGCTAATATTACAAACATTTTATTTTATTAAAATACGAAGGACACAATACTTCATCCTATAGTACAATAGTAAGACAACAACTGTTTGAACCGAACAAATTTATGTTGCAACGTAACGGCAGTAAATCCCAAGCTAGGACAAGAAACCACATGCAATTAATTTCGTCCTCTGATTGTCAAATCATCTTTCCACACTATATGTTACATACGGTAAAATAAAATTTTCCATCATCTTGCAAAAATAATTCTTTATTGTATTAGAATCTTTATTAAAAAACAAAGATTATTTGATTTCACAATCTTCTAAACATTTTATAAAAATTGTCATGTGTATACGTGAATGTGTATGTGCTCTCTCATGAATAATATTTCTGAAATGAACGAAATTCTGCAATTTGATTGTCTGGTGCATGTTTTCGGAAATTCTAGGATAAAGATTTTTCAAAATTTCCAATCAAAATTTGAACTACGTCATTTACGAGATCATATTTTAGAAATAGTTTTGCATCAAGTTTAAAGGCTGTTTCCGGTAGATGATGATTTCGCTGCAGCGAAATTTCGTGACGACCTTCAGGGTGAAAATTTTATTGCATGATTTCCACTACAGATGCGCAACAGTTTGTAAATCCGTCATGGCACCTGTGGACAGCAGAGTGTTTTTACTTTTGAAACTTCAAATGCATTATGCTCATGTTACTTCGAAGAATAAAAATCGGTTCATGTAAATATCGCAAATTTTTTGCCGAATCGAATCGCTCAAAGCAACTAACGGTGTTCTGAAAAGAGAAGAAGCTTTTACTTACAGGTTAATAATTTACAGTCTGTGAAGAAATTACAAAGAAATGGTCAAAAGAGAGATAGAAAAGCACAATAAACGTCTGGACAGCAGCTGATCAATGAGTAAGGTAAGGTGAGTAATGTAGACGGTGTCGCCCTACAGAAGGCACCCGTGCCACTCCTCTATTTCTAGACGAGTGGCTTTTTTCGCTGAGAGCAATGATTTTAAACGCACGTGTTTCACTCGTCCTAGGGTTAGGGTTAAAGGGTTAAACCAGACCGGCAGCCTTTGCCTTCAACTTTTTTCAAAATGGAGTCTCGCAGCCTTTTTATCAACGTCATAGCATTCCTCATAATTTCATTTGAGCCGTAGCAACCTTTTAATTTTGTATGGATATTTCTGAAAAACAGCATGAGAACAGGAACGAAACAATGCGAATTGAATAAGGATAATGAAAACTATGGTAATTATGTACGACCGTGAAACATTAACATCAAACCATGCGAAACAGTCCGAAATTTTTATCAAAACATACTCAAACCACCGAGAGAAATACACGAAGGAATGGCAAAACTGATCAATAATAAAATACTATTTTAATTAATTTTGCTGTAGAAATTCATATATTCCATGGGTCCAGAAACTACATATGATGTTTATTTCATCTCGATCGAAGTTCCATAAATATCAAGTGTGATTGAAGTTTGAAAATAGAAATACAAAATAAGCTGTTGATTTGAGGTTGTGAAAATGGAGCTTCGCTTTCTGTTCTTTGAAGGGATCTCGCATTGATTGGTTTGTAAACAGGAAAACATTATCAAATCTTCACTCAGGTGTTCCTTTAGACAAAATTCCTTATACCAGTCTTTGCAAATCACGAAATTTAGGTAAAAATTTGTTATGGTTTATCGCCACAGCATATGAAGAGATATCCTGATGTATAAAGAAGTTTACAAACAATTTTATTTATATTTTGATCAAAACTTTTTCAGCAAATTTCAATTTGGTTTCAGATCAGGAACAGAAACTGTTCATTGCATAATGAATTTCTTGAACAATAAATTTCAAAATTCTCAACATAAATATCACATCGGCCTTTTTCTTGACCTGAAAAAAGCATTTGATACTGTGTCTCATAACCTTCTTCTGAAAAAGCTATGGCATTATGGTTTCCGTGGTAACTCCTTTGCATGGATAAAAAATTATTTAGAAAACAGGAAACAGCTTGTAGTTTTTAACGGTTGTTTTTCAGATCTTCAATCAATATCTTGTGGTGTAAAAAGTAATGTGGACGGTGTCGCCCTACCGAAGGCACCCGTACCACTCCTCTATTTCTAGAGGAGTGGCTCTTTTCGCTAAGAGCAATGATGTTAAACGCTCCTTAGATCTCAGCCGCGACACTGCAGATCAATTTCAACAGATTTCATGGCAGATAGGCCTTGATTGTCAATGCGCAACGATGCGCCGCAGCTACTCACAATGCAATTCCTTCTGAACCATTCCATCCGCCATCCTTAGATGGTACTCATTTGATGTTACAGATAAAGTCAAGGCTGAGTTGACCTCAGGGGGATTTGAACCACAGTCGATCAGATATGACACGATCTGAAGTTCGGTTGCTCTGCCAACTGAGCTAATCACCCCTAAATCACCCCTTGTGGTGTGCCCCAAGGAAGTATCATTGGACCACTCCTTTTCCTTATTTTTATTAACGACTTTCCTTCTTCTACTGAATTTTGTACAAGCTTATTTGCTGATGATACAACCCTTCAAATGTCCTCTAACAATTTATCAGAACTTGAAACAAAAGCAAATATGGAACTTTTCAAAGTATCAAAATGGTTTTCTGACAATCAGCTGACTTTACATCCAGCAAAATCCAAATTCATACTATTCTCAAATTCCAACAAACAACCTGAAATGATTCTAAAACTCAATAATATTGCTATCAACAAATGTCATTCTGTCAAATTTTTAGGTGTTTTTGTGGACACAAAACTAAATTGGCATGAGCACATAAATAATGTTTGCTCCCGTATTAGGAAGAACATTTACACACTGATCCGTCTAAAAAACTTCCTTACTGCTCGTCACAAACTGCAAATTTACCAAGCTGTGATTAATCCACATCTACAATATTGTCTTGCTATTTGGGGTAATAGTTCTGCCATGTCGAAAGTTTGCAAACTTCAAAAAAAATGTATCCGTGTCATCCTCAACTCTCCATACAACGCTCACAGTGAACCAATTTTCAAAAGATTAGGTCTTTTGAAGATTGGTGATCTTTTTAAAGTTCGTATATGCTCCATTATGTTTAAGGTAATTTACAAGAAGTGCCCTCCTATCATACAGGACATGTTCTCTTTTATAGAGGAGCGATACCGTCATCACAACTTCTTTGTCGTGCCTTTTGCTAAGACCAGCCATCTCCAAAATTTGCCATGCTACATTTTCCCCTATATTTGGAACAGTTTCAACTGGACTTTCAGTATCAATTGCTCGAGAAAACTATTTCTTTCTAAATTGAAAGATAGCCTCATTGAAAAATATTACAATGTGTGCACTGTGAATGATTGCTATGTGTGCTCATCATAAATAAAAAAATATATAATTTCTACAAATTTTAACTTTTATTTTACTGTATCTGTAACATCCTGGTGTTATCTTAATATTCTGTATTATGCTGAAATTAATTAGCTTACATATAATTGGAAATATTTTATACTTTTAAAACTTTTTTGATTTACTATTTTTGCTACCTCTTTTATTTTATTTTATTTTTTGTATTGTTTTGTATAATACCTTAATCATTTTTAAAAATTCAATAGATTCAATTTATAAGCAGTTTTAACTTTTAACCAATAATTCTTATTAAAAAATGCTATGTAATAAATTGCCTTAACCACGTACTCCAAACAAACAAGCTCTCGTGCTTCAGGAGTCACGCCAAACATATTATATTTATCATTGTAATTAGCTAGCCTAATATTTTGTACAGTTAACTGTCATATTTGGCTCAATGCTATCTTTTGTAATTTTGTATCTTCCTTTAATATGTTTGAAATATATGATCTATCTATCTATCTATCTATAAGTGAAAGCTCTTGAGTTATCGGTAGCCTTCTACCTGCTCCTTCCCTTTTACCACCATGTTCTGGTTCTTCAGGAAACTTGGCATTCGTGTTATTAAAATTATCGAAGATTAGAAATAAAGAATACGCTAGTAAGTAAAGCTCTTCTTCAAGAATGGTTCAAAAATATTTTACGACAAACGCATTCTAGACGAGGCAAAGCCATGTTTGGAAACGAGTGTTTGAATTTTACGTGCACTATTCAAAGTGTGCGCGCGCAAGGTTTCCCGGTCTGTTTTGACCCTTTAAGTAGGGTTAGGGTTAGAGTCCGATCACGTGATAACTACCCGGTCGAGGTTAAATTCGTTTCTGCTCCATCAACATTCGTCGGCATAGCTCATTGGGAGTTGAGTCTGACCAGTGTGCAGATCATGCTGGTTCATGTGTAGGTCGTTCCAAGTATTTAATTTATTTTCGTTATTTGTGTTCCAAAATGTTATAAGTTACTACGCATGCGTTGCTATTTATGATGGCTGTGACTGCAAGTCAAATAGTCACAGCGAAAGAAATAATACAACCAAATGTTGTCTCTATTTAAGAAAGACTTACATTGTGAAGTTTTCGTTCAGTCAGAGGGTATGTTAGGAAGTAAAAACATTGAATTGAAATTGAATTTTAAATCATCTGCGGAACTCGAACGACCTCCTGCAATATGAACAAACTTGATGCAGAAATGATTTATTTTAGAAAAGGGTTACCACACGCTGTTGTCGTGTTTGTATTTATATTTACATACAGTCGGAAAAATTGGAAGACACCCAGGAAGTATTGAAATCACTAGCCTCTGGCTTGAGATTTCATTACTTCGCTCGTGTCTTCCAACACTCCTCGTGTAGTACAGATGAATACAAACATGATGGTGTATGGTAGATACATTTATTCTAAGATATCACGTTATAATCGAACGTTGTCCTGCAATTTAATTGATTGGTTCATGTGTTTGGAAATTCCAGAAAAAAGAAACACTCTATTACGAATAGTCCTGGTGTGTCTGTGTAGATGTTTATGTCTTTGCGCGTGGCTCAACCAAATTTAGATCAACTGTTGAGTTTAATATATTAAGCTAGTCGTATTCTCTCGGGAACCGTTTTACGTTTGATCATTGCCGTGATTATTATTTGATTAGATCGAGCAAACCGAAAAATTTATTATCAGCAGCGGAGCTTTGTAGTCTGTGTTTGCGTCTGAAACAAAGTTTGCAGTTTGAAGTTTAATTTCAATGACATTGTTTTAACGTGGCCTTCCTCGGCCATCGTAAAATCTCAGATATACTGCTCTCTATCATAATTTGTGTTTTCCGTGTGCTAGTAATCTTTCAATCGCAATTAAAAAAGAATGGTAGTCAAAACCGCAAGATAGTTTTTACATAAAATGAACAAAGTGCCTTAACTGCCATCCGTGGAAAATACTTTATCGACACATCCGTCGAAAATGCTTCAACTTCACGCGTTCTTTGTAAAGAGCACTCGCGTACATTAAGACAAAACAGTATAATAGCATCCCTAACATAGATCATGATCGCATCAAGGCAGAGAGAAGGAATTAATTCACCAAACTTTTTTATCTGAAGTCAGCCTTTTAATAAATTAGTTAAAATTAAATTAAGCTGCGAAATACAAAATACAAAATCCTACATACATTATGAAAATCTGTATAATATGTAGCTTTCAGAGAATAATTGCAGGCTACTATTTAAATAAATTGCAAGCCATTTAATTTTACGCTTAGGCTAATTGTTTTGATAGATTAAGATTAGTACTATGAAGATTTCTTTAGTGCTGCCACCGTGATGCTAATTTTTCTAAACGATGTTTTGATAAATTGTTTTGCTTTTTCGTTTCTTACTTATTCTGAGAAGTTCTTCAGTGTAAACATCTACCGCTTCTGCTTCCTCGTCGTTGGTTTGCTCCTCGTCATGCTCATTTTCTCTGCCAATTACAATCTCATCTTCTTCATTTTCTTCTGCTGTTATGTTTCTTTCTCCCTGGCAAAATCAAAACATAACTGTATCCCTATAAATTCTGGCTAATTCCTGAAGAGGATGACAGTCAATTCTAAATTACAACACAAATAAGCACTGTTATAACATTTCTACAGCCCGGTTCAACCAAATGCATAAGATTCAATAGAATTTCATCAATGATGGGCATTTAGCTAGGTATTAATTAAGTTAAAGCTGAGTTACTCATGACTTTTGTTTTGTCTTTCAAAAATTAACGTTTATCAAAATCTTATCGCCCAAATCGTAGTAGAATGATAGTGATACATTTATTGTATGGTTATTATTGCAAACAAGTAAAGCACAACTCTTATCTTATACCGTTACTATCAAATCTAAAAGGGACACAAAAATAAACAATATAAACCTTGGTAAAAAATAAAACATGGAAAAAAACAACTGCTCTCAGTCATAGCAAAAACTAACTGAAAATACAATACAGCAAACAGCTCATTGGCTGCATAAATCATATCTAGAACGGGGCCATTGAAACATTTAGCAGGATAGGACCCAGACATATTTTTTAAACTCACACAAAACAGTTTGAAGAAATAAACAGCCGACGTTACATAACAAACATAGACACTATACTATAGTATCTGTCTGATGATCGCATAAAGCGAGAAGCTTCAAGTTACAGAAAATTAATGTGAAGTCTTTGACTCCACTATTATCATTATTCACGCTCTGTCAAATGACATCGAGCACATATCTCAACTGCTGTTAGATACCATATTATCATTATTATTATTATTATTATTATTATTATTATTATTATTATTATTATTATTATTATTATTATTATTATTATTATTATTATTATTATTATTATTATTATTATTATTATTATTATTATTATTATTATTATTATTATTATTATTATTATTATTATTATTATTATTATTATTATTATTATTATTATTATTATTATTATTATTATTATTATTATTATTATTATTATTATTATTATTATTATTATTATTATTATTATTATTATTATTATTATTATTATTATTATTATTATTATTATTATTATTATTATTATTATTATTATTATTATTATTATTATTATTATTATTATTATTATTATTATTATTATTATTATTATTATTATTATTATTATTATTATTATTATTATTATTATTATTATTATTATTATTATTATTATTATTATTATTATTATTATTATTATTATTATTATTATTATTATTATTATTATTATTATTATTATTATTATTATTATTATTATTATTATTATTATTATTATTATTATTATTATTATTATTATTATTACATTATAGACACTATACTATATATTTTGGATCCGGACTTGGATTCGGTTCTGTATTGTTCGAACCGAAATCGGATCCGGACCCTCAAAATGAAGAGTCCTACGTATTCTATACTCTGCAAAGTATTAATAAGGGAATATCACTTACCTGAAAGCATTGGTAATTGCATCGCTTGCATCAGCTACAAGGATCTGCAGTTTGGTCACTAGTGGCAACGACTATCCCACAAGGATGAAATTTACTGTCCATGTCAGTAGTGCCATTAATTAATACCGGGTAACCCTGTCATACCAGATGATAGATCGTATAAGCATAAAAGGATTAAATGATGTTGATAATTGTTGAAATAAACAACCTCAACTGCTCATATTTCATGCAATCTCCGGAGGTAATTTTATTTAACAGCAAACACATGGTTCATTATTGGATCATCTGGCACAGTACTTTACATCTTCTCTCTGCTCGCCATCTAGTTTGAATTCACCGGTAATACCTTTTCAATCCTTTGCTTGTAAGTATAGAAGGAAATATTTACCATCCTACATCTTTGTCAATAAATAAGTTAGCATCGGTTGGAAATTTCAGGGAATTCCCATCATGTTTGGATCTTCATTTGGGACGTCCTAAATCCTAGTGCATGGTATATTAATGTTCGAATCTCCAGAAGAAAAGTAATCTTGCAACGAGAAAGCAATATCGAATATGAATAATTTGTTTCATGTATACGAACATGCGTAAACTTAAAGGCAATAGGTGCGCAAAATCACAGTCAACCAGTTAAAACACAATTAAAAGCACAATGTACAACAAAATTAATTTCTGTAACAGAGAGACCCTAAACGGAATTAAATATGTGAAATATAGCTGCTGCGATAATTATTCAGTTTTCTCAGAAAATGTGATTGTTCTTATGCAATTTCAAAGGATTTGGACATGCAATACAAAAACGATCGATAGTTGGACAACGGAAATGTACAGCACGTTTTGCTTGAAAAACAGTTAAAACCTTATTGCATTGAAGATGAATCAAGCAGAATATTATTGCATTTTTCCTGTGCAGCACTAGCAGCGGCATCAGATACCCAGATGCATCAGTAGTGGATCTTGGATGATGCGTTGAATTGAGGAAATGCCAGTAACAAAGCAGTTAATTGTGCAGCTTTACTCCTTTTGAAGGCCAATTTGCCGATTCACACTTTTCCTTCCAGATTGTATAATAATCTGCTTGTTTTCCACTCAGTAGTTGATATAAAGTCTATATTTAGACATGAATCCAAGACATCAACCACGTAGTGAGGTAGGAATATACTACAAACACACACTAATATTACAAACACGTGGCTTAATCTAATTTGCATAATTCATGCACTAATTATCTTGCATCTATAATGTAAACACTAATTATTCCAATACTTCCACTCATGACTTATTTTGTTCGTTAACTCAAGATACAATTAATGTGTTCAGCTTTTAAAAACTGATCAATCAGTATTAAACATTGATTGTCGTAATTTTTGAAACAGTTTCTTTGGGAGAGCATTTGTGAGACCGTCGGAGACTATCTCCTTTGTCGGACAATATACCAGCTTGATTTACTTGTTGGCAAACTTCTCTCTTACGAAATGATGCTCCACATCGATGTGCTTGATTCGCCCGTGCTGTTTAGAATATTTTGCCAATGAAATTGCGCCGTTGTTGTCCTCGTCTATGACTGTATAGCCTCTTCTTGCTTCAAGTCTAGATCCTGTAACAATGCCACTCTAAACCACGTCACTTCTCATGTTACTTCACTAATCGCCATGTATCCTGCTTCTGTGGTTGATAGTGTCACTGTCGCCTGCTTTTTGCTGGACCAACACACAGGTCCTCCGCAAAACATTATAATGAAACCAGTGCCGGATTTCCTGTTTAACTCGTCTCCTGCCCAATCTGCGTCAACGTATGTGCTCAGATTCACACTCCTGTCTTTGGCCTTGCACTTGATGCCGTAGCCGATTGTCCCTTTGAGGTACCTCAGCAGTCGCTTCAGTGCACTTCAGTGCTGAGTACTAGGGTTCGAACATTATTGACTTAGCTGACTGAGCGTGCTTGCCAAATCTGGTCTTGTTCGGCATACAACATAGTTGATGCTTCCAACTATGGCTTGGTATCGTTGCTTTACTTTGATTCTTCTTTGTCGTTCTTCGTTAGTTTCTACTTGAGTTCTTGCGGAGCTCAAGTTGGATTGCATTCACTCATTCCACAATTTTCGATGAGCTCCTTCAGGTAATTCTTCTTATTCAGAAATACCAATCTTTGTCTTCGATCTCTCTCTATTTGCAGTTCCAGTACGTAACTTGCCTCTCCAAGGTCTTTCATCTCAAACTTCCTTTTCAGCCTTACTTTCTCTGCTTCGATGATGTCAATGTCCTTTGAAACAAGCACGATGTCATCAACGGATAGGACAATGATGAGAAATGAATCTCCCACTCTTTTGGTGTAAATGCAGTTATTTACTTTGCCTTGCAGTCTGCATCTCTAAAGAATGTGTCGGTAGTTGAAAACCAACACCGTGAAGCTCGTTTCAAGCCATGCAGGCTCCATTTCAGTTTGCATACTAGTTGCTGTTTCCCTGACTCTGCGTAGCCCTCTGGTTGCTCCATGTAAGTCTCTTCTGACACTTCTCCGTTTAGAAATGCTGTTTACACATCCATTTCATGTATTTCAAAGCAAGCTGGTTGGCAATGGCCAAGATTGATCTGATTGAATTGAATTTCGCTACTGGAGCGAACGTTTCATCAAAATTGACCCCTTCAGTTTGACCATACCCTTTTGCCACAAGCCGTGCCTTGTACCTTTCCACATCGCCTGCAGCATTTTTTTGTCTTAAATACCCACTTGGAATCAATCGCTTTTTTAGGAGGTAGCTCAAACAATTTCCAGGTCTCATTTTTCTGAAACGATTCAAATTCGGTGTCCAAGGCATTTTTCCATTCCTTCTTCTTGTGTGAATTCGTGGCTTGTTTGATCGATTCGGGCTCTGAATGGTCAACCATGCTCGTACTGAGTGCATGACTGTTTTTCCTCCATTCACCAGTGATTGGCCCATAACGGCCCGGCGAAACTATTGATCTTCTCAACTGTCTTTGGCTGTCTTGATCAGTTGCTGGATCATCGGCTTCTTGGATGTCTTCTGCTGGCTGAATATCTGCTTCTTCATCATGGTCAGCAGCATCTTCACTTGACTAATTGTCGCCTGGTGTATTCTGTAAATCAACTTCTTCACCCCTGCTCTCTTGCAACTGATGTTGTTTTGCGTCAGCGTCCTGATGTCCCAACTATTCCTCATCAGAACATCTCTCGACACACAAAGCTTCTTGCTTTCTGGCTGCCACAAACGGTAACCCTTCTTTTGCATGCTGTAGCCAATGAATATACACTTGATAGAATTTGAGCCCAACTTTCGTCTTTTCTGTTTTGGTATGTGCATAAACGCATCACACCCCAATGTTCTCAGATTCTTGATGTTTGGCTTTGTGCCTATAAACAGCGCATACGGCACTGCCCCTTGAACGGCTTTTATTGGCGATCTATTCCGAAGAATCGCTGCAGTCAAAACAGCTTCTCCTCAAAATGAGTATGGGAGTTTCTCAGCATGAATTGCAGCCCTTGCAGACTCGACTATAGACCTGTTTGCTCTCTCCGCAACTCCATTCTCTCTTTGGTGTGCTTCGTTCCCTTTGAATACCATTCGTCTTACACAACGGTTCGAAATCTTTGGCCGTATATTCCTTGCCATTATCAATTCTAACTGTCTTGATATGTCTTCCTGTGAGATTCTCAAGCATGGCCTTGTATTCACGAAACTTACTAATCGCTTGGCTTTTCTCTCTCATCAAATAAACTGACACATGTCTTGATTTGTCATCGATGAATATGATGAAGAATTGATGCTTGCCGTGAGAACGGGTTTGCATGGGACTACAGATGTCACTATGAGTAATCTCTCCAACCTCGTTTGCTCTTTTGGCCTGATTCTTTGGAAATAGCTTCCTGGCTTGTTTCTCCATTGTGCATCATTCGCAAACACAATGCGTTGCATTTCGCGCCATGTGCATGCCATCTACGAGATTCAAGTAACATTTTCACTCAAACGTCCCAAACGCCTGTGCCATTGGTCCAAACGTGCCACCTTTAATGCAGCATTGCACTCTTCGTTGTCCTCGAACTTCTGTACTTCTCCATTTGAACGATACAGTTTCATTCCTAGTTGACATACTCCTGATCTTACTATGTCACGTTTCTTGTCTTTGATGAAGCATTTCTGACCTTCAAATTTTACTTCAAAACCTTTAGCCGTGATCGATCCGGTACATGTAATACGTCAGCAAATTGACCATCTACTCCCACCAGACATTGCTAATTCCAATACCTTGAAGCACCCCCAATTTAATTTCCCGCGGCTTATTCAATCGTCGATAAGTACTGTGTGACTATTGAAACACACGTGACAGGAAGCACCCGAATCGACATACTAATCGACATCTTCAAACTCTGTGCCATTTTCCTCACCAAGGAACAGAAATTCATTTTGGTTACTTGATACGTTTGCCTCTTGCTGTTCGTTTGACCTGCTGCCTGCTTTCTTCCACTTCCCTTTGTAATCCCTTGCAAAATGTCCCGTTTTTCCACATGAAAAGCATGCCGACTTCTTGCAGTCACGTGCGATATGACCTTTACCTTAGCACCTGAAGCATGACCGTGTTGTCTTTGACGGTTTCCTTTGTGGATCTCACGTTTACTTGTTCTGTGTTGGTGACTTCCAGATCGCCCGCCTTTCTTTTTTGTTCTTCACGGCAATAACCTTGCAACAACAAACTCCATTGTGAGAGAGTCAGCTCTTGATTCCAATGCAATAATCAAATTTTCAAAAGAAGACTGCACAATAACGTCCCGACCTGATCATCTTCTGTCACAGCAGCGCCAACCGATTCCAATTGCTCGACAATCCCTCTCATGAATTTAATGTGGTCTACTATTTTTGGTCTTCAGGCATTACAGTCGAGAAATATTTCTTCCTCAAGAACAATTTATTCGCAAGTGACTTCACATGATAATGTGATAATGAGACTCCAGGCTTTTCCACGCTTCACTCGCACCGTTGCTTGACTTCACCAATGCCAACGCCGTGTCTCAAAGAGACGGACATATCGTTGCGAACGCTTTCGCTTTCTGTATTTCTCCTCTGCTTCCTTTCCAGCGGGTTCTTTTTCCTCTCCATTCACAATGCCCCATAAACCCTTGTCTTCAAGAACCATTTGCAGCTTGAACTTCCACAAGTGTAAATTTTCTCCCTCCAACTTTTCGATCTTCGACGACGCGCTGTATTCTTCCCTTTTCCTTGTAAATCCACAAGTGTCAGCCACTACAAATCTGGGCCCATAGCCTGTTATAAATTCTATTTAGACATGAATAAGAGATATCAGCTACACAGTGAGATAGGGATAACGCAATCAGTAAATATAACTATACTCGTTCAACTACAAACACAGACTAATAATGTAAACACGTGGATTCATCTAATTTGCATAATTCATGCACTAATTATCTTGCATCTATAATGTAAACACTAATTAGTCCAATAGATTGAGTGGAAGAAAGATGGATGCACAATTGGGTATGAATCGCAGATCGAAATTCCGCAAGTCAAGGTAACCATTTAAAGATCAAAGATCTCTTAGGACTGGATGTTTATGTTGTTATTATTATCAGCTGTCCAATTACCTGATCTTGGATTGTAGCTCAGCATACCTCTCCAGATTGCCAACACTAGACTATTGATTTGTTTGTTTGATTTATGAATTGATAAATTCTGTGTACGTGACCAAAAACTGGAAATAACTTACTCTATGAATAATTTAAGTAAAATTGAATTGCTTTATCTCGAATGACATGTATGAAAACACACCTAGAGTATTTATATAATAACATATTTATAATTAGGTTTTAAGTATTATAAAATTATCCATTAATTGTACATATTAAACCACATCTAATGTCTTCCGGCAGTCTTTTTTGTCTCTTAGATGTGACAGACTTTAAATCAAAATATATTTGTTTCTTCCTTTGACTATATTATTCTTACAAGGCACAACCTTACAGCGTTCCACATATCCACAATAAGGAATACCTTCATTATTGCAGAATGCCCTTGTTCAGCTTCAGTACTTGAAGCCTGGTCTTTGCCAGACGAGTAAAGTCACATACAGTATAGACTGATGCAAAACGGATGTTGAAGATAAATCTATGCACGTGTTTTAACATGTGACCATGTCTGCGTGGTTTACATGTTAGTACATGTTAATGGGTTGGTTTCGTTGGTTTAAAGCCCATCCTGTAAATCAGCAACTCGTCAATGCTAAGTATAATCATCACTATTCTCCGAGTTTCTTGGTACTCTTAGAAAGGAAAGCCATTCAAATTTTTTAGTGTCTTTCTGTGGAACTATATTTTTCATTCTAGCATCAAAATCTTCCATCTGAAAGGGAAACAAAACATCATACGGTGATTGGTCCTTGAACGGTTGGTTTTACAAGCCACTGTGAAAAATCACTAGGGGAAACACTATGAATTGATAGTCCTAATATTTAATATTCCTTTATAAAATCATCAAATGTGATACCGATTACTAATTGGCTGTTATTAACGTTTGTGTTAGGCTACTTGATAAATCTTGAAGTATTTACATTGCTTTTTATTCCAACGAATAAGTCTTCTTTCATCGTACTAGTTACATAGCTCCTAATTTAAAGGGACAGGGCGTTGTATAGCTGTTATAGAGGCATAATATCATGTTCAAATTTTTATATTTAACTAATAGAAAACGGTGAGGAGTTTTGTGTACCCTGATACGAACACGCTGGGTGCGTAATGAGACTAAAAGAAGACTTACAAAATTACGAGTGCCTCTTGAGTGTCACACCCAAAGTGTTCGTATCAGAGCACTTAACACAGAACACCGTTTTCTATTTGTTACATAATAAAATAACCTGTTTATTTTGACATTATAAAGCTCAAAATAATGATCATATCTAACTTCTCCTAAAATGACGTTATCGTAGAGATTTGAGCGAGAGAGGATGTTCAATAGAAATAAGTTGCGCTTTTTGAGGGAGGATACGACCAATTATAAAAATGGAATAAAAAAAATTGAAAATAAACGCAAAGAGCATTTGTTAAGTCTGAATACAATATTTATCTAGTAGATTTAAAGCATTATTCAGTTATTCGTGTACATGATCCGTTTATACCTTTGAAGCAGTGAAATACTGAAATTTATCGCAACGTTACGTGTCGCTTAGCTTTGGAATTTATCAACAAAATAAAAATGTTGTAGAACTACCGACAGAAACATTAAGCAAGGGAGCTTTATAAACCATTTTCAATTATGATTTGATATTAAAGTAATTGTGTTTCCTTGTTGCTAATTTGAATGTAAAGGATAGTTTTTCCACCCTATCAAACAAAGATCTTCCTTTGCATTGGCGCCATTTTTTGTTGTTGCTATTATGTTGCGTTTTGATGTAGGCCTAAAATAGGCATAATTGGGCCAATTGACGGAATAGGGAGGTCTAGATTCGGAACGAAGTCAAAGACGAAGTCGAAGTCGAAATATTTGCCAACTTGTCAACTTTCGGGCTTGTCTTCGTTGTTTGCCGAAAGGCTGATTATATTGATAACGAAGACAAGGCAGTTGACGAATTTTTTATCAGTTGACGAAGTATTTGCATTGAATTGTATGTTGATATTTTGTTAGATAAAGTTGGCTTAATGGAAGTTTTGAAAGAATTAGAAGATAAATCCCCAGCCAGTGTTTCCTTGTCCGTCTTTGAATTTAATGTAATGTCTTTTCTGAAATTTGGGTCTTATTTACAAGATGAAAGATATTATTGCAAAGCCTCTTTTCCGTCAGAAATTGCTATTGAAACTGCCGAAATCGTGTTTCATCGTGTTTCATTCTGATCAGTATAAAGATTTCGGAAAAATTCGTTGTGAACGAAGCTGTCAGTTCAAAGTTTTTTGGGGTCTTTCCCTAGACATGCGCAGTATGGATGTGCACAAGGACAATTTGACTTCGTCTTTGACTTCGTTCTGAATCTAAACATCCCTGATAACTTCGATGTTCGATGTCATCAGAGTTGACTGATTCAATGTTTGTTTACTCAACTTTGAAATGACTGGCACTGGCAAGAAGGATTCACATTTTATCTCATGGCAAGAAACAAACACCAAAAATCAAGGGAGATCAAAATTGCTATTTTACTCATTATCCTGGGTCAGGAAGGCAGATCAATATACAGAGTTTTACAAATAGACAAAATATCGACAAGTAGACCACAGTCAAAGAAAGGCCACACATCAACAACTGAAAGTATTGTGGAGGAAATCATTTTACAGCTGTTGCCCAGTTAAGCAGACATCCAATATGATTGACCAGATTGACCTAAATATAGATACTTCAAAGGTGAACCACCACGTGATATTTTCAATTAAGAACAATTTACCAAAATAATTGGAAAATCACTTTACATGTGTCAATGATAATCAAGCAGTTGTCACTAAGGCAGTACTGGTGCAGCATGCAACGTTATGTCACTACATATAATCAAGAAAATCAACCCACCTATCTGCAATTCGTAAATGCAAAACCATCCTAGAAGCTTATGGGGTTCTGGGGTTCAAAGAGAGAAAGGTGATGGGGAAAACCAAAATTGCACTATCGTTTCAGAAAAAGTATCACATCCTTGGATTTGTGATTGTGGAAGAAAAAGCAGTCACATTGATTGGCTACCCCAGTTTGGTATCAATGGCTCTTGTTTCTATGCAGACATCATTTGTGAGTAGTATTGACTGCTATGACCTAGTTGATAAATACAAATCAGTATTCTCGGGAAATGGAAAATTGCCAAGTAGCCATCATATTTGCTTAAAGGAAGAACATACACCAGTTATTTACCCTGCTCGTCGTATTCCATTCCGGCTACGAAATGCAACAAGTATGCAACTTTGAAGTATACATAATGACATTTTGGTACATGGGAAAGACGAGAAAGCAGGCCTTCGTCGATGCCAAGAAATAAACATTGAAGCTAAACAAAGCAAAATGCAACTTCAATACAACGGAGTTGAAGTACCTTTAGGAAATAGTGAATGCGAATGATAAAATTGACCCAGTTGAAAATTGAAATTGCAGGATTGCATCACAGCAATATGCAACATGCCAATCCTAAATAGCAAAGAGGGTCTCAGAAGAATGCTAGGCATGATAACACACACCTCGAAATGTTGTCCCATTCTCCCTGAAAAGTAAGCATCACCAAATTTTTATTAAAAGAAGAGACTATACAGTTATCTTGAATGAGAATCACAATAACTCAGAAAATTGCGGTATTAAAAATGTTTGATGTTACTGCACCAGTAATACCCTCAGTTAGTGTATCCAGACAAAGTCTAGGAGCAAGCGGTTGCAGTGGAAAACCAATATCTAGGTGCATACGCATCCTACACACTAAACAAAACACAGTAACATTACATTACGCACAGATATAAAAGGAGATGTTGGCTATTCAATTCGGAGTACCACAGATTAGAATCAATATGCATACCGACAAAAGTCACATTTCAAATCGGTTATAAACTGCTTCTTAGGATAATACAAAAGTCAACTTAAGAGGCGTCTCTTCGCATGGGAAGGATGCGTCTTAGATGCTTGCTATTTGAAATAGACCTCAAGTATATAAATAAGGCTCAGATCTGATACTAGCTGACGCAATGTCCAAGGCTCAATTGATAGATGAATGTAAAGACCTCATGGACGATGAAATTGTCAGAAACGGTATATGTTGCACTATAGCTATTACAACCAAACAGATAAACGGATTGGCAAAACGCCAAGGAATTACAACATGGTACAGTCATAACTCCTCAAACAGAAAAAGCAATCTGTGGCCTTGACGAGCACTACCACACCTGCAAGGAAAGCTGTGGCTTCCAGCAGCCATCACCCGCCATTCAGAAGCTCCACATTCATATCTAGTTAAGACCGCAATTGGTCAAATACTCCGAGGGACAAAACTACATTACAACCCAGACAAAACTATCTACTGTCAACAAAAATATAATTATTCGATTGTTAGAAGTATTTTAGTTTCTAGTTCTGTTTGATTTTATATTTGATGTAAGTTTTCCTGTCAGTATTACAGACTCCAAGGGAAATGATTTTTTAATTAAGTCAAGAACAAGATGGAGGTAGATCTCCATCACCAGCAAAGAGAATATGCAATATCAAAACTTCGAGAAGAGACTTTGCCATTGTATACTAAGAAAACTAAATCTGAAAAAGAAATCATATCTTGAAATTTCAGAATTTTGGAGTTCTGCAGAAACAATAGTTCTTCTGTACACTTACGACGCATTGCTCGATGTGTTCTTGCTATTTCTGATAGCTCTTCCAGCTCTGAGAAAGCATTCAGTACTGCTGATAACACGTAAATAAGAAAAGGAGTCAATAATCGTCATGTCGACAATAATAACAAAATTGATCAATGATTAGCAAACACCATCTCACCTGCGTAAATTCTCAGAAAATGCTAGGAGATGTAGTTGAAAACAACCTCACCTGGAAGCTGCAAATAAATAGCGTTGTGAAATCCATCTCAGCACACCCTCGACTTTTATGCAGAATTAGGAAATATTTACCTTTGGAAGCTAGAAAAATTTATTTTGATACGAAACGAGTAGTTGGCCCTCGATGGGATTGAAAATTCAGTTGCTAAAAGTTTCTTGGACTTTTATTCTGGGGCCACTGATGCAGTTACTGGATTTCAAATTTTCATTATCACGATAGCTGTTATCAAAACTTCATAGATTTTTTGAAGCTGGAGCGAGCAAGAAAACGACAACACGAAAATAACAATAATCAACTTTCTGTAGTAAACAAACAGAAGACAAACAGCTCAGTAAAGTGTAGTCGATTAATCGAAATGTGAGATTAACAAGGTCAGTAACCGCACCATATAATACTCAATGATCATCTGAAAATCCGAATTCACTGGCAAAAACGTGTGCCGCTTGTAAAAATAAGACTAGAAATATCAGAGAAAACGTAAGATAAAAGTAACATTGTCACATGGCTATGTTATCAAT
Source organism: Haliclystus octoradiatus (assembly GCA_916610825.1). NCBI lineage: Eukaryota > Metazoa > Cnidaria > Staurozoa > Stauromedusae > Haliclystidae > Haliclystus > Haliclystus octoradiatus. Next base: position 9,912,416 of record OU744451.1, read on the forward strand.
GTGTTGTAGGCTGTTGGTATTGAAAGCGTATTCGATCTTATAGGACTCAAGAAAAACAATGATAGACAAATTACACAAGGGCGAGCAGCCTGCGGGGCAGCCTGAGGCCAAGAAATTAAACTAGCTGCCAAGATCAAAAATGACGAGAGCGTTTTAATGCTTTTAATACTGTGTCGCTTTAGAGGTACATCATCACGATAAGTGTTATCAAATTTACACAAGGCGTGTCCCTATTGACACTTGTGCCAATTCCAATGGTAATATCACTAGTAGAGATAGAAAAAGTGTTCCTCTTCATATGAAGTATTTGGCCAGGAATTCATTGAAAAGCAATTAATATCTGAATTTGTCCCATACACAGTATCAAAACTGTTTGAGAAATTTGTCACAACGGTCTCATGCGTAGAAGATGAAGACGCTTCGTCTTACAATAAACATAGATTCCAATTAAAAATTAAAAATTATTAATGTTGCTGCAGTTTTTCTAGCCAAGCAATCGAAGCAAAAGCGAGATTGTATTTTGTGAAGATTTAGAAACTGGTAGTTTGTTAGAAGATTAAGATGATGTTAGAAGAAAATCTTCAGTATAATATTCAATATACCAATGAAGACGCCTTCCATAATGTGAATGAAAGCCATGATAACTTGCGTGTGCTATACAATGCTGCACTCATCCTGCGTAATTGTTTAAAAGGTGTGTCATCGTTTGGTCTGGTCTCCGACGTCCTCTCATACGGTCATATCTCACATGAAGCCGCAAAAAGGATGGTACCAGTTGAGATGTTTAATTTTCTTTCTTGAGTACTGAACAGGAGCGATGAACCTACTCTTGATGAAGCGGTCGAAATCCAGCCAAAGGAAGAAAAAAATATTGGTAGGTACAGCATAAGATCTTATCTACAACTTTCATTATTAGAGTTATTCCCAAATCTCTCGCCCTAAGCATGGCTGTCCGACAAATATCTGAATGTAATGGCAATATTGACATTTTGAATGGGTTCGGTCATTGTATATCTCGTTCCTATACTCTACGATTTGATACAGACCTGGCAAAAATTAACGTTCAAAGTTCTATTCCAAAGCAACTTGTAGAAGATTGTGATACTATTTATTATTTGATAATGATGATTTTGCAGAGGAAATAAGGTTTTCAACGAATATTACCAACGGCATAGTACTTCAGCCGCTTAATAATGACCCCCCTCCGGATATATCCATCAAAAATAAGTCGGCAAAAACAATAGAGGCAAGCTATACATCATTATCATCATCATCATCATCATAATCATTTATTCAGAAATCCCGCTCAAGTTTTACAAAACTTTTTTTTGATTTAGGCAAGCTGTACAAAAATACTTCCTTACTCCATTGGAGAAAAAGTATCGCCAAAATTGGATTTCTTGAAGACTATTGTCAAAACGGAAAAGAAAAACCATATTGATTCCCAATGTGATGCTGCAACCCTGGATTTAGTATACTGCCTATTAAAGATGACATTTGGCAGCCGGTTTCCCGATTGGACCGGTTTCAATACACTTTTGAATAATAACAATATAACCCGGTTGAGTAGAGTCAGCTATTTACCCGTGATTGGTGCCTCACTCACAGAATACTCTACTGTTTACATCGTTCTCGCTAAATGCCGTGAAATTCAGCAACATTAACATCTGCCTTCTATAACAGTCGTTCTTGACGAAGCCATTTATGCAAAGGCTCAGGAAATTCGATGGGGCAACAATCCGATTAGGAGAGTTCCACACAGTTATGTCTTTCAGTGGGGCAATTGGAAAGTTATTCAGAGATGCAGGGTCACAGGTTACCATTAGTTAAGCATTAATCTGATTTTAATATAATTGATGAAAATTTGAAAATGCAATACAACATTTTACTCGTGTTCTTTTAGGATATATTGATTGTATCTGGAATCATTGGCCAGGATTCTGTAAATAGTGTTATGAGTGGTAAATGCTACAATGGTAGTGAACGTTGCCACAAAGTTATGAACGAAGCGTTAGAGCGTTTACGCTTTCAAGCTTTTCTCAAAAATTGTGATGACGTAAATTGTGGTGAGGTAATCAACGAAATATCCAATCTTGCAAATTCATTTCCGAATGATTTTACTACATTTCTAGATCATCCTAATTTTAAGGCGATCTTTAGTAGCTATCAATTATTTATTAAAGAGAGTTGTGGATCGTGACCGACTTTCGCACTTTGGTCCTCCTACATAGATGTTACAGGTAAGAAATTTTCAATCACGGGAGGTTCAATTAGCTTCTGCCGCAACGACTGCTGTTGTTTGTTTAACCCAGCTACATTTTTCATATCGTAATTGTAAAGCCAATTTGAAATACAATTACAGGATTACTGATGAGATTTATCCGTGCTACACGACAAAACAAATGGGACCTTCACCTAACTACGTTACGTTCCATGTTACCTTGATTATTTGATGGTGATTAGATTCATTATTCACGCAATGCTACTGAGTGTTGGTTTAAGATGATAGCCTTAGAGTACACTCATCCAGGTAAGGAGATATATTGTTAACTACTTGAGTCATAAAGCGTTGAATACCGGTACACAGCATCTATGTATTAATATTTAAACGTATTACATTGTATATAACAGATGCATTCAAAGTATTGAAAAGACAGTGGACCGTCCAAAGGCAAAACAATTATGGATTCTCTTCTATCGTCTGCGATCAGACTACTGAACAAACTGCCAATAGAGATTCAAAGACAACAGGTGGTCTCGTTGGATTTACATTGAATAAAGGGGCAGACTTGTGATGGCTTCTATCCAGTCATCAATCATGCGGCGATGTAAAGCAATGACAGGGGTGAACGTCGACTCAAGATATGTCGCTTATATGGTGTCATTAAAATTATATCGCAATGGTTACAGCTGTAGATGTTACAGTAAGTGAATACATAGATTGCTAAGTTGTTTGAAGTCATAGTAATTGTACATTCCCGTGTACACCGCAACCATTAATTATTATAAATTAATTTTTCAATCATATTTTCTCATAAAAAACGAAAATACCTTGACGAATCAACATGAAAATCAAGTCCAGCGATGTTTCTATAGTCCATAGTATGATCAACCATTTTAAGATCGATGAAAATGATTTGCTTCACTTGTCCAGTGGTATTGTTGGATCTGATAAGATCAAGGCAAGACTGATATATGCAAAATCTATTGGTGAAAAACGTGTCACAGCCTATATCGATAGAAATCTATTGAGCAAGGATCCTAATCTGTTTGCTCCCTTCAAAAAGTTAAACTCGTAACTTTTGCGACAGCGTCAAACCAACAAAACCCTAAACGTATAAAGGAAAAGTTATAACCATGAAAACGTCGCGGAATCTTTGTGCAAAAATGCTGCTTCTTGCTCGCTCCCAGAAAGTAAATCTGCAAAATGTACTTTTATATTCTCTTGATGTCTACCCTCTTAGTTTATCCACGATTGAAGGATGATTAACTAGAACAGAGAAAGGAAAGTTAATGCACATTCTAGAAGGTAACTCACAAGACTGTCATATTACCGAGGTACCTCAAGATGGAACTGTCTTGGTAGATGCAATGGCTCTGCTTCTCCTTCAAAAGCTTAAAAAACTTCCTCCTACTTTCGGTAGGATAGCCCAAACGGTATTCAGCATTTTAAAATCAATTTCAAAAGAGCACAGGCCAAAAAGAATTGATTTTGTTGCCGATACTTATCCCCTATTAAGTATCAAGGCGACAGAAAGAGATAGAAGAGCATCCAAAGGAAATACTCTAATCAAAATATATTCCGCTGAGTAGGCTAGCCCTGTCCAATGGTCCAAGTATCTACGCCGCAGGTATAACAAAGAAATTTTGGTACAATTTTTGCTTGACACATGGAGCACATTCCAGACAGATTAAAATATCCGAAATTCTTGGATTGAATTCAAACCATGAAGAGGCTGACACCCAGCTTTTGTTGCATGCCAAGCATGCGTGTGATTCCGGTTTTGAAAAAATTTTAGTATCCAGTCCTGATACTGACGTTTTAGTGTTGATGACAGAAATGCAAGTAAAGCAAGAGAGGAAACTTTATTTCGCAACAGGTAATCAAGAAAACAAAAAAATAATCGATGTTAAGAGGAATTGCCAGTCATTGCCAAGCGAATCAGTGCGTCACTCATTGGATTTCACGCATTTACAGGTGATGTAATGATTATTGTCTTTTCTTGGCAAACCCATGCAAGACTCAATTTCCATTGTTTTAGGATGTGACGCTGTAAGTTCTTTTTACGGCAAAGGGAAGGAAACAGCGTGGAAGCTACTCTTAAGCTAGCCAACAGTTGTTTTACCGTTTTAAATGCTTGGACAAAGTTCAAATGCAACAGATTCTATACTTGAGTTACTTGAAATGTTTGTTTGCAAATTGTACAACCGAACCGAAACAGAAGTGAACAAAGCAAGATATGAGTTATTTAAATCGGGAGAGTTTTCTGGGAAGCATTACCCATTAAAAGCATGACTGCCTTCAGAAACACGCTAAAAGAGCAAATTTCCAGGCATATATTTGGAAGAATTGTTTACAGGTTAATATAAAAGAAGTCGATCCTAATGGTAACGAATGGCTAGTCATAGACGATGTACTTCGTATTGATTGGATGGGAAATAAGCTTCTTCCAGACGAACTTCTCGAAAGTGCCAACTGTGGCTGCAAGACAGGGTGCAATACGAATCGATGTTCTTGCTGTAAGGCAGGTTTGAAGTGTACAGAATTTCGTAAATGCAATAGCTGCGTGAACAATGATAAAGGGTCAACTGCAGATTCATAGGAAAGCGTAATGTAAGAAATGGATTCCTTCAATCCACAGACTGACGAATCAGCGGGAGAGTCTGATCCAGAAAATGATCGCCTTAAATACTACTTATAGTTTTAATAATTTTTACTCCTTGAATGTATATATTGAGTTGTTTCATATTTTAGTTTAAAATTGTTACAGAAATACTGACCAAAATTTGTAGATTGTGATCTTCATTTCTTCGAATAAGTTGTGGGATATTATTTCCACTAACTTTTATTTAAAATGCAATGTAATTCAGGTTTTAATCCCATGAAATTGCTAACTTGATTATTCCCGTCCTGTTGCTAGGGTTCCTCGTGTAGTTACCAAAAACAAGCTCGGAGGTCAAAGTTGAAGCAGTAAGGAAGACGGCGTCGTAGATTATGTCTGAAATTGAGGGATTTTGCTAGCTTATTACAAAACAACTGGCAGGATTAAAATTGAGACGAGATACATAAAGGAGGTAACTTTTGATTAATGAATTCCAATTTTGTCCACTGCATTTGTATAACTTGCTTGGGGTTTTAGAAGTTTATTTGATTTTGGCAGACGGCCTATTAGATATCATAAATTCTAGTTTACGGTTAGTAGAAGGGTATTATCAGCTGAGTCAACCGTGAAAGAAAAGAGCCTTTCTCTACCTAATAACTTAGTGTTGCTGAAAGAAGGCTCGTGTACCTGAAAAAACGTCTTCAAAGGGATGAAGATCTGAGACTGGCATACCATGGTATCATCAATAAATACTTGGAGAAAGGATATGCAGTCAGAAAGAGTGATACGGAGAAGATTTCCCTCAATTCGAGTCTTCTTCAGGGTCCTGATTTGACCAATTCTTTGATAAGGGTCTTGACAAGGTTTAGACTAGGCAATACGCATGTGTGAGTGATACAGAGGCAATGTTTTTGCAGGTGAAAGTAGAACCTCGATGGAGATAGCCAGTCCTTCTATTTTCGAGGCAAAATGTTTGCTGCAGGATTTGTGTCGCAATGATTACGGCTGGGATACTGAGTGGAAAGGTTCACATCTTATGACCTGGGAGAAATGGATGCAAGACTTGATAAAATTAGAAAATGTCGACTTACCAAGAAATGTACTACCACTGCCAATTAAGTCTACTCGAAAGTAGAGTTATATGCCTAAACAGATGCATGTCAAATAGGGTATGATGGGTAGCGTATTTGAGACTTAATCATCAGGATGCTATTATCGGCTCATTTATTATTGGGAAGAACAGTTTAGCTCCTCCGAAGGAGGTTAGTATTCCGAGATTGGAATTGCAAGCAGCAGTGACATCTGTTCGTCTTTGTAAGAAAATCAACAGTTAAAGAAATGAAATTAAACGTCACAAAATTAACATTCTGGACAGATTCAACGAGTGTCCTCAGCTACATTATCTAATGAGAGCAAACGATTCAAACTTTATGTTGCAAATAGGGTGGGAGAGATTCGGGATACTACAATGTCTTGTCAATGGAAATATGTGGATGTAGCTAGTAATCCGATGATATTTCACGTTGTTTGTCATCTGAAGAACTTTGAACAACCAAGTTTTTGTTGTATAAAGCTGGTGAATGGGACTTTAACACTCCAACAGCTAGTCATCATGGAGGTATTTGGGAGAGATTGATCAAATCAGTTAGACAAATTATGAGAAACGTCATAGGTAGTAGTAATTTAACTGAAGAGACATTGCTTACAGTGTTAGTTGAAATAGAATCACTGCTAAATAGCAGGTCCCTGGCCCCGTTAAGTGATAATGCAATGGAACTTGAATCATTGACCCAAATAACTTGATAATACAAGGTCACGGCCCACCCTTGCGTGCTTGTCAATCATTTTTTGAAAAGATGGATGAAAGAATATCTCCCGATTTGTGCAAGAATGTAGAAAATGGAACTCTAAGAAAGATAATTTGGTGTTAGATGGTTTAGTATTGGTATTGGATGAATCGGTACACAGATGCCAGTGGGCGTTAGGCAGGAATGTTAAAATTTACCCTGATTGTGATGGTTGTGTGAGAACAGTTTAAGTTAAGACAAGGTCTTCAAAGTTAACTAGGGCTATTACAAACAAAAGTTTGTAGCTTAGAAGAAGTTTAAGTGAATCAGTATTGGATTAAAAAAAAAATAGAAATTGTACAAAAGAGATAGAAGTTGCTTATAAAATGTTAAAGTTTAATACTAGTTATAGCCTACAAATTGTATTAGTGAATAGATTAAAGATTAGAAATTGTGAAGAGTTGTACCAGCCATTTATTTCATACTCTTGTTAAAATTTAATTATCTTTGTATTAAAATACCATTGTTTAGTTATATTACTGCCTGGTTCTATTGTTTCAACTCTTGACTATTACGTAGATAAGATTGTGTGATTCTGTTTAAAATTACTTGCGCAACAGACCATGCACCAGGAGGGAGGTGTAACTTCCATACTTTTGATATACAAGGATGTTAAAGTATTAGAGGGTGCCTTTTTCAAACTTGAGGGGGGATGGGTACCGGTATGCTTTACTAGAAAAAATGTTAATAAATTAATCAAATCTGGAATAAATATAGGATTAATGTGATGTACATATTGCATTGAAATTAATAAATATAAGTTTTCAGTTAGTTTGAAGACATCATAAATCTTTCTGTTTTAATTACTATATAAATGAATAAATGATAAACACCCTTTTTATTCACGTCTCAAGTTTATGTTTCAAAGTTAAATAATAAAATCATCTCGCTGCCTTAACCATCATATTCTTGATTAAAAAATTGTAATTCAAAATCAGACATCACATGTACAAATTACGATTCTTGCTATTCAGACTATTCATAAAATTTGAGAGGCTAGTGTTTACATAAAGAGATGTAAACAAAGTCGTGTTCATTGCCGAAAGCAAAACGATTTCCGTAGATTTTAACGCTTTGACACATTTAATTTTCAACACCTTAGCAAAACAAAGAATCATATTACAATAATAACGCACTAAGTGATAAAAACCCTCTTAGGATCGACTATCTGGAACTTGTTGTGCGATAAAAAGCACTATGTGATAATGCATTATTAAATAATAATTAGTTGACTTTGACCGCATTTCGGCCCGGAAAAAAGTAAATTAACGTAATCCTCGATAAAACATATTGTACGATTATGCATCATGCGATATTGACCGTATGTGTTCAATAAAAATTAATTGATAAACTAATCAAGTTTGTAATAATTAAGTCTCCATCAATTACTACAGACATTGATTGTCAAATTCAGAATAGCTTGGGCCTAGTCAAAACATCTCCATAACAGAGAGATGTTTAGAAACATAAGCAGAGGCCATAGTCAAATAGATGATAAATTGTGACGTATAATGATGCATTTCCTGAAAAGGAGCGCAGCGCAAGTTACAGAACGCAATGCAAGTTAAAGACACCACAATACAACTCTGTCTGTGCAATTTTTTACCTCAATCAGATTATTGAACTTATTAAATATGTATCACTCATGGTCTGAAAAACAATTTCCTGTAAAGAATCCTGAAAATTTATCCGTATACCTTTTGTTTGAATATTTTAGTGATGTGCTATATTCAACATGTTTTGTTTACCTTGTGTTCACCTTGTTTACCTTGAGTTTCCCTAGTTTTATGGAAAGCAAATTTAGTTTTAGCCAGAATTCAGAATGTATTCCACATCCCGTGCCACCTTAGAATCAGATTGAAGCCATTGCAATTTGCGCGCTTGAGATTTAATTAAATTTAGTTGAAATCCTACTTAGGAAATTCTGCTGGGCGCCTGTCTGAGAAGTTAGAATCGAGATATCAGGCAAACTTTTCAGTCTGGCCTTAGAATGTGGGTGTCTATATACAAAAGGGCCTTAGAAATTTGTTGGAATATTAAAAGGAGGTGTAGCATATTACATTCAGCATTTATTTACGTCCAATTTGCAGAGAAGGGTACTTTTTGACGATATCTCAGGGACAAACACAAAATATTCACCTGCGGGTGCAGACGCTTTAACAGATTTTTGCTTTCTTTGGGGGCAGAATAACAATAGTCTATAGACAAATCGTAATAATAGGGTATTATATTGGGGGCAGCTCTGAAATAGAACTATTACTAGCCTAGGGAATTCGTTTTGAGAGACAAGTATGGATTATTGTGTTTAAGTGCAAACTGCTGCAGTGCAGCTGCAATTGATAAAGCAATTCAACGAACTCCATAAAACTTGGGAATGATCATAGGTTGCATATAAATATTTAGCCTATATAACCAACTTACACTATTTATATTGAATAATTTCTTGACGGTGAATATCATTAATGAAAATCCGGATACACTCAGAGCTGTGCCATAACCAAGTGCTTTTAATGCCAATCTTGCACCGTCAGCTTGAGCAGCTGCTTCTGAATTTTTCCCACCAGATCCACGCTTGTGTTTACCAACAGTTAAGGCAATTCCACCAAGTATAGACCCAGTTGTGACTACACCTAGAAATACGGCTCCTTTGAGCAGACTAATCTGCTGCTTTGGAGTTCCTTCGAAGTCCGGAATAGATTCCATCACATTTGATTCACGATTCGAGGTTGAAGACATAGCCTAGTTAATCCTCTCGAAATTTGAGCAATATAAATCTCTTTCTAAGGAAGGTGCTAAATAAACGTGGGAAGAGTTCTATATTCTATTTCTTGTTTCACCCAAATTTAAGATTGATTTTATATGTTTTATAGTTGATGAATTCTCTAAATACACCTTCTCAACATGGCCGACAGCCTCTTTATCGTAAACACTATCTCCAAATCACAAAGAGAGGTCAAAATGACATCATTCTATTTCTGAAAATTACTTTTCCCAGACTCCTACGCACTGACGTTGGATGACTTTCAGCAACATATAAACATAGAAATTTGCTGTTTTGGTTGAGATTTCGTCATTTTTGTGGCAAAGCAACTGTAGCCAGACAAGGATAGAAGGAGTATCTATAGAAAACACCAAAAAAAATTTACGTCTTACATCGTTCTACTTCCTCAGATATTATACTTAGACATGGAAAGTATCCTTTTCTACTGTACATAAAATGTTGTTGATGATAATGTGCAGCCATTTTGCTATGCTAGAACTCTGGGATTGACTGTTTGACATAGAAATCATTATTAATACTGTTTGCAGATAATTAATTTTTTCTTGACTTGTGTCTTCAGAACATTTATTTAATTTGAAGGTGAGTTGGCTTAATTCCATATAGTCCTTGCCTGGATTAGGCCTTCTTATTTCAGAACTAGATCTAGGCAACCAGTTTGTTAAACTTTTATCCCTATCATCTCTGTTAAGCAGACAATTTGATTGATTTTTCTCTTTCTCAGTTTGCTGCCAAAGACCTTGAGCGCAAGTCTAAAAAGTGTGAAAAGGATGAAAAAGCTGAAAAATTGAAACTGAAAAAGGTTGGTATCCTATTAAACTTAGAATTAATTGCTAGTCTAGTAGTAGGCCTACTGCACTACTGCTCTCTGATCAATCTTACATTCCAGTACAAGCTACACCTAGCTAAGTGTTTTTCTAAATCTTTTTCATTAGGCTATCCAGAAAGGTAATGCAGAAGGTGCCAGGATATATGCTGAAAATGCAATCAGACAAAAAAATCAGGTTGGTGTAATAAGTAGCGTACAATAGAAAACCATTGCATAATTGTATATGTTTGTTGAACGTTCTATATATAAATGCAACAAAATAAAGCTGGCTATTAGTATATTACATAGTTTTCTTTCTAGGCATTGAATTTCTTGCGGCTAAGCTCTCGTATTGATGCTGTCTCACAGAGGGTACAGACAGCCGTCACAATGAAACAGGTAAGAGTATTAGACTGAGCACTGCATGATATGAAAAAGAGTTTTCAGTCTATTTGTTCCGTCGCTCTGTAATTCCGTCTTGATGTTTGTCAAATAGCTAGGAAACTGCACCTTCTTGGTATTAGTGTCTTTATAGCTTATTTCCAGTCTACGTATACGTAGCAATACAGTTCAAGTAGTAATGTGGATGATGTCACCCTACCGAAGGCACCCGTACTTCTCCTCTATTTCTAGAGGAGTGACTTTTTTACTAAGAGCATTGATTTTAATCGCTCTTTATTGATCTCAATCTCAACACTGCAGATCAATTTCAGCATATTTAATGGCAGATAGGTCTCGATTGTCAATTTGCAACGAGGCGCCGCAGCTGCTAACAATGCAATTCCCTCTGGACCATTCCATCCGCCATCCTCAGATGGTACTCCTTTGATGCTTTAGATAAAACACAGTCAATCAGATATGATCTGATCTGAAGTCTGGTGGCTCTGCCATCTGAGCTAATCCTCCCTGTGATACAGTTACAAGGCCCAACAATCATATATGCTCTCTGCTTGAAAAATGAACGGTATCCCTAACGAAGGCATTCAACGGATGTTGTGCGTATAATGTGCTCAGAAGTTTTGAAACTAATTCTGACATTATAAACAGTTGTTTACAATAATTTGTTTTGCCAGTACCACAGATGACGTTATTACCTGCATAAAGCAGTTAACTTTTAATTGAGTAGTAATTGTAGCTTAATAGTGGAATACTTTGATACAATGCAATCTTTCTTAATGTTTAGGTTACAGGATCAATGTCTGGTGTTGTAAAATCCATGGATTCTGCTTTGCGTTCTATGAACCTTGAAAAGGTAATGTATGTCTACTGTGACTGTATGTCTACTGAGTGGTTTGATTTGATTTGAATATTTTCATGAGTAGTCTGTCATACATAAATTATTAATTTGGAATCAAAAGGTCCCAAATTTACAGCATAAAATGGCAATTAAACGGTTAGAGACCTAATGTCTCAGTTGAGGAGGCAAACTCCATCGATTATTTCAAACTTCTAAAAAAATGTTACAATCATTATTTTTGCTGCAAATTTTCTAATTTTAAATGTAGGCCTAGTTAATGATTGAATAGCTGGTGTTGGTGTGCCAAAATATAAAACGATTGGCACACAGTTACCTTTCATGAGCTATTGGGGAGGTTTAGATTCGGAACGAAGTCAATGTCAAAGCCAAAATTGAAATATTCTGAGGACTAGGACAGCTTGTCTTCGTTGTTTGTCGAAAGGCTGTTCAGATTGATAACAAAGACAAGACAGTTGAGTTGATAAATTTCTTACAAAATGGTAGCTAAATGTGTTACCTGTAAGGTATTTGCAGTGACCTGTAGGCCTATGTTGATGCTTCGTTAGACAAAGTTCGCTTTTTGGAAGTTTTGAAAGAACTTGAAGATAAATCACCAGACAGTGTTTCCTTATTATTTGTCTTTATAAATTCAATGTAATGTCTTGTTTTAATATTCGGGTCTTGTTGCAAAGCCTCTTTTCCGTCAGAAATTGCTATAGAATCTGCCAAAATCAGGTTTCATTGAGGGCAGGAAAATAAACTTTGTTCATTTTGAGCGATACAGATATTTCAAAAAACTTTGCTGTATATAAAGCTGCCAGTTCAAAGTTGTTTGGGGTGATTATCTGGACAGGCACAGTATAAATGCACACAAGGACAATGCACAATAGGCACATAAGGAGAAAACAAAAGGGGCATTAGAGCATCACATGCTGCCCCGCAAATTATTTTTGCTCTAAAGTTTTCTCCTGGAGTGACTTGAGTTTGCCAAATGCCAATAGCTGATAAGAAACTTTGCACTAATTGCTTTTGTATATTGACCAGCACAACTTTTATAAAACTATATTCAACTTTCTTTGTTTTTGAAAGTTCCTTATCAAATTGGAAAATTTCATTGGTGATATGAAGTTTGAGTTACAAAATTGATTGCGTTTTCAAACCTAATTTTGTTTTGTATTTATATTGTGAGTTGGCATCATAACTCTAAATCAATCAGATTGATCAAAAATCATTTTCCTTATAATACAAAATAAATAGTAGCCTATTTTGGTAGACTACTAAAGAAGGCTACTTTGCTGTAGGCAACAACTACAAATTGAAAACAGGTACATACACGTTCATACTATTCCATCAATTACTGTAGTAAACACATGGGGTACTACACCTTTTCTTATTAATTTTATGGTTGACAGAACACTTCTGGAAAGTTCATATGGAAATTTCGGGAATTCACTTGAAAAAGTTGTAAAATCAGATAGACCCAATATGAATCATAGGCCTACTAATGCTATTAGTGAAGCAAAAATTCAAAATCCCTTCTTTGTCGATAACGTTGTCGGCCCACTTGTGTGTAAGCCTACTATTTGAGAAAAGCATGGTTTACATATTAATCAGAAATCATTATCACTATTGCTACCTGATGAATTTGCATCAGCTGGTTGAGTTGAGAGTCTTTTCGAAGGAGTGGTATAATCGGTTGGTCATAATCTAATCATAAATGGCATCATTATGCATTTCAGGTGTCTACTCTTATGGAGAAATTTGAAAAACAATTCGAAGACCTTGATGTACAATCAAATTACATGGAAAATGCAATGAGTAACACAACAACGTTAACTGTCCCACAGGTAACACAAATTAATATCATGATAGGATGACTGCCTTGTAATCCACTTTTTGCAATCAATTTTAATGGCATTGGACATGGGTGTCACAAAGATTTTCACCTTCAAGGAAGCACGCTCTCAGGATGTGTTTACACAAGAACAACAACCCAGGTTTTCAAAAGTCAATGGAAAATCCACTTCCAAAATTTCCAGATTTCAGATAAGATTTCACTAAAGCTTCATTTCTTTATTGTGTCTAAATAAAAGTGCAATATTTCTTATCAAGTTTATTTTGAAATGGAATTTTATATTTCCTCAACCTCAGATTGATATGTTTTCATTTAAAATAATTCAAAACGCCTTTAACGTCATATACTGGTATCTCCATGTCAAAACTCAATAGAATCCCTGTCTGCCTTACAACTTTCTAATAATAAAAATGTTATAAAAATGATTGAATCGTATGATCATTGGATTCTATACGGTATATGCCAGATATTTCACTATTGAAACATTTGGTTTTGTCATTTCATTGGGCTTCATGCAAATTAAAAATAGATATAGCCTATAATTTGCTCAGTTATCCTTCTTATGGGTCTGCATTTGCAATCCCATCCCATTAATTGGTTTTGATTTGAAATTGTGGATTATTTTTCTTTGATAAGTTATTACGATTTTGATTTCCGAAAAACCTACTAAGGCCATAGCGCTGCAAAAAGCTAGAACACTTTTATAAACTTTTTAGCCTACATAGCTTTCTATATAAGTGTGAATGTTTTTGGAAAATCCTGGTCAATTTAGAAATTCTTATTTCTGCAACAAGCTTGAATTGCATGATCGATTACGTTTTCGAACATGATCTTTTGTGTTTACTGGTGATTTGCAGTCGTTTCTCTAAATCAATTGGATTGATGAAATCAATTCCGTATTAATATACTAGGTATCATCTATACATTTTTGTAATAAAAATATTCTGTATCATTTCATTTCTAGAATCAAGTTGATAGTCTCATGCATGAAGTTGCTGACGAGAACGGGTAAGTATTCGTTCAACAGTTTCTTCAAATTCATACATGCATCTAATATTGATTTGCAGAGTCGTAACTGAGAAAATTAATGGATGTAGGGCGATAACATAATTGCACACTAGCGAAAAAGTCACATGGAGGAATTCACCATCATCTTCATTATTTGTTCAGAACGCCTAATAACTTCTTTTGTAATTCTACAATCTGTGTACAGGTAGAAGTATCGTCCGATAGAAAAAAAAACAATCAAATGGACTAGCAGATAGTTATTGGAAATAGTCTAGAATTATTCATCATGACATTCTGAACAAATTAGAGTCAATAAATATTTTAAAATGTGCACCGGAACTAGTTTTGGGCTCTTACCTGTATTGTTAAAACTCAAATATAAATGAAAAGAGCCTGGAACTAGTTCTGGTGCACATTTTTAAATAGTTGTCGACTCTAATGAGTTCAGAATATCATGCTAAATATGTCTAGACTATTTCCAATAACTATCTGCTAGTCAAAATGTTCATGTGATTGGTTGACTTTTTCTATGGGACTATACTACTACACAGATTGTAGATTTTCAAACAACGAAATGTAACTTGACGCCATTAGGCCTATTATATATCAGGATGTACTTTCTGCTATGTTTTCTTTTCCCAACTTTATGACATATTTTGGTGCGTATCGTTTGTAGAATTAATAGTTAAATCCCTAACCGAAATAGAAAGTCATGCTGTTGTAGATACGAATCCTCATCCTAAAGCTATCAGGGATTGTATTGTGGAATTAAAATTGAATTAAAGAAATGAACCCTGTTTATTTCTGAAAAAGATTCATCAACCAAACACCTATAAACACCAATACATTATTACTATTTTTTTTCCAGCATAACACAATTGTTTAAATATGTAGGCCTACAAAATTCACAGTCATATGATTTATTTACTTTTGAAGGCTATAAACCAAACACCTATAAACACCAAGACATTATTTTTGTAAAAATAGAATAATAGAAATTAACAACAACATGTCTGAACAGAGTACAGTATATGAAACTCAATATCTCCTTTGCTTTTTATCAACTATTTGAAAATGCAGTTTTAGCATTGCCCCACTCATTTTTCAAAGATCGTTTTTATTTGCCAAAACATTTTTTGCTGCTTCCAAATCTGTGGTGTAAATAAAAGCCACATCGTTTGATTGCTCTGATTATTTGCAATCACTGCTAAAAGTTTTGAAACTCGGACTACAGCACACGAAATACAACGCCCATTTTGTGTTTTAGTTGGCATGTTTCTGTTTCATTCTACCCTTGAAATTTATTAGTAACAATTTAATCCATCTCTATCGTATGTCATTGCATTGGAATCTTACTAGCTTCATTTGGATTTTATTTCGATAATATGGCTTATTCGGTCTTTTGGGCAGTTTTGAGGTTTTGTTGATCAAAATGTGATGAACCGATCATAACGGATGTAATTGTTAAATTTGATCGTGCTAGTAATGATATGTCCAATATCACAGATGCGCGTCTGTGTCTATCACGCAGAATCAATGTTAGAATAATCTAAGACATCTAATATAAATATATTTAAAACGAGATTTATCAATTTATACCAATTCAAAGGTTATTCATTTTCTAACCTTACGATTAGTAATTTCCATCTTTGTGGTCATTATTCATGTTTAACAGTTTAACTATTCATGTATAACGGGGGCAATCACCTTTTCATTGACTTTTTGCCCTTGATAAACGCTGCCGATAAACATCATTGCATTAAGATGGTGTATGTCACGAAATACAGCAATGGAAGACTCTGTAATGCAATTATTAGATTGCGGAAGCTGCAGCACGGTATTATCCCTGATCAAAGCTAGCTGCCGTTCGTCGCATTTTTGGGATGATATTACTATGTTTTTGCAGATTCGTCTACAAACCAGTTAAATATGTTAAAAAGTAACAGGCCTTCATGTGTAATTAGTGAATAATAAACTTTGACTTTGGGACTTTGACTCTAAGGAACTTGAAGAAACATCATTAACTGTAACCTGTACATTTTGATTATAATTAAACATATCAAATTCTTTATTAAACTTGTTCGTCTGTTACCCAAATGAGTTATCAAGCATTCAGAATCTAAATTGGAATCTAGGTCTAATTATCCTAATCCTGGTATTTTGGATTCGACGTTACAGTCAAATTCATCATCCGATCTGAATAATAATAACAGAATTATTTCTATAAACTCATCATCATCTATATTAGACAATCATTTCGATAAAAATTCAGTAAATAAAATTGTTTTCGTTTTTGTCGCATTTTTCTTATTGTCAGATTTTGAGTAACTTAATCAAAACATTTATCAATTTATTCCAATAGTGTTTTATCTCATTGATAAAAATCTTAATTCTTAAATCTTAAATTTCGTGCGTCATTCTTGTTTTTCAAAGTGTTTCAACTCCTTCGAAAAATAGAGGATGAATAATGTGTGATTTTCAGTTAAAAGTGATTTTCAGTTAAAAGTAAAACAAAACATATATTAGCTCCATCAAAAGAACCAATTAATTTTGCTGGTGCCAAGTTAGCCAGTCAAGACATCCAAGTACGTCCCGCAGTCCGTCTTATTACGAATGTGTTGCTCTATGAATTACTTTCCCTTTTCAGACAATCAAATTGTTAGTTAAACAAAACAGCATCAAAAGTTGAGGGGTGCTACACATTTCGACAAGATCATCACTCAGAACCATGACAATTGTTGTCATTTGTTGCTGTTGTTGTTGTTGTTGTTGTTGTTGTTGTTGTTGTTGTTGTTGTTGTTGTTGTTGTTGTTGTTGTTGTTGTTGTTGTTGTTGTTGTTGAAGTTATCGATATCAATCATGGATATATTATTCTGATATCAAAATATGAGAATGACTACATGATGTGTTAATGTGTTAACATTAAATTGGTAATATAAATACTATGCTACTTGACTTCTTTTTTCGTAGACTTGAGCTAAATATGGAACTTCCTGACGCTAACCAAACGGGCATGGCATCTACGACTAGTACAGCTAACCAAGATCAGGTATTAACATATTGATTTGATACTTCTATTCTCTATTAAGAAGGGTTTCAAAATACATATTTGTATCCGCAACCATTTTTTCTCTTTGAAAGCACCGGAGAATTTTTCAAGTTATTAACTTCAGACGGTACAACAGCTTGTTAGAACAAGATGGACTATGCTTAGAATATATAATGCAGTTATTAATTCAGAAAAATTCGAGTATAATTATTATATCCTAATACTGAAATTTGTGCGATTATAGTGTGAAAATTGCAGTAAATCTATTGTTCAAAAATGTTTCTGCGATTAACGGTCCCAGTGTTCCTCGTTATTATTGAGCCCTGCTGCTAGGTGTGGCTGCGATATCAAGAAGATTATGAGTCGAGTGAAAAAAAGTTTTCAGAATACTTCATTTGCACTACAATCACACATGAAACAACCTTCATTAAAGGCAGCTGAGTTATACTCATTTGAGTGAAAGAAAATTAATTATGAAAATTCATCTCTTCAAAACGTGTTGTTTTGCATGTTGCCTATCTCCTGTGATGTTCGTGACTAAATTGAACATTTCTTAATACCATTAAAATTTGTAATTTAACCAATTTAGCGGATTTTTATCCGAAACTAACATTAAATAAGTTGTTGAGTAATTTACTATATTATTGTGGTGGTTCATGAGGCTTTATATGAAAACTAATTTGACAGTAGCTTCATTCGTGTCTATAGGGCATTTTACATTTATTGACTTTGTGTTCATGCATTATTATAGCAATTGATAGTAATCGCTTTAAGCAGATGCATAAATTACCAGATGTTGCAATCATTGGATATAGGAATGACATTCATCACGTTTTATTTTGTTTTACAAAATTTCAAAAATAAAAATACTACACTGTTACAGTGTTACCATTTGAAAACATATTGTAGAAAATCATTTATATATTTGTATTGTTTCGTTAACTTTTTGCCTTGCAGACGGAAACGTTATTGAAGAGGGATTAGGAATCTTTATCTTTCCATTATTTTTTATTTGTATTCTTTTGGTGTTTTGATTTCTCGATCTGCACCTGCTTGTCGTTCATCGTGCTTTTCTATTGATTTCAACATGTTTGTTGATTTGGCGATTGTTTATTTATTTGCTTTATTGATCGCGTATGCAGTGGGCTAACAGATCGCATATTGAAAGCTACCATTACCGGGAAGAGGAACATATATAGGATATACCGTGGTGAAGGTTTGATACCCGGGGCAGAACGTACAGATGCATATAGATTATCTCTTTAATGCAATAAAGATCAAAAGCTTCACAGGGAAACGCCCCGGGTAGTTGAGCCTCCGTCTATTCTACCCAAGTATGATTTCAATTTACAAACGAATAGTGAACATCGAATTTCATTGCAAAGTGGATATGTTTTCCTGAATAACAAGCCTTTTTGCTTTATTTGTGAAAAATGTCGCATTTGCATTTAAAGCGGCCCTATCTTATGATATTATTTACCACCGTTGTGGTGAAAATCATTACCCTAATTGCAATCGGTTATAATTATATCATTGTGCAATTATTATTTATCATTTTTCCACGAAAGTTTATGTACATTACATGCCGCTACTAATGCGTAATATTGTCTGACAAACTATAAAAATATGCAACTAATATTCAGATAATCCTTGTAATGTTTTAAATCATATGTTTCCTTTATTTCGCCTTTTAGGATGAACTATCTGCTCGTTTGGCGAAATTACGCCAGTGAAAATCTACGTTAGTCCGTTGACCCATTGCGACCTGCCTTCGTTTGCTGCTCATTGAATTGATCAAGCCCTCTATTGAACGAGTCCATGCTTTGGCTAGAAGAGCACTTTGCCTCAAAATGCTAGGAATTTAAAATAAAACTTACATAGTATAGTGCATACTATGAAAGGAAATTCAAAAGTAGATTTGAACAATTCTTTATATTAATAACATTGTATATATTATATATATCCTTAATGGTTATGAAAAACACTTTCTATGCAATTTGTGTGATTTACTCATTTTATCTAACTTTTTTATGTTGTCGCATTATTATTGTTGAAGAAATGCAATAAATTTACCTCAATTGTGTTTGTATGTGTTTTTATCAGGCTTTAGCAAATTTGTTTCTGAACTATTGTTTTTCAACATGAAGGAAGTTCCCCTGATCTATCACGTGACATATCGGTTTCCTTCCAAATTCTTCCCTTTGAGATTAATGTCTTGATATTGTCTTTATTTTTGTTGGTTTAGACGTATATAACTCTTAGATCAAAATTATTATTATCGTCTGCTAGCGTTGCATTGTAGAAGTTCAACATGCTTTATCTTATCACGACCACATTGTACCTTCTGGTGATAATACTTAGGAAATAATTCTAAATTTATATCTTAAATGTTTAATTTGGGATTTTATCATGGTGTGTACCATATATAGATTTATCGTATTATGAAAATGTGTCATCTAACCGACTCGATCAAAAAACAGCGGTACTTTTGAAAAAAAATCGTTCGCATGCTAGGAATAAGTCAAAGTTGTATTCATTCACCTCATCTTTTTTTAGCTATTGAGCTCTGGTGGCATATGTCAAAGGCTTTAATGCTTTCGAATTCAAAGATATGCATGCAATGTTAGGTGTTCACTTGGTAAATGGCTTTAGCTGCATGCTTTATAAGGCTAATTCTATTCTGCCACCAACTGAATAGCTATCTGATTGGTTGCTTCCAATTGTCGCTAATTTGCCCCAGTGATCGGCCACCTGTCAGAATCAGCTCTCCACGTTGCTAGGCAAAATTATCCTGTCGTTTCAACGGCGTGTATACAAGCGACATAATAAATATTCAATGAGATGGTCTCTCAGCTCCGTTCTCATTGGTTAATCATTGACTGTTCTATTGTTCTCTAACAGCTGCTTTGTGCTATTGATGTAAGGTTAGCTGCGAGCTTAGATGAAGAAGCATTGGTCGGTGTATTTAGCTTGGGAACGCATCACCCAGGCCAGTACAAGGCAGAACAAAAGAAGTTGCTGGCAACTTCTACAGCCTAACTAGAAGCTGATACTTTTGTAAAGTTTTGATTTTAGCGAAGTTATTAAATGATTCATCTGTTATTTTTATTGTCACGATGTTGACTACGAACAAAATAAGATTTTCATTTGATTCATTGGAGAAATACATGACTCTGCCTGCTGATGTCGGAGCTAGCGCTGGAATCGGTTGCGCTTTTTGGCCGACACGAAGCTACAGGAAGATCATGCCAAAACAATCAATACAAACATTAGATGCTGATATTAATCGCTTACAACTCTCTCGGTTATTGGGAAGTGGTGGATTTGGGGCAGTTTATGAAGGACGGTATAAGAATACTCGCGTTGCTGTGAAAAAGTTACACTCAAATACAAAAAATCCAATAGCAATAGACGAGAGTTTTGTTGCTGAGACAGCAATACGGTACATCAAACATAAAAACATTGTAAGATTAATTGCAGTTTCATCATTTGATCCGTCTGAGACGAAAGAACGATTTATCGTAATGGAATATGTCGGTGAAAGAAATTTACAACATATTATTGATAGTGAAACAGAGAAAATCGGGAATCGTAGAAGGGCACGATATGCCATTGATATTTGCAATGCATTAAATCATATACACAGTCAAGGAATCGCTCATCTTGATGTTAAACCTGCCAATATACTAGTGAATTCTCACGATTTGTGTAAACTTGGCGATTTTGGTTGTTGCAAATTGATCCCTGGCGATGGTGAATGTTCACCGACAACACCAACGAATTCGATGTTGACGGGAACATTTGCATTCAGGGCACCTGAACTATTAAAAGGCGAACATCCGACAGGCAAAGCTGATGTTTACTCACTTGGAATATGTCTTTGGCAGTTAATGACGAGAGAGCGACCGTTTGGTGTTGAAAATTTATATGTTGTTGTTTTTGGGGTTGTTGCCTATAATATGAGACCAACAATAACAGCAGAACAACGGACAAAACACAAATCATATGTGCAATTAATTGAGAATTTATGGCAAGGGGATCCGCAAAGAAGACCATCTGCTTTTGATGTTTTACAGAAATTAAGAAAGCCAAGATTCGATTTACGTCCTCGAGCAAGCACGTGGAGATGAAAATGGTCAACATTTATACTACAAGAGATTCTATGCAACAACTCAATAATGGAGCAAATATTAGCCAAGGTGTGCTGACGGAAAATTGATGATTTTTGTTGAAATCAGTGAAAGTCCCTCAAAACAGGTCAAAAGATCATTTCACTTCATGCTAACTAACCTGAACGTGTGAAGGTGCCTGCCTATGAATCAACCCAATGTCATGAATCGATGTTTACAAACAAGCCAATGACAAGGCACGCACTATGAGCAGCGTCCATTTCGACACGAATTCGACTCTTTATGGAATTTTAAAAATGAAACATACCTATTTTTGCAGGTTGTATTATGGAATGCGTCAATTTTTATTACACGGATATTTTAAAACCTCCTTTGGGGACGCCGAAGAATTTAGGTTAAGAATGCATACAAAATAATGCGGCTACATTTCAAATTTTATTTTAAACGAAAGTAACATTAAACATTACTATAATAATTGTAAATTACCTGTACAGAAATTTAAAATAGTTACTTGCTCAGATAAGACAAGCGTTTTCTCAACAAATCCTTTATAAAAATCACTTTCAGATCTAAATTGAAATGATTTTGTATGGTTAAGTCGTTATAGCTGGGATTCATATAACATTTGATATATAAAATAATGTAGTCATATGACTTTTGTAAATATAGAGATTCCAGATTTTACTTTCATCCAAACTTTTCACGACATTTTGTAGCAACATTTTCCCCTTAAAGCCATCATGTAATAAAATTACATTCAACAAGGATTTACTAATTGTCTTTATCGTATATGACCTTATTATCCTTATAACTAGTATTGTGAAAGACGTTTTTTCTTATTCAAGTCCTGAATAAATGGTGATGATGATGACGCTACTCTTACAAATTTTCTAAATGATTTTGATGGATAATATTTTAGAATGCACATATATCTCCAAACTTTTCAAAATTGATTAATCAACCTCGTATTGGTCACACTTGTTATTAGTGTATGAGATATAAGTCCTCCATTACACAAAATTTTTGGTTCTAAAATACTGCATTGTCAATGGTATAATTGCTCCAAATATTTTGGACTTTGTACCTATGTTATTCAAATCAACATTACACGTTTAAGTTCAATCTCAAGGACTACATCTATTAAAATCTTGAATGGAAGGAAAATATGTTAAGCAGAACGCAACATTGTTATACAATGTTATCTTAGAGATCCCACGGGCCATCTACTGCGTTTATCTCTATAAATATATCAGTCTAATACACTTAAGATCTATTGTATCATTGTTTGTAGGGTGTGGTATGACGTCATTAAAAGGCGTGATCAGCTTAATTCTCATCTAAGATAACTTCTAATGTATTATTCGAAGGGTTGTTAAACAAGAAGTTCACTATAGTTGATCAAGTGACATGTATATATAATTGAGATGAAATCAAAAATAGGCGTGGTCATTCTAGGTTATGTTTTTAGTCGCGTGTATTGATTCAAATAAACTTGATTTCAAACGTGTCTTGACTAGCTTTGTTAGATATATTCTACGTTGCTTCTCGACTGGGGCAATTTACACTAAGATTAAAGCTGGGGTAAACGGCATTGAGACCACTCGAACCATTAATTTACTTTCGAGAAAGTCGGCTTCATATTAACCAACTACATTGAATATCTTTAGGGGTTTCAATAAATTGTAATTGATTCAATAACAAATTGTTTGCTATCTACGATGAAATGATCACGGCAATGGACATATGTTGTTTCATTTTGCATGTAAGCCACTACATTGATAAAATCCCAACCTCCTTAAATTTTCAGAGACGTGTCAGCGTCTATATATTTCTAAGTCAATAGTGTTTGTATGGTTGATTCATTATTTTTCTTACAAACAAAAATTTGTGGTAAGCATCCACGTATATAACCTTTTAATTTATTAATGTGTTGTATAACAAGTAAGACATTTTATTTGCAAGTTTCAATCGAATAAACTTTTAAATTCTATTAACGCGTAAAATATAGATGATGAGATCGGTGTAGGCACGTGATTAAACTGTCCAAGATTGAGCATTATGATATTATACAGTATACACCATTTCAAATTCAGGTTGTCCAGTGTTGGAGCTGACATACTAGTTCTAGCAGGCTATCCATGTAGTCCTGTAATAATTCATTGATACAATCGTTTCTTCATTGGTGATCTAGCAACCATGCATTTAAACATGAGGCATATAGCCAATGAGAAATAAATAAATGCCATTATCGTCTATACAACATGTGTTGCATATAAAGGAGCACTTTGAATATCACCAACTGCATGGCTGATTTGGTTGTGTTTCGAATTTTCCCCTTTGTTTTTCATGAATCTTATCACTTTTCTCATTAGTTAACCCCAACATTAGTATATTTTGTTCAAAAAATATGATTGATAAATATATACAGTACAGTAACATCATCATGATTTTGGAATTTCGAGTGAATTATTTTGAATTAATTGTCAACGATGTCCTTCTTTTGTGAATATGACTACTAGTTTATATATCTATTCATGTCACAGACATGTATATATATATTTATAAAAATTCTACTAGATGATCTGATATATAAACTATATAGATATAAATAGACGGGATATCAGACAATTGAGTTTCAATTGGTGATGGCATGTTTTCATTTGTTCGTGAAGCTATATACTTACCAAATCTGCTTAGGAATTTTTAGGTTGTGACTGGTTTATCTTTCAAAAGTGTTTATAAAAGTTGTTGTCCTTTATACGAGGCTTAGATTTTAGCTGTGTGCTGTATTATTCTCAAACATATACAAAGAATATAACGTATTTTCGTTTCGTATGTGTGTGTGTATTTTTATTTCACATCGTGATTGAAATTACGCTCGTTTTACATCATCAGTAGAAAATAGAATTTAATTTGTACTTTTTAACGCATTTTGTGGAATGCTTTCAATAAATTCTTGAATAGCTTTACTTATATAACCCATTTATACTAGAGGTTGACCAAATTTGGATATCTGAAATTGGAATGTCAATTATTTTCTCAAATATTTGAATAAAAATAGTAATTCTTAACAGGTTTTTACATTTAAATAGCAGTGAATTGAGTTCAAATAATTTGCCCCACCTGAAGAATGTATGGCATTTCTTGTAATTGGGTAAGATTAGTCATTTATGTATTATTAATGATGCATTACTCATTATTATTTCTATCGTCACGTAAAACTGGATGTCAATTCGCAGAGCATAGAAATATATTATTATATCTACCAGACCAATCAAACAAAAATTACACCTGTTGTTTGTAGGTTTAAATTTTAATGAATATGACTACATCAGCTAGTTTGCACATAACTATATATGGATATATGGGGCTATGCTATCCTCGCTTTTAAGTGCAGGCCTCAAACGAAATGAAATCTCCACATAGGCCTACCTTGTGTGAGGTAATGAATTACAACCGCTAGATGTCTCATTCATAACAAAGCATGGCAACTGAATAATAACGGTCACCTTCAACTGAAATTTGTTTGAAGTTGATATCTTTCGTGTTACTTACCAGGGATGTAGTGGGAAATTAGCATGAGCAATTCTGAACGGGGGGGCGAGATATAGAGGAAGTAACATATTTTCTGGGAGAGCATAATCTGTTGCTCCCTGCCGCAGTTAGACAGCTTTGAAACAAACCCAACGAGAAGCACATTATATCTCACTTTATAGGAGCACTCCATGAGTTCCCTGGCCAGGCAGATAAAGAGGCTATTAACATGTGATTTGAGAATCTTTTTCTGAGTCTATGCATTTCTTCCCTATACTGAACTGTTCTCTTGATATCATGCTATTTCAGGGGTGGCACCACAGAGGGGGCAGAGGGCTATTTTTTAACATATTTCGTAAAAATCAATAGGAATCAGCTCCATTCCAGTACTAGAGACTATTGCCAAATTGTTTCTATGTGACGTGGAAATTTGATATAGCCCCCGTCGGGGATGTCAGCCCCCTCGTCGAGGAAATCCTGGTGCCACCCTTGTGTCATTTCCATGTTAATACCTTTTATAAACTACTACCAACTATCAAACTTATGAGTCTCGATGGTGCAAGGTTTTCGTAATGGATCTTAGAGTCCTCAGTCCTGTTTGGTGATAATTAATGGAATGTAAGTGGTTGCCAACATTTGGACAGATGGACATTTTGCAGATTCGAAGACTGAATAGTTCTGCTCTGTAGACCTCTCTGCGGTTTAAATTATTAGGTGCTTTAGTTGGTCCTATTAGTTAGGCTGTGAGCATTAGTTTTTCTGAGGCGTTTTTCACTCAGTTTTCAATCTGTTTAAAATCCCCCCGTAGTTTATTTGTTATCGTATATGGATCGATCATAGTTTATCTGTTGATTATACTAACCTAACTAATGATTGGAAAACATTATAATCGATCAACTGTATGGTGACATTTACGGTAACTAATTTATTAGAACGAAGATGATGAAACTCTAAAGCAATTTTATCTTGTTGTAGATAAAACTCTACTCGTCAATATATGTTGTACATTTTATTAAATTAAGTATATTTACATATTTATATAAATTGCTTTATTCGCAAAAGGAAATATGAATTATATGAAATGAACATTTGATTGAATAGTCTGAATAGAATATTAAGTTAAAATAATTATGTGCAGTATTAAAGTAATGTCTATGTGCATTTTATTTGAGAATAGATGTACGATATGAGCAATTAATGGCTCCCTATACAATGTCCGTTTGTAAGAAAAATATCTTGGATGTACTGCTATATTGTATTGTATTTGAACTACAGATATGTAAAGATATATAATTAATTATCATTTACTTAATTAATTGGGAGAGTATCATGCGCAATGCATTTTGTTTTTCCAATTTCGTTGTAATTTCATCCACTTGTGAGTAAGGCAAGCTAGAACATGTTTTGATATTTTTTTACATAAGCTCATGCCCATTATACATATAGCAACTGCTTGTGTTACATTCAAATGCCACTTATATAGATAGATGATAAAGCATGTAATTTACAATAGGAGAATCCTTTCGACGAAACAAACGGTCGTTACATGCAGGTAACACTTCTTTATTAAAGTTAATGTGGTTCATGTATATTTCTTGTCTTCTAATAGAAGGTTATATACCATAGAATACCATAATTGTGTGATCTTTTATCCTCAGATTAATACCTTCTTTAACCCTATTAATGATGGATGTGTAGTAGATTAAATATAAACCAGCCTCTTTATGGGATAGTCGATATTAGACCATCCTCCTTTTGAGGTAACCTCTCTTGCTTACATATAATAGCCAATGTAACGTATTTTATTAATTAGATTCACTCAGACAAGCACTGATATACTATTCTTGTTATACTTATAATCAATATATATTATCTTGTGGGAGACCTTCATTCAATATGAATACAAGAAGTCAAATTACTATTACCCCAAGAAGATCACCTGTTCACATTATTAGATCTCCTACAATTGGTGACCTCGATGGCAGGCTACAATGTTAAATGCTGTTTGTTTTTCGATTATGAACACTAAATTAGAAATGTAGGGAGGGAGAATGCTTTTCTTATATTGTAAGTGTGTTTAGAGAGTGGTACATATGCTACTTTTCTTGTTCCCAGAACTGCCATCTGCCTTCATTGAATCTTTTGTATGGGTGTTCGATTTCCCGCCTTTTTCAAACTGACTTGCATGTAATCCTGGATCATACTCCTGCAGAGAAAAATTGATACGTATAGACTATATAGATGTTATTCCTGCATGAGACAATATTCAGTACACGCAATTCAGTGAAGAGTAGCGGACTGGGGGGGGGGGGCTAATTCCTATATACGATCAGTAGTTACATGGGACGTTTAAATTTGTGGGTATCTTGTCAGAAAATTTGTAAACTTCTGGTGTATCGTTTTTAAAGTGGTCAAATATGTTTATCCCGTTCTCTGGAAATATGATTGCGCACCCAGGATACCCCCGCCCACCTTATACGGTGAAGGAGTTCTCAATTCCCTTGAAGACATGAATCTTGAATTGGTCAAATGAATCAACATTTTTCAGCCTTTATCTGAAAAATATTCCGTTGCAGCAAAATACGTTTTTTGCACAAAACTTAGCCGCTTATACGTGTCCAAATTAAAAAATCCGATGCATCATTCTTCGCCATTCATAGGTTCCGTTACCCGAATCTGTGTTCAATTTTGTTGGCGTTATTTGCAACTTTAAGCAATTTTATAGTATAGCATATAACTTTTTTCGAATCAAGAAAATGTATTCTTTGTTCTTGTTTTAGAAAATATTTTGTTTCAAACAAGAAAAGTCTACCATAGCAAACAGGTTTTTCCTCTGCAAAACTTGAAAATTGAGGCTTGTTATGCAGAAAAAGCTCTAGGGAAAATTATTGAAGAAATAGGAGGCACTGATTTTGAAAAGTACGGGTATGTCATTTATAGTAAGAGGTGTCACTTGAGTGAGACGGGGGGGGTGTCAAAAATGTTAATACTAACCGGATTCGTACTCTATGGATAGTCCATAATTCCTAGCATTATGTTTGTAAAAACTCACTTGGAATTCTATAGCTTGCAGTGTCGTTGTAGGACCATATAATCGATAGTATTCATTTACATCAGCCATCGGATCGATTTGTTCTAAAGAGGCTTTCACGTCAACTTTTGTTCTTTCAAACCTATAAAAGTAGCAAATACAGAAAAGATACAAAAATTGGATTGTGCTTTTTTTTAATTGAGACGGTACAAAAACGTTATTCAATCAGATGTTTAGAAACTTTCTAAAACAGCTGGAGCGTGACTGATTTTTGGAACTTCAAAACACCACAGCTTTTTTTGTTTCTTCGCCACTCAAAGAAAGCACACGGTATAATTATCAGCAAATATAATTAAGATTTATGCAAGGCAATTTTATACCCGACATTTCTTAGAACACCAATTTTATTTTGACGAAAAAAGCCTGGCACTAGTTCTTGTGTAACATTTTTAATATTTTTTTCTTGCCGGATTGACTTATATTGTCATACCAAAGAATTCTGTACCATTTTCATATCAAAAATAATCAAGATAAAAATTTTCAAAATGGCTACAAAAGATTTGACTACTATGCTCGGGTAGTGGGGATGCGATTTCCTTTCTATAAAATGATTTCAAGAACAATTGGGCAATTCGAGACGTGGAACTGCAAAATCGATACTTTTGGACGTAATAAAGTTCTCATGCTTCCAGTTGCGCATAGACCATGCCTCTTTTCTCGGGAATAATTATAAATACCTCCCCCCAAAGGCAGGAGCTGGTAGTTACAAAAGCTCAACTGTATAATTGCTTACTCTGAAGTGAAAATCGTTCTATCCAGACCAGCCATAAACTCAATTAGTACTTGACGGAAAAATATCTTTCTCTCTTCTTCTGCTTTCTGACAGCGATCGAACTCAAACTTCATGTCTTCTTCATACTTTGGTTGATATGAATTTAAATCTCTCACGCTGTCAGTGTACTTTTCTAAAGATACTTTTTGATCTATTTCGGATTTAATTTTTTTATCTTTTAACTTTTTCAGTATTTCTGGTGCAACTTCAACTCCATTCGCTGGGGTTTTCATCTGCCTTGACAATAAATCGTTACCATGACAACTCTGATGATAGATTCTCATACACTTTTGAACTGTAAAAAATTGAGAAAAAATTAATGCTGGTTAATAATCATCTCAGTATTAAACAGATTTCAGTTACACTACAGCAAACTGCTCACATAATTATAACATTAGTTGTGATTTTCTACTGATATATATATATATATATGAAATCAAAGATGATGTGAATATTTTGCATCCTAGTTAATGGCTATAGCGTCCGATGTATTGCTGATCCGAAAAATTATTTCCGGGGTTCTAAATATTTATTCTACTGATATTTGTATAGAATTTAAATGAAAAATGTTGAAATTTCATTTTAAAGTATTTGTGCATTCTCTGCCTTTTCTTATAGTATTTTTCTTCAATTTTCAATAATACCAGTAGACAGTGATAAATATCCATTATATACTTATTGATATGGTCAATGTGATATACTAGATCTTTAATTTGTTTAAAACTGCATTATATTCCACAATGTATCACAGTCTACCGACAATTTCATTTATTATTGTTATATATCATAAATTGTGCTTTTTAAATCATATACAATCATCAAAGGAGAACCTCCAAATTAATATAGTTTAGTGTACGGGTTATAATGCGTGTTGTCCAATGTCTACCCCTGCTTGCGGGTATCTACATCGCTCAATGATTAAATCAGAGCTTCAATCCCGACTTAAGAAATATTCAATATTTAACCAGGAGAAATCATATATTAATATTGTGCTTGTCTTATCGTATTTCTGTATTCTAAGAATAAATGTAGTGAGCCTCAAATGCTCTCAAAAAATTCGATTTTGGAAAAATGTTAACCATCACTTTTCGAATGAGAAGACAGTGTATTTCTTTAAGCTAACCCTTGAATATTATTTATAAAATACACATGATGTATATCTTTCAACGTTTCTAAAGCAAAATAGCCAGAGACATGCCTGGATTATGAAACTAAGCATTTCAATCATCGAAAATATTCGTGATTTTTAAACCGATCTTTCAGCCTCATGACACAATGAAATTTTAAGTTTATAGATTTTCTGTTTCTGCGTAAATAGTAGCCCGTCTATCAGTATTAAATAAGAGGCAATGAAATTATTTGATTGCTTTTGGAAGATATACTGATGGAATCTGGTGCTGCGTAGCTATACACTTTAATGATTGTATATGAATACCATACTTTAGGCTACATAGAAAAAGAGGCTGATGAGGACACGATGGCTCCGAGAGTAAAAATTGCATAATAAGTTACATTGTTTTGGAACCTGTGCACAGAGTGACTTCATTTTGGATGATTGATAGAGTCTACTATTTGTCCTAAAACAAAAAAATGAGTCTGCGGGCAGGTTGACCATTTTGTGATGCTATTTGTTCAGCATACATTGATATCTGAAGAAATGATTTTTCAATTTCAAAATCTTCATCTCGTTTATATATTGGAAGAGTATATCCTTTCATCCGTTGGCATAATTTATAGTTCTGATTTTATATTTGAGATTCCACAATATATTTGAGATTGTGGAAATCAGAAAAGTTCTGCAGTGTAGACGGTTTGACCAAACCAAAAGTGCCTGAAAATCTATACTTTCTATAATTATATAGGGACGGTACTTTTCGATAAGTAAAGCTGATTCACTGTTCCACCAATGACACTGTGGATCAAGCATTAGCAAAAATTTATTGCAAATCTTCCCTCTCCATTGAATAGATTTAACGATTGACCGTGTCATCCAGCTAATCAGCTATGCCTGTTTTATATACAGGCATCCCGACATTGGTCAGCATTATTCCTCTCAGCCGAAAGAGCCACTCCTCTAGAAATAGATGGGTACCTTCAGTGTGCTATAACGACTCAATTACTACTGTAGCGTATGTATTGTAACCTAGTCTGTGTAATCATACTTCCCGTAAATCTGTATAGTTTGCCTGTCCTTATGTAAATCACTCTCTTCGTCTTTAACCATCCGAACCGAGTAAGGTTGGTCCTGTCATAGAGGCTCTGTCATTATTGTTAAACACGTATCAAAGTCAGCCTCTCCCTGACAGTGGCCAACCTCAAAAGTTATCTCAAATATATTACATACAATACATAATTAATTATATATACATCAATAGTATTAAGTAACTCATTATATGTTACAGTTATTAATACCCCCAACAGGCACCCCGTTTCTAACACTGTTAGAACAGTGCTTACTAACAAAGGGAGAGAAAGATCCAAACAGAACGATGTTTACCTTCATTTTGTTTTGAAGTCCATGGTTTCTGTGCCTTGCTGAATGCTTCTTCTGATCGTTTTGCCTCTTTTAAACTAACTAAACCACGATGAAAATGCTCAGAACGCCATTCAATGACTTTTGTTGACGTTTCAATCGATTTCTTTTGAAAAGCGATATGGCTGCTATAAACTGTTTCTGCTTCTATGAATATATCTTCGATTCCTTTGTTTAAGGTAGCATATTCTGGTGATTTCTTAAAATGATCACCCCATTTTTGTTTCCAACCTAATATAATAAAACATTACTTAATGGAGAACATTTTTCATGACTTTAATTATAATTTTTCATGTTGATTTTTGAACTGATGTAGATCGATATGTGGTGCAGCTACAGACCTTTCAATTTGTTGGCAAACAATATTTCAATTTCAGCTCTTTCTGAAATCATTTTAGCAACATCATCGCATAGTTTTGAACCTTCTTCTATTCTTTTACAAACCCTTTTGTAAGAGCCGTCTACCCAAAAGTCATTAATACCAGCAGAGACATTTGAGTTTTTCTCATGGTGTGTTTGTTGTTCGGCTAAATGAGAATCTTCCATTTTCCTCTAATAAATGACTAATTGAATAGCAAATTTGAATATGTAAAGTCAAAATATTGCAGATATTGGTATGGTACTTTTCATTGCTATGGTACTGCTTCTTTTCATGGACAAAACAGCAACATTTGAGACTATAAACATCAAATTTTCGTCAATTTATCTCCGCGACGATTTTTTTTTCAAAATGACCATGTGTTTAACAACAACCAGGTCGTATAGCGTTGCCATGCAACTACAATTCATTATGCAAAAAACAAACATAGTGTAATCGGATCAATATAAAGATAAATCTTCCGATTGATATCTTCGGCTTGATATGAATATGAGGATTCATTTTTGTCGACAGAATTTCAACATTGATTGGCATGGGATTAGCATAAATAGAGGAAGACTAGTACTTTGGCCTTTATTTAAAAATTAGCTGTATATACGAATAGCCTCCAGTTACGAATAATTTATAGATAAGAACTTACCGTAATCCTTCTCGTTATTTATTTTGGGATATAAAAATTAATTATCGAAGATCAATGAATATATTTATATTTTACAGAAGGAAGCATGTTTAGTAGAAATATGTATTTAATTACTAACAGAAAAAGGCTTTGAAAGTAAGAAATTGGATTGATAGTTATAGTTGATTTACGCAACAGATGAATGAATCTCACATGGTTTGATCCCTTCAGGGACAAATTATTATTTATTGATTTATCTAATCTGGATAAGTCTGCACATCAAGATTATATCGCATTGCACGAACAATTGATTTGTAGAAAGGCCCAAATATTCTCTTGTTCGGTTTATTCGACATTTTCAACTTTTATTTACTGATTAAGATATCAAAGAAGTGGACATATAGATGGATTTGTTAATGATGCTTACACTTACCATTGGATTGATGACAATATAGCTGGAATCGGTAATGTATCGAAGATGTACTTGAAACGTAAAGAAGCCATAAGCCTATTAGTAGTTGTTTATTGTCAGTTCGCATTTCTCATGATTAATAACAATCCAACAATGCACTCTATTGCTGAAAAGAAGGAAACAGCATCTGAAGATAAGGCCCATTTCTTATATAGCTCTACTCAGGAAAAGGAATCCCACTCCTGGAAAAATGCATTACCCTCTACACCGACAGGCCTTTTCCTTTCAAATGATTAACATCGTATAGCAATTTCGCTTCGTCTAGGTTTCACAATCTGCTACTAAGAAATACCTGTCTATGCGGATGCAAAGTAAACACAGATGGTCTTCACGGTCTAACCATGGGTCTAACCCGCAGAAAAGTAGATTGCAGATTAACAAGGCATTCAGAAATCAATAACATCTTGCACGGAGCAATGCCTTCCATGAATATCCGATGCATCGGTCCTTGAGCCACATAATGGCCTTGCATTAAACGATGGAAAGAAACAAGATGGTATGACGCAAGTTTCGAGGTCTCGAGAAAAATCATCGGGCTGCATGCATACATTCGTTTTCTGCAACTCAAAAACCTTTGGAAATTCCAAGTCTTCCGAATAGATAAGAGTTATGAAGAAATCATCACTGTGGTAAGGCTAACTCTTTCAGCCTATCAGCCTTTCAGCTCTTTTCCAGCCTTTATTCACCGCTTTCATTTTCAAATTTCAATCTTTGCGGCTAGCAAAGATATAGCATGGGAGATAACATATGAAATGAATAGCAATGCAATTAACTGGAATGTTATAGGTTTGATGTCAATGGTGATTGAATTCCAAAGATATCTATTTGGTACGCTTGCCAAGAAGAAAAGACATCACCAAGTCTATATTCATATGAAAAACATCTATATCATTGTAATGGACTTTCAGTTGGGATTCTACTTGATGAACGTGGCTAGACAATTTATCCATAGTGGACCAGCTACGTTGTCGTTTTATCTACGCAATCGCACTATAAGTAGATATCCTTGGATATCAATCACTATTTTCAGTACACATGATATCCCAGTAGTACAGTAATATTGAAATTAACTTCAGCTCAGCTGTGTAGTTTCTTATCTGTTATTTGTTTTAATAAATTGAAGATACGAAAACGAAACTGGTAAAAAGATCAGAAAGCGAGGATCAATCTGTCTCGCTAAATTTCATGATGTAATTATAGTTAGGTTGAACGTGGGGAGAAATTCCCATTAAAACAGGCCATAACACAGTCCTTCTCGGCGGGATCGCCGAGAGGGGGTTAATCGATTGCTTGAGATCCGCGCAAACTATAGGACCCGTGAGATTTTGTTGCTAAAATATGGTAGCAGCTATGAGATTATTATTTGTAAAAAAGTTTTCTATTGGAAAGGGGAGCTTGGAGAAAGGAGAATTTTGAAGGTTTCTCTTTGGTTCTCACCTTCTCGCCTTTCTCGGTGCCATCCAGACTCAATATCACTTACCTGCATAGCATGTAAAGCCATGGAATCACTACTTACCCGACAATTACGAGATTATATATTTTTCAAATTAATTGATATGTAATGCGCAGTATGGCTTTTTAAGTTGTCGCTAAACTTGTACACAATTGTTGCATTCATTAGAAAGATTTCACACTCCCATTTTAATTTTTGAGT
Organism: Haliclystus octoradiatus; assembly: GCA_916610825.1. Lineage (NCBI taxonomy): Eukaryota > Metazoa > Cnidaria > Staurozoa > Stauromedusae > Haliclystidae > Haliclystus > Haliclystus octoradiatus. The sequence goes on from OU744451.1 coordinate 9,947,006, forward strand.
CACATTTTGAGCGATTTTGAGACGAAAAATCGCAAAACCGTGCAATTTTGAAGATATTGCATTACCGAAAACTTCCAAGTATGAAATTACCACACCATTTTTTGGGCAAGATTGACTAAGCCCCCTAGTCAAAATCCTGTAGTTACGGCCGGGGCAGAGCATGTAAAATGAACAAGATAGAAAGCATTGCCATATTCAATAACTGTTTTCTGCTTCCAAGCAGTCTTTATTATAATCTAAATTAGTATTTCTGCACTTTCAATACTTGATTTGAGTACTTTCAATATTTAGAATAGCCCCTAATAAATGTCATAATTAATTATTTTTAGCATACTCATTCTTATTGTATTATATTAGCATACTTGTTTAATTTGATATGGTATACCAAAAGTTGTAGGTAAAAATGGGAGACAAAAGCCCTGTATTTTCACCTTTCATAAAATTTATTTAACAAATCACATCGGGATAGACATACATAATAAGTGATAATTAAATAGAAAATGTCTTAATTTTGTATGAAGACATCAACAGTCCTTGAGCCAACTCAATATCAATATTACATATATAACCATTAATAACGAAAACATTCTGAAATTCCAAAATCTGTCCTGCGCATACGCAGTATATCGTATTGGATATAAACAAAATGTTGCTGTAGAACAAAAGTGGGAGTTCTAATAATAGCATTACAATAATAAAATTTACACTTATGTGTATTCTACTCAAAAATGTTTCACCACATTCGCAATTTTTCAGCAAGACGGACGTAGGTGGATTTAAACTTTGGATGCCATCTTCTCGTTACTTGGATGAATCTGGGTGGGGTCACGGGCTCTTTTTGAAATATAAACGATAATCGTTCGTTTGATACTAAATTCATACTTGTATCGCAATTTGCATTAATGATCTTGCTGATTTTGAACCTTTATTAATAAACGTTGCCCCACTGTGAAAGAAAGTCATTGTAAAACTTATCAGGTTTCTGAATAAATGATGATGATAATGATTAGGAAACCATGAGTAAAACATTTGTTGTAATAGTTGTTGTTGTTGTTTTGCTTGTCAATTCTAATAAATATCCATGTAAACTTTTAAACTCAATCAAACTAGGGCAATGTGTCATTTTAAAAAATTTTGGACGCCCGTGCCCCCAGTGTACAAAGCATTATGAAATTGATACTACTTGAAAGCATCAAACATATTTTGAGGGCTCTGACTATAAACTGATTTGTAAATTCATTTTTGATGAGCACCACAATATATTTTGACTGAAAAAGGAAGTTGGAGTAATTATAGAATTTTCATTGACACTTTTATGTGAATTTCAAGTTGACCTTAGTAACCTGCCTTTTTAGATTTTTGCCTGAACTCTGCAGAAACCTGCCTGAACTCACTGAACCAGGTGGTTCTATTCAAAATCTTAGAAAACGCAAATAGCGTGTAGAAGAATGTTTATGCTTCAGCATTTTGCTCAATCAAACTCAATGAAGATGCATTTATGTTAATTGAAAAGCGTTTCTCACCTCAAGTATCTGTCTGCTGGCTGAATAGTTTGTATGAATAAACTGAAATGAGACATTGTTTTCGGCTTTTACCATGAAAAAATATTGCAAGTATGTGATATTTCTTGCAATGCTTCTATTTGTTTTTGAGTATTATCCATCGAAGAAAGAGAGGAGACGAATTGTGGATAAGAATTTAGTTCAATCATGGAACACTCAAAACGCCGGAAAAGATTTTCAACAGAAATATCTCAGTTATCAACCTTCAGGTGGAGGCTGGAATAATCAAAGATATGCACTTGAAAACGCAATTATTTTTGCCAAATTATTAAATAGAACATTAATTATACATCCAGTTGCACCTCATCAGGAAATTAGTCAGCTAAAGAAGAAGTTACGCTTGAGTAAACAAGTTTATAATTATAACTATTTACAATCTTCTAAACTTATTCCTATATCGAAATTTATTGATCTCGAGAAACTTAGAGAATTATTACCTGTTGTTGAGGAGATAGGAAGCCAGGAAAGTTTCCAAACGAAATATCGAGATTTAACATGGAAAATTGTTTGCCATAATGGTTTTGTTGGATTTTGGGTAGATGACTTGCCTTCTCTGTTTCAGACTAAATTATGGACTTTGTTACGTTATAAGACAAATGTTAAAAAGGCTTTTAATATACCTACGTATCATCAGATTTGTGAGAATGATATTCAAACATTTTATCGTAATCCTTCTCGGTATTTATTTTGGGGTATAAAAAATGAATTATCGAAGATCAATGAAGATATTTTATATTTTTCAGAAGGAAGTATGTATACTAGAAAAATTTATTTTACTAGTAGAAAAAAGGCTTTGAAAGTAAGACATTGGATTGATAATTATTTGATTTATTCTAAACAAGTTCAAAAAAATGTGAAGAGAATTATTCGATTTATTGATGGGTCGTACAATGCTTTACATGTGAGGAAATCAGACCATCCAAAAAGTAAAACTTATCAGCCAGATTATTGGTTAATGGAATTAAAAAGTAAGAATGCTATTAATTTAACAAAAACCTTATACATTGCAACCGATGAAAAGAATCTCACATGGTTTGATCCCTTCAGAGACGAAGGATATTCTCTATTATTTGGTAGAAATATTAGTGAATTTATTGACTTATCTTATCTGGATAAATCTGCACATCAAGATTATATCGCATTACACGAACAATTGATTTGTAGCAAAGCACGGATATTTTATGGTTCGTTTTATTCGACGTTTTCAACTTTTATTTACCGATTAAGATATCAACGAAGTAGACATGTAGATGTATCTGTTAACAATGCATACACGGCGCATTGGATTGGTGAAAATATATTTGGAATCGGTAGCGATGTCGCTTCAAATCAGGGGTAATTGCACATGCCCCTCTACCCCGTCAGAACTTAAATAGAATAACGAATAGCAAGGACACGAGGCTAATGAAGCATTGATATCTTCAAGTTAGAACAAAGACAAGTTATTGTTAAGTCTGGTTAAACTAGAAATAGTAGTCCCTACTGTTATATAAAAACTAAAGATATATTTTCTGTGATAAGAAGAAGATAATGTTATAATAAATATAAATTTATAAGAGATGTACAATTGTACATATATAAGAATATTTCTAATTTTCTAAAGATTATACGAACTTTACAATTTTCTATTGTAATAAAATGTATTTTATATGTTAATAAATTTCAATAAACTTTGTATAAAAGCTTCAGTGCAAAAATGTAAAACTGTAATGCCATTTTCATCAATTAAAAAAATCATATGTACATTTAAATATTTAATTACATTATGTAATTATGCCAATTCATGGCAATTGAAATGTGATAGGTACAAAATTAAAATAAAGTTCATATAAATTTAAGTATACAGATGTACAATTTTTTCAGATGCAAGCTTGAATAATAATATTGTAAATATTTTACAGGAAATTTTGTTAGTTTGGAACATATTTTAAATATTTATATGAAGATTCAGATTCAATAATATCCATGAATTTTTACCTCACTTTGCCTTTACCTTACAACGGTTTAATATAAGATACTATTGAGATTATCCATCGACTTTCGATACTGTGTATACGTGAATGAGTTACCTGGGAATTGCATCACATCTATTGCTCCCCTCATTATTCACGACCTAGCCTTGTTCGGCCTTGTTTCCACATGTTAGTGTGATGTATAAATAAAAAAACGTCTTCATCTATAATAACCAGATGATTTTTCTTCATTGTTAATTTTCCTTTACCATGATCATATAAAAATTAAGAAAAAGAAGAACAAATGGTGTATCCTAGTGATGTGTATATCCCGGATATTGGGAGATTGCTTCATTTGATAGAGAATGTTCTATTCGAAGATGTTCTTCTTCTTTTTTTACTTTGCGCGATCATTACGCTCCAAAACTGCAATCAAAGTGTTTACCAAGTTTACATTTTGACAGTGAGTCTGTGAGTCTACTTTAAAGGTTTTTTTCTGTACATGTATTTTGTCTGTATACATGCAGATATGCGCAAACAATTATCTCAATTATCTAATTATTGATATTTCAATGGAAGCTAGACTGGAATCAATGCTTTGCCAAATTAAATAGGAGACTAAGTCTATAGGATTATGCCTAAAACCACAATAGAGTCCTAATAGACACTATGAAGTTGAAAATCATTTCGATATTCCAACGTCTGAAATAGGATTGGCTATGTTATGTGTATCAATTTCCTGTTAATCTTTCATTGCATCTATTTTTTATTTTTGTATCCTTTGCTGACATGTTGTGTTGATAAACTATAGATTCAATTTTCAGATTTGCAGAAGTCCTCTTCTGTCTGAAACATTTCGACTCCGTCAACCTCTGGGTGATTACCCTCTTCAGTATGGCACAATTCGCAGCGTGATTAAAGGATATTAAATATAATATAATGAATAATTATCTGTCGAAATTTTCATTCCAAAAGACCTGCATGTATCTCCTCTTTTACGTCATTTTCGTATCTCATGGATTCTTTGTTAATGTTGAATTAACCGTCTAAAAATAAAGGTTATCATTTTTTAGCAATTAGTGTAGGTCCAGTACTGGACCTTGTGTGATAAAACTATAAGATTCAACTAAATAGCGAAAATAATTAAACAATTATTACACTATGAGAATTGTAAAATGTAAGTCCTTGACTTCAAGAAGTCTAAAATATAAAAAGATCATCTAAACAAACTTGTCTAACAAAATAATGGCACCCGTACCACTCCTCTATTTCTAGAGGAGACACTTTTTTCGTTGAGAGCAATGATTTTAAACGTTCATTATTGGTCTCAGCCGCGACACTGCAGATCAATTTCAACAGATTTCATGACAGATAGGTCTCGATTTGTCAATGCGCAACGATGCGCCGCATCTACTCACAAATGCAATTTCCTCTGGACCATTCGACATCCTTGGATGGTACTCATTTGATGTTTTAGATAAAGTCAAGTATGAGTTGACCTTCGGGGGTTTTGAACCACAGTCAATCGATCCGATCTGAAGTTTGGTTGCTCTGCCATCTGAGCTAATCCTCCCTAACATTGATATCACGTAATGGGCACATCGTTATCAGTAATGTTATAACATTGCTATCGCTGATGATCTTGCTTACTTTATGGAATTCTCAAACTCTATCAAAATAGGCAATGATAACATCAGTACACTAGCGGAAAAAGTCGAGTTTGCGTGTCAAGGTTTTGATGAATATAGTCACTACGACTTTCTCTATCGGGTTCTCTATACAGTGAAATCTGTGTGAATGATTTTTCAAGCCACGAGTAGTGTTCTGAATCGGTGCACATTCGAAGATCAAGCGGCAGGTCAATATATGCCTTTAAAATGCACATAACACCGACAATTTTGCAAGACCGATTCGGGTAGCTGAAGTTAATTAAATGAGGAAGAATGTGAAAGATATTTTCGAATTTTGACGCATATTAAGCGGAGATATTTAATGTAGAACTAGAAAGTACACTATTTTCCATCACACACGTTTTTCAAAACTCGGAACGACAATCGGAGTGATAGGAGCGCCCACTTTAGAAAAAAGGTGAATAATTATGAAAATTCGTACGTATCTCCTTTCTCGTGAGATTGAAAATTTGTAACGTCCAAGTCAGCTATGACCCACACCTTTTTTTCGCGAAATGCATGTAATTTATTAAAAAATACAAAGATACAAGAGTTTTTAGTAGCTGAATTTACTTTTTTCTGTCCAAATAGATCTTTGATCCGTGTCGTCAACATGCATGCCTCTTTCGACAAAAAGCGATATGTCAACTACTGAACTAAAAGCTCTTGCATTATATGTACTTTTAATAAATTCTATTCATTTCAATCAGGAAAAAAGTTCTAAATTTGTCCCCAGGGCCTGTGCATAGCTGGCTTGGAAGTTAGAAACCCAGTTTGAGATCGCGCTAATGGATGTACGATTTTTTATAGTTTTGATATCATTGTCACCCTTCTTTATCATTTAACTTCAGCATAAAGGAATCTGTGTTAAAATGCTTTGGTATCGTGTACACTTCAAAATCAAAGTTTTTTTGATAGGCATATTATTTTTATTATTGTTTACTAATCGTGGGTTAGTAATAGCATTGGAGATTTCTTTGGAAATATGGAATTGTGGTCTTCAAAGTTGATTACAGAATGATCAAACTTAGTCGGTCGGTTTTATATTTTGATCAGTCAGTAATACATGCATTTGCAATAAATACGGTTGATGATTTAATTTCCTCATCTGATGATATGCTAGTTAAACATAGTCATACGATAAGAATTAGAGATGTCTCTTCTTATAAATCTTCTAATGACTATATGAACTAAAAGCCGAAATTGACCACAGTCACAATTTGCTGCTCATTACTGATCAACATTTCGATTTTTAAATCATCTTTAAATCAAATAATCTTATTTTCATCAATCTTCCTCATTATAATCAGCAATCTGAATCTGTGTTAAAATGTTTTCGTACATGTGTCCACCTTCAGACATGGAATTGCAGATGAAATTAAACACAACTCTTATAGCAGGTTGGTCTTGGGTTCCCATCCGCATGCATGCATGACATTCTGCAGCACGTTTTATTGCAATGCCTTTTAGGAAGTTTCAAAAACCACCATAGAGAAGGGGTATCATGCTTGACAAATGGAAAGTGATACTGGATCGTAATCGGACAATACTTATAATACTTCAATCTTTTGCTCAACTTTTTTCCGTAATAAAAAAATCTAGATATATTCCCGTGGTCTTACTTCCAGTTTTCATATAAAATCAGTTCTGTAAGTCCATGGTTGCTTGCTTCATCAATTATAGCCTATTGCAGCACAGGATCCATTTAAGTACCGCTTTTAATCAAAGTGTAATAAATAGAATTAGAATATATAAAATAAGTTACCTTATACTGATGAATGAGCCATCAATTAGTCAAGATTTAGTTCGCAGTCAATCGAATCGGGTGGTTATATTCAAAATGTTGCGATTAAGCAAATAGCGTGCACTGTTTACGTTTTGGAAATTGATATATTCAATCGGACCCAATGAGAATGAATTGATGTTAATTGACGAGGTATGTGTTATAGGGGGCAAAAGTCTGGTAAACCGTGGACATAGAATTGACGCTGTGACTATTTGACCGGCAGTCGCAGCCATTATGGATACCAACGCATGCGTATCATGAAAGAACAGTACCACTTGCAAACATTTTGGAATATATAATGAAAATAAGTTGAAAATTTGGAATAACATGGACCCGAACCGACGAAAGCTCATGAAACAGAAATGAATTTAACCTCGACCGTGTGGTTATCACGTGATCAGACCCTAAACCTAAGGCCCTAACTGAAGGCACGTGATCGAGTGGAATGACGTATTTGGACTGCCTGTGCATGCGCAGTTGAATCCATCATGGCTGCGACTGCCTGTCAAATAGGGTAAACGGAAAATTCAACTCGCGTCAGCTCTATTTAGTATCCAGTCTACTTTTTTCAATAGTACGAGCGCGGTTACGTTTCCACGTAATATTGCTTTTGCGTCTATCGTCAACTTAATCGCATTCAGTAATGGCGTTTGTCGTAGTTAAGTAACTGAAATATTCAAGTCAGCAACACAGAGTAGCGTGCTGCAACATGTAAGCTTTCACGATTGCCTTTACTTCATTGCTCATCAAAATTATAAGGGGAATATGTAGGATAACATATTTTGCGAGGCAAGCGCAATAATGTATGCATCCAGAGCGATGAAGTTAGCTGTTATTTTGATATGTTTTTATGAAGCTGATACAAGTTGAATTGAGGCTGACACGAGTTGATAGTATAGAAATATAAAAAAGAACAGAAGTAGTTTGTTGTTTATGCTTATGATATACCAAGAAAACCCATCAAAGTCTTACAGCATCATTTTATATCAGTTTGGATCATTTATGCCCTATAAGAATGCATCCAGAGCGATGAAATGGGCTGTTATTTTGACATGTTTTTATGAAGCTGATACAAGTTGAATTGAGGCTGACACGAGTTGATAGTATAGAAATATAAAAAAGAACAGAAGTAGTTTGTTGTTTATGCTTATGATATACCAAGAAAACCCATCAAAGTCTTACAGCATCACTTCATATCAGTTTGGATCATTTATGCCCTATAAGAATGCATCCAGAGCGATGAAATTGTCTGTTATTTTGATATGTTTTTATGAAGCTGATACAAGTTGAATTAAGGCTGACACGAGTTGAGAGTCATTTTGAATAAACATGCCGAATAATTGCAGAACAAAAATCCCAAAAAAAATTCGCGAAAAGTTTAGATGATGTTCCTTTACTGTTCAGTAATAATAATAACAGTAATAATATCTTCATATATAACGTAAATTACGAAAAAATTGAATTGTTTCTCCCGTTCCCAACCAAAGTCGTAACTTTAAAATCAAACGTCCCACGCATAGAAATTCATGTTTTTTGGCGGGAAATGTGATTCAAATCACACGTGTCGTCAGATCAAAGAGATCAATTCTTTTATTGTTCGTTTTAACATGGATCATGGATTTTGATTAACAATTTGAAATGGATCAATCCAGTCCAGTAATCTAGCATCAGTTGAAAAATTGGAAGAAGATGAAGTCAGTACTCTGGAATTGGAACGTAATCCCATCATCATAGAATCTGGTCAAATAGAACAAACCAGTATTATACCTCAAGCAGCATGGAAATCTCTGTTTTCAAGACAAGATACCGAGTCAAGCGGAACAGCGAAAGATCAAGATGCGGCTGAAAACCTTATCAGGCATTTTAGCTTGGCAACAACAACAACGTTTGTAGTGTGGAATACTGCTAGAAGGGTTTTGGAAAACAGGTATGACAATTAAACAACTGTAAAACTGCAAACAAAACTACTTTGTGGGAATGTCTTGTTACTTGCGAGAAATCCTCTCAATTAAGGAATTTCTTACATCTCAGAACTATCTGATCTGAAAATTCATATTACGTTTAGAACAATGACGTACCGTACATAGCTTTGAATCAGAAGGTGTATGTCTACCAGCATGGGAAATCACAGCCCAAACCAAAAGTTTGCAAAGTAAGTAAGCAGTCAGTTATATACAGATCCATCTCTGCAGCATACAGATTAAATAGGAAATACAGTAGTAAGAAGACTACTTGAAGGGATGAATCTCAAAAAGTTTTGTGTATTTTCCCAATTTTTGCCACCTCCGTACAGCAGCCACCTGTCTATTGCAGCCATGACAATGTTGTAGAAATGTGACTTGATGTACTCATTGAATTATCCTTTGAAAGCGTGTTGTCTAAACAGGAAATGCCAAGGACCCTTCATAAGATTTATTCTAATAACATACTTGTAATGGTAATTCCTGCTCCCATGAAATCCATAAACAGCTAGTTAACCAATATATTGAGCTAAAGGAACACTTTCGTCATTCTTTTAAAAGTGGAAATAATGGAATGGCCTCTCTATTAACGGGACTTGAGGAATTTTTTATGAGAACGGCCCTTGAAAAAATCCTGAAATGGCCCCTGAAAAATATTGGAAAAACAAAACAACAACACAATCTAAAAATGATGTCAATTTTCTGAAGGGCAATAAAGAAGTGTAACTTTGAAAACTATGACCTCCAAACATTTATAACTGTAGGCTACCATAGAATTTCATTTATTATTTCAAATACAAGTGAATATGAACAAAAAATATATATTAGTCGAATGCTAGTTTGTACCAAGTGATGCATTTGAAACATGACACCCTCCATTTAATAATGATCAAATATAAGCAGCAAATATTATAAAGTCAATAATCTTATAATCAATAGTTGTATATCCTGAAAATCGAAAATTTGCAACATTATTCTATCCACACTAACCAAGAATAATTTACATAAAAAATTGTCCCAACAAGGATGTTGAGAGTGGATAAATAGAATAAGTAGAAACAGCATATAGCCTCCAGGGGTCATTTGAGTAGGCCTACTGCTGATTACTGGGAGGTCAAATTTTGCTAGAAAGCTTGAATATAACACTATGTTAACAATGAAACAATCAATAATCATTTGCAGATATGAAGACCTGAATCTGAAGCTTTCCAGCGAGGTGTAAATTTGCTTAAGTGCATTACAGATATCAGACATCCATTCAACATGAATCGCATACATGTATTATCGATGCATGAAAGGAAGGTACTACATTATCAAGTTGAATTTGTAACAATCTCTCACAGGATTAACCATTTGGTCTGTTATGTTTCTTGTGGCATGTGTGACGCGTGATGTGTAGAAAGTACAGATCATTAACTTAGTTATGTCTTTTTTGATAGCTAATTGAAATGGATGATGGTCGCCTCAATGACAACATTATAAATGCATGGTAAAAGATGCTGCAAGATTGATACCAATCTGATAATGGCTTCCAAGACATACTTTTGCAAAGAAAAATCCTTGAAACCAAAAACAAATTGGGCAACAGCAACAACTTGGCATGGAAGGAAAGTCAATAATAAAACTTTACGATACATTTCATGAAAAAATCCAGCGCTCTCTCTCTATAAATTCCGTCAGAACTTTTGAAAGAACTTAAAGTAGCCTATGATTACAACCAAAATATGATGTTGTTCAATATCTAATGAAAAAAATAAAAAAAGTCTGATCTCATCTTGCGGGAAACAATAGGTTGCAGGAGTCAAGTTTAAAACGTTTTGAGGGTATATTTAAAAGCATAAATGATGAATTAGGCCTACTTCTTCTTGCATTAGTTTATTGTGAAATATCATAGCCTTCCGGTAATTGCTCTCATAAATAAGAAATGTAAATTTTCTGCTGGGGTTTGGCTTATGAATCATAAAATAATATCAATTTCTATCCGATTCTGGATGTAAATAGTGTAGGATATAAGTTCAATGTGAAATAATCAGGGGTCATCAATAAACAAGATTGCAGAGAAGGGTGATTGCACCCCTGAGAAGAAAGAGCGTTCCCTGGAAATGTTTTGGGGCAACAGAATTACGTTTCAGTAATAATTTGCAGACGATTGCTGGTGATATTTCGTTATTGGAGATCTCGGAAATTACATAACAAGCGTACAGTTGCGGGTACAAGGTGGAGGGGTACCAATCATCACAGTAGGCCTACAGATGTATCTTTAAATCGCCCCTGCAAAGGTTTGGCACTGGAGGCACACTAATAGTAACAAAAGCTCTACAAACATCAATTTTGCGGGCATTTTAATCAGCAATTTAAAGAATCTGTTGCCTTGCTTGCTCAAACCACAACAACAAAAGCAGAGACTAGTGATCAAGAGGGGGAATCTTTGCAAGTAGCCTGGCGTACATAGAAGGTATGCGGGTTATTTGAAAGAGTACTGCTGAATACAGGGAGGGTCCAGTCTGACTCTGACTCCCTGAGTACTTCATGGATGGCCCTTGAACGTGTGATACTGTGTTATATTAAATTGGTTTTACTATTTTGCAAAGTCCGAGGCAGTTATGTCTGTTAATGACTTTTTAAGAAGCAAAATTGACTTGAGCTCAAATGTCTCTGCTCTTTGGAAAAATAATTAATTCGAACTTGAAGGCTCTGGATAAATGATGATGTATCATGTTCTTTCGATGACGTTTTCTTTACAAAGCTTGTGAATTTCGCCCAACCCTTTGAAAATTATAATATGCTTGTTGTGTGATGTGGACAAACATCTTCGCAATATTATCCACATACAAATTAACTAACTAACTGACTTGAAGGTATTGCTTATTCTGTTATTGAAGCAAAATGGGGAATTAGAATATGAAGAAATCAACGCCAATAACGAAGATAAGAATGTCAACTCGCGCTAGGCTCATGTCAACTCGTGTCAGTTCGAATTCAGACAAACTCACTTGAATGAATATTTTCACTTATCCATCTCATCTCAGTTAAATATATCTTCTTCATAAAAATAAATACTTTGTTGCAGATGAGGCTGTACTGATTCCATCATTTCAAACAATTTTACATTGTGTTTCCAACAATTTCATTCTTACAAAGTCTGGAACTGCAAAGTTTAAACCGCCATCGCCATGATTAAAACCTCAATATGAAGTTATGAACGTCAACTAAAACGCCAAGTAGCTTTACGCAGAAAACGCAGCCGCGTCGATAGTATTGAAAAAGTAGACTGGATACTAAATAGAGCTGACGCGAGTTGAATTTTCCGTTTACCGTCAAATAGACACTTCGTAGATTTGAATAACTTTACATTCTCTTTCAGTCCTTGTCCCGAGCTAAGAAGTCATGGAGATGTGCGCATGCGCATTGAGACATCAGTGTAAAGTGAAACACAACCGATCACGTGCAAAAATGTCTGATTCTCAACAAATTGAAACTGAGCCTTCGGTTGCAAAATCGAGGGCAGATGAATCGATGGAGAATATTAATTTGATATTTGGAAACATCAGTAAGACTGTTGAGTCTCTTCGTCAAATTTGCTGCTGAAAACTGTTGACGATATGAACCACAGTCCGCAAGTAGTGACACAAACAATAACTGTGACGAATACCCTTCTGATCAGTTGATGTTTAATCCAGGAGCAGTGGAGAAAGGTGACGGAGATGTAGTTGAAGGAGATGTCTTACTCAATGAAATTTCGAACGATTTACGCCCACCGGAGATAGTGGGAAGTGAGGTGCAGATCTTAGCACAGTTACTACAACACTGTGGGGTGGCAACCTGCAAAGCCTCAATTAGATTAGCTACTGGACAAACACCCCCGACCCCTGAATTGTTCACGTCTTGCCATTGCAAAAGTCAACCCAAGTATATGGCAGTTAATGGGAGATGGCAGCCGACAAACAGACTTGAGACTGGCAAATGTACAGCTAACGATGGTTTCTGCAGGGTTAGCCTTAACGTCAATGGTGGACCGAATGATGGAGATTCGGGATGGAAAAATCACTAATAAACCTGCAGATTTTGACTCAGTAGTGCGTACCACCATGGATGCAATCACCCTACTAGGGCAAGGGGATGAAAACCTTTCAATCTAACGTAAACATTGCATCAAACCGCATCAAACCCGTCTTAGATGACGATATACTGTCGTTATGTGATAAGAGTTTCCAAACTCACAACCCCTATTTGGAGATGATCTCCAAGCACAAATTACTACTGTTAAGTCGGAAAGTCGTTTGAGGGACTCTCTTGGGAAGCGACCCGCTCCCAGACAACCACGAACAGATGGGGAAGGGCCGTCGGGCCAGAATGCTAGCAGTCAAAAGAGAGGGAGTGGCAATTCGTCGAATTTTCGGCCTTGCCACCGAAGCAATCAAGTCGTAGAAAATCCTCTTACGACACTCCAGGTACATAACTTTGCTGACAATTTTGATGCAGTTGAAACATATTTAACTGAGTTAGTTTTAACATTTATTGGGGGTAGACTGAAAATTATACTATGTCTGGGAATCATTGACCTCAGATAGTGAAATACTTGATGCTGTAAATGGCTTACACATTGACCTTGAATTCGAGTGCCCTGAAAAGTCACATGATAGAGTACACAAATTCACCCCCCAAGAAAGCGTGTTCATTTATACTGAGATTGAGAACCTCATGAAAAACGGGGTGATAACCAAATCTCAACCTGAGATTGGGAAATTTGTGACCCCCATATTTTTAAGGGGCATTTTTAAGAGGCATAAAAGATGGATTATTCAGAATGGTTTCGGATTTAAAAGAGTTTAATTCTAATGTCACTTACAACCATGTCAAAATGGACACTATTTGGACAGCATTACGATTTGTGACGCAAGCGTGCTATATGGCATCTACTGAATTAAAAGATTACTCTGTCCCTGTGTTCTACGATCACCAAAAGTATTTAATACTCCCTTGGAATGGTGAACTTTACAAATATGTTTGTTTGCCTATAGGATTGTCTTCAGGACTATTGGTATTTACAAGGTTGCTAAAGCCTGTGTTTTCTATTTTAAGGCAGTAATGTCACCTATCATCTGCTTACATCGAAGATTCCATTTTATTAGGGAATACAATAACTTCTTGTACTGTGAATGTGGTGGATACCTTGAAACTTTTGGACTCTCTGGGGTTTGTGATTCATCCTAAGAAGTCTGTATTTATTCCGACCCAGGAAATTACATACCTGGGATTTTTAATTGACTCTGCTAGAATGCAATTACGTTTGACCTCAGAAAGAGAGGTTAAAGTTAAGCCCATGTGTGCAAACTTAATTAGAAATGTAGAACCCAGCATTACAGATCTTACTAGTGTTATTGGGACAGTAATTGCCACTTTTCAAGCAGTACCGCTGGGCCCATTGCATTACCGTATGCTTGAAAAAGATAAAAATAATAGCATTATCTGTCTATAAAGGTAATTATGACGATAACGTCACATTATCGCAACCTGCTTGTGATGAACTAAAATGGTGGGTTAACAATATATTAACGATGCATGGGCTCATTAACAGACCACCCCCTACCAAAAAATGGTTACAGATGCTTCTGGAATGGGCTGGGGATGCTCATTTGCTAACAAAAGTACAAATGCGTTTTTGTCTGCTCTTGAATCTAGAGAGCATATCAATTATCAAGAAACAATGGCTGGGTTCACTTCTTTGGAATCTTTTCAACCTGATATCAAAGGTTGCCATGTACAGGTCATGCTTGATAATACTACAGCCGAGGCGGTTGTAAATAATATGGGAACTAGCCACTCTGCCAAATTAAATTCAGTTGCAAAAGATTTGTGGATGTGGTGTGTGAATCATAATATCTGGATCACAGTTTCCCTTATCACAGGGGCTAAAACATAGAAGCAGACTACCAATCTCCGAAAAATGAGAATAATACCAATATATGTTATACGGCTTTCGGGACAGCTATGGACCCATCTGGCGCGCGACTTCTTAGCTCGGGATCAGGACCTCATAGAATTACCATCGAACTTCAACTTACAGGTAAGTATCGTTTAATTTTAAATTACCTTCGGCATAGATATCATGAAAAAATGCTACAAATATCTTATAGTTCTCTCTATTATAATATTGTTATTTGAGTATTTTCAATTGAAGAGAAAACAACGACCTGTAGCTGAAACGCTAAGTCCTCTTCTGAAACGAGAAAAGAATATTCCGGAAGATCTAATCAATGATAAAGATCTTCAACAAAAATACCTAAGTTATCAACCTTCGGGAGGAGGCTGGAACAATCAAAGATTTTCAATTGAAAATGCAATTATTTTTGCCAAATTATTAAATAGAACATTAATTATTCATCCAATTGCACCTCATGGAGAAACAAGCCGGATAAAGGATGAGATACGGTCGAGAAAGGGAACTTACAACTATTTACAACCTTCTAAACTTATTCCAGTATCAACATTTATTGACCTCGGAAAATTGAAGGAGCTTTTACCTGTCATAGAAGAGCGAGGTAGTCAGGACAGCTTTAAGACAAAATATCGAGATTTTACATGGAAAATTGTTTGCCATAATGGCTGGCTTGGATTTTGGGTAGATAATTTACCTTCGTTTTTTGATACAAAATTATGGACTTATTTATGGAATAAGACAAATGTTAAACAGAGATTCATTTTACCAAGTTACAATCTCATATGTGAAAATGATATTAAAACATTTTATCGTAATCCTTCTCGGTATTTATTCTGGGGTATAAAAAATGAATTATCGAAGATCAATGAAGATATTTTATATTTTTCAGAAGGAAGTATGTTTACTAGAAAAATCTATTTTACTGATAGAAAAAAGGCTATGAAAGTAAGACATTGGATTGATAATTATTTGATTTATTCTAAACAAGTTCAAAAAAATGTGGAGAGAATTATTCGATTTATTGATGGGTCGTACAATGCTTTACATGTGAGGAAATCAGACCATCCAAAAAGTAAAACTTATCATCCGGATTATTGGTTAATGGAATTAAAAAGTAAGAATGCTATTAATTTAACAAAAACCTTATACATTGCAACTGATGAAAAGAATCTCACATGGTTTGATCCCTTCAGAGACGAAGGATATTCCCTATTATTTGGTAGAAATATTAGTGAACTTATTGACTTATCTAATCTGGATAAATCTGCACATCAAGATTATATCGCATTACACGAACAATTGATTTGCAGCAAAGCACGAATATTTTCTGGCTCGTTTTATTCGAAATTTTCAACCTATATTTATCGATTGCGATATCAAAGCAATGGGCATCTAGATTATCCTGTTAAATATGCATACACATCTCACTGGATTGGTCAAACTACCAAAAATTGATATTGGAATTTATGATATCGGTGAATGTATGTAATACGGTCGGAAAGTGGTACATTGCTATACCGCGGACACCCAAATGGATTTCTATTCCGCAGAGAGTCAAATAGTGAGAGGTTTTGAGGCCGGAGCAAAGTATACTGTGTTAGCTCCACATGTATATATTATATGAACATTGCCAGAAGGTAAAATCATAAATCTTTATAGTTAATTATTTATAATAGGTTACAAACATTTAATGATACACATCTTTGAGATTGAAGAAAATATATTTTATGCAATATATTATTTATATTGGTTTTGTCTGTTCCCGGAGAGACTCAATCAATTCTTCGTTATCATCGAGACAAAGACACGGGATATCGTGAATTATTCTATATATTAGGTCAAATCTCATTGTAAAGTTCAAAGGCATAGTTTATATTCTCATCAAAAGTTGCATGTAGAAACCAACAAATGCCTTCGTAGCATTTATTAAATTACAGTCCTCAAAAAAACAAGGCGAAATATTGGTCCGTCGAATTACGGGAGTGTTAAGGATATAATAAAACGTTGAATTAGGCAACATCTGATGAACATTTGAACTTTGATCTGTTTCAATTAGAAACGCAAGATTTTTTTACAAGTGAAGATCTTAACAATAGAATTAAAAAGTTTCTAAAGTAGATAGTATACTTAGAACACGTCGCGGTTAACTATCCTATTTAACTCGTACAATAAATTTGACAAAAAGTGAAATTTTACAATCATTAAATGAAGTATTTATTGAAAGTTGTAAGACGAAGATAACCAAAATATTTGAATATTCTCATCAGAATTTGCATAGTACAGACCCACCAATTTTGCCTACGATAGCATTTATTAAATTACGGCCCTCAATTATACTAGGGCGAAATAATAAAGGCGAGATTTTGTTGATGCATTTTGATTGCTAAGATGAGATTATATTTCGAACAAAATTTTTCGATTGAAGCGAGAGAAAATTCTAAGGGGAACTTTTGGCACATTTGGCAAAAATCCACAGAACCCGAAACTTTTCTCGTCGGCCCTGTTACTTTTTCATGTGATGCACAAAATCAATTATCCAAGATCCACGTGGCTTGGTGATTAATTCCACCACGCATATATGATTTGAGAAGTTGACATTTATTTATAATCAAAGAAATATTATTAATAAGTAAATACTGTATATTAAAATTTAAAAATTACAATATCTATAAATACTGTCCAGGGTGTTTTATGAAGACAAGTTTTATAAATAGAATTATTTAAAAAAAATTATCTGACCAAATACAATACATTGACTATTATTTCCCGTCCATCAAAAATTCTAATTTGTACTTATCACGCAGCAGTATGATAATGTTTTGATAGTTGCTACCCTGACGAATAATAGAAAATGAACCAGTATGAGACAGATCAATCACAGTTGAACCAGAACGAGAATTTTCTGTAATCCCTAAAATACCACCGTCGAAAATCAACTACCAAATATCTGAGAATTCCTATAAAATATTGATCAAACATTCTGAAGAGCTGCGTATTTTATGGATTGACATTCTGCAGCACGTGATATTGCAATTCCTTTTAGGAAGTTTCAAAAACCATCATAGAGAAGGGGTATTATGTTTGACAAATGGAAAATGATACTGGATGCGTAACCGTGCAATACTTACAATACTTCAATCTTTTACGCAACTTTTTTCCGTAATAAAAAAATCTAGATATATTCCCGTTGGCCTTACTTCCAGTTTTCATATAAAATCAGTTCGGAAAATCCATGGTTGTTGTTCCATCAATTACAGCCTATTGCAGTACAGGATCCATTCAAGTTCCGCTTTTAATCCAATTGTAATAAATAGAATTAGAATATATAAAATGAGTTATCTTATACTAATTAAGGAACCATCAAATAGTCAAGATTTTGTTCGCAGTCAATCGAATCGGGTGGTTATATTCAAAATGTTGCGATTAAGCAAATAGCGTGCACTGTTTACGTTTTGGAAATTGATATATTCAATCGGACCCAATGAAGATGAATTGATGTTAATTGACGAGGTATGTGTTATAGGTGCAAAAGTCTGGTAGACCGTAGACATAGAGTTGAAGAACTATACATTATCTTCGGCATAGATATCATGAAAAAATGTCGCAAATATCTTCTAGTTCTCTCCATTATAATATTGTCTTTTGAGTATTTCCAATTGAAGAGAAAACAACGACCTGTAGTTGCAACGCTACCTCTTCTGAAACGAGAAAGGAATATTCCAGACGATCAAATCAATGATAAAGATCTTCAACAAAAATACCTAAGTTATCAACCTTCGGGAGGAGGCTGGAACAATCAAAGATTTTCAATTGAAAATGCAATTATTTTTGCCAAATTATTAAATAGAACATTAATTATACATCCAATTGCACCTCATGGAGAAACAAACAGGATAAAAGATGAGCTACTGTCGAGTAAAGGAACTTATAACTATTTACAATCTTCTAAACTTATTCCAGTATCAACATTTATTGATCTTGGAAAACTAAAAGAGCTTTTACCTGTCATAGAAGAGCGAGGTAGTCAGGACAGCTTCAAGACAAAATATCGAGATTTTACATGGAAAATTGTTTGCCATAATGGCTGGCTTGGATTTTGGGTAGATAATTTACCTTCGTTTTTTGATACAAAATTATGGACTTATTTATGGAATAAGACCAATGTTAAACAGAGATTCATTTTACCAAGTTACAATCTCATATGTGAAAATGATATTAAAACATTTTATCGTAATCCTTCTCGGTATTTATTCTGGGGTATAAAAAATGAATTATCGAAGATCAATGAAGATATTTTATATTTTTCAGAAGGAAGTATGTTTACTAGAAAAATCTATTTTACTGATAGAAAAAAGGCTATGAAAGTAAGACATTGGATTGATAATTATTTGATTTATTCTAAACAAGTTCAAAAAAATGTGGAGAGAATTATTCGATTTATTGATGGGTCGTACAATGCTTTACATGTGAGGAAATCAGACCATCCAAAAAGTAAAACTTATCATCCAGATTATTGGTTAATGGAATTAAAAAGTAAGAATGCTATTAATTTAACAAAAACCTTATACATTGCAACTGATGAAAAGAATCTCACATGGTTTGATCCCTTCAGAGACGAAGGATATTCCCTATTATTTGGTAGAAATATTAGTGAACTTATTGACTTATCTAATCTGGATAAATCTGCACATCAAGATTATATCGCATTACACGAACAATTGATTTGCAGCAAAGCACGAATATTTTCTGGCTCGTTTTATTCGAAATTTTCAACCTATATTTATCGATTGCGATATCAAAGCAATGGGCATCTAGATTATCCTGTTAAATATGCATACACATCTCACTGGATTGGTCAAACTACCAAAAATTGGTATTGGAATTCATGATATCGGTGAATGTGTGTATTACGGTTGAAAAGTGGTACATTGTTATACCGCGGACACTCAAATGGATTTCTATTCCGCAGAGAGTCTAAGAGTGAGAGGTTTTATAGTATCAGCATTACGTTGCCTGCAGTCTACTTTTGGTATTGAAGATGAAGATAATGACAACTTCAACGTATAACTAAAAACTGTAAACTTTTCATGAAAAATGTTTTCACATTTCAAGGCCGTCGAGACACTAAGCGGGGCAATTTCCCTGAGGCCGGAGCAAAGTAAAAGGGCGAGATTTTGTTGATGCATTTTGATTGCGAAGATGAGATTATATTTCGAACAAAAGTTTTCGATTGAAGCGAGAGAAAGTTCTGAGGGGTACTTTTGGCAAAAATCCACAGAACCCGAAACTTTTCTCGTCGGCTCTGTTACTTATTCATGTGATGCACAAATTCAATTTCGCAGACAAAAATAACTAGAGTTTGTATATACACAGCTTGTTTTGGTCTACAATTCTACAAACACATAGAATCAAACAAAAAACTTCGATGACGACAAAACCCGGGACAAAACCCTGGTCGACAACATTTAACCAGGCCTTCTATTAGCCAGCTACTAGAAGGCTCTGCCTTTAAGCAATCTCGTAGCGATGTAGTGGCATTAAAAATAAAACAATTAATGGACGCCATATCAGTCACCTAGAGGATCAAGAGATCTGAAGCAATTTTTGAATTTAACAGTAGCGTTTTACTACGCACCTACAAGGCTCCTACAAGGTGTTTGCATCAGAGGTAGGACTAATAAGACCAAATAACACCTCACTTTTATTTGCTAATCATATTCGTTGATCTGGTTCAGACTATAGGTGGGATATATGGAGATAAATCATGGAAAATCCAAAATTCACGCGACTTGGTGATTAATTCCATGCATATATGATTTGAGAAGTTGACATTAATTTATAATCAAAAAAATATTATTAATAAATAAATACTGTATATTAAAATTTAAAAATTACAATATCTATAAATACTGTCCAGGGTGTTTTATGAAGACAAGTTTTATAAATAGAATTATTTAAAAAAAATTATCTGACCAAATACAATACATTGACTATTATTTCCCGTCCATCAAAAATTCTAATTTGTACTTATCACGCAGCAATATGATAATGTTTTGATAGTTGCTACCTTGACGAATAATAGAAAATGAACCAGTATGAGACAGATCAATCACAGTTGAACCAGAACGAGAATTTTCTGTAATCCCTAAAATACCACCATCGAAAATCAACTCCAGCGACTCCCAAATATCTGAGAATTCCTATAAAATATTGATCAAACATTCATCAGTAGAGCTTCATATTTTAAGGAAAAATCTAGTGAAATTACACATCAAAATTACTAATACTGTATATGACAAACGTGAAAGCAAAGATGATAACGTTAACTGGGGTTCTAATCAATAATTTTTCTGTTTGAAGTGGTTGACGAATTATTAATCTCTTGTTGAAAACAATTACAGTAGCGATAGGATCATTCCTCTTATGCACACCAGCATTTTGAAATAAATGGCGATGGCTTGACTTGATGTAAATGTCATTGTGGATGTGAGATCATGTTTTGGTGGTATTTAGTCGTTGAAAAATATGAGAGAGCAGAGGATGAGTTAGGTTGAATTTAATGTTATGGGTCATTCGATCTTTGACAGAAAGCCAACCAAGTCGACATTGCATGTCAGAGATACGGGTGCGATAATTCCAATGGCGTACTGTCCTCATTTTTCTGCACCGTAATCTCTGGAGGCGATCAGGATCTTTAGCTTTGCAATTGAGTGAAAGTGCGGCAAGACAATGGAGTTATAAATTACTTTGGCAAATTGTTGTGGAATAAAACGCCAGATGTACTTTAGCAGCCCCAATTTAATTCCCAATTTATTCTTCTAAATTATACTAGCCATTCTCTGAGTAGCAGTAAAGGTTCCTGTACTGTCAGAATTTAGACTGTTCTATCATCTGAGTATGATCACTATACTTTAGAGCAATAAATAAATATTACCATCAATCGTTTCGTATTTGGACAGAGAGAGAGAGAGAGCAAGTATTCTGTCCTATATTCGCTGGTATCATCAAATGAGAAATGATTATTAAAGAGACATACCTCTATTTGTAAGCTACTCTTTGTTGCACTTTTATTAGCGCTTGTTAATGCAATAGGCTCATTGCATGCCTTGGCTAATTGCTGTACAAAGTCATGGTCTGGGATACGAATTCCAATTAAATGAGTCCAAGAGTTAAACGCAGGATTTAACTCCTTGCTTCTTTCAAACACAAGAGTCACAGGGCCTGGCAATAGTTCATGTAATAGTTCATCACAGATGGTGACTTTTCCCCACCTATTTAAACAAATGTTAGTGATCACATTGGATCAATATGATACAGTATATATCAGTAGAGCCTATCATTTGTTAGAAGAAACTTAGATTGTTGATACCATATAGACTATGATAGACAAATTTGAGTTTGGAAAGAGCTTAATTTGTTTTTCAAACTAACTTAGGCATTTTTTCTTTGAATGCATATACATTACATATACTTAATCTTTGCAGAGGAAACGTTTCGCTTTTTGTCTTCTGAAACGTCCATCAATAAGTGTTCTAATTTGCCTACACATTTGATGTTGATGGACCCACATCTCCTGTAGTTTCTATAGAGCTTTTCACAGTAGTAGTAGTAGTAGTAGTAGTAGTAGTAGTAGTAGTAGTAGTAGTAGTAGTAGTAGTGTAGTAGTATAGACAGTGCCGTCCCTCTTGCGCCTAACATATTTGCTACACAAAGAACGCCACAAATCACAGTCAGACATAGCTGACAAAGAAACTTGAAAATAACACAATTCACAATACAAAACATTATGAAAAGATACTACTCTCCCATAGCCCCTTCGAAACATTTCCTTCGGGTGCCAATGAAGGATGTCATGCAGCGGTTGAGGGGCATTTGAATCACAGGTTCCCATTGAAACCCTCAAGAGTTATTAAAAGAAAAGATTGATAGTGTATTTTAAAAATACCGTGACCCCGGGATGAATTATTATCCCACACCAATATTGCAGGCGTGAAAAAGCTCTATTGCTAGGGCTATTCATTTCATTTATCTTATTTTCTCTCCTTTCCTTTTAAAATCAATATTGTTTGTACATCATCACCACACCATTTGTTATATAACACGTTGGTATTTGATTATTAAATGGATGTCTAGATTTAGAATGAACAATGAATAGAATAATGCTGTTCACATATAATTGGAATGGCCAGCCACTAAAGGGAGATGGTTTTTCTATGTACAGAACATGCTATATGATCTGTTAACACAATGCAGTATTTGACAAACTGTAGTAGCTTTATCAGAAATTATTAGGAATATTATAAATATATAGAGTTTTGGTTGCTTGGTATAAGCTTGTACAAAGAATACAGTGTAACAAGATTAAATGAAAGTCAAAATTGCTAACAATTTTAATTGCAATTATCCAAATTTACACTTATCCAAAATTGTTTAGCAAGGACTTCACGATAAAGCAGTTTAACATAAATTTAATTTATTTTATTTTAGTTATTATTTTTCTTCAATCATACTGCAATATGTTAATGCTTATTTGATAATATCGTAATGATCAATCAAGATCGCCATTAATTACTACGTTATTTTTAATCATATTATCATTATTTTTTAACGGTTAAATTAACACACAAGCTGAACTTCTTAAAGTGCAGTGCTGTGAAGATGTATTTAAATATTTTTTTATTATGCGAATAAATTATATTCTATTCTATTCTACCCAGGGTTTGTTCAACAGTTCAAAGTCAGTTTGCAGACAAGCAGGGATTTCACTTATCCGAATTGCCTTTTTGAAGCGCGTTACATTGTAGTATATAAATGCATTACCTTTTGACTTGGTCAATATCACCAACACAAATAGCAATTGGTTTTGTTTTCTGTCGTCCTTTCACACTGTATAATTGTTCTACAGATGATTGACATTGGACAAGGCATGCAATACCATAAATTGTATCGGTTGGTAGGGCAATCAGATTTCCACCAAGGAGAGATTGTTTAGCTTTTATAATGGATGATTCTATATTGGAATTATCTAAAAATTATCATTAAAAAAAAAAAAAAATAACATTAATAATACAGTACACCTTTAAAATTGAAAGTAATCATTTCCTATTTATTCATGATACAGTTCAGTGTTCATTAACGCTTGATAAATTAAATGGGCTATTTTCATAAACCTTTCAATGAACATTTCACAAAAATTTGGCAAATTAGCGTTCATGAACATCTTGAAGAGTGTTATCATTTATAGGAATAAGCACTCAAACATGTTGTCATGCTCTTTATTGAACACGGCAATGAATATGGCAATAGAGAAGAGAAAGCATTTCAATTCATTATATACCACACTTGATTGAATGTATCTAAATCCAATTAATCCAATCCAATAACTTCTAATTTCAATTAGCTGGGAATAGAAATACTAATAATGTAGATTCCTTTTTTAGACAATTATATTTTCAAAAAGTTTGTCTTTTCAGATTTAGAAATTTGAGATGATCGCATCCACAATATTTTTCCCTTGATTTTCAGGAACTTCAAATGTCATGGAACTGGATATAAGGGTTTACTGTATGCTTATGAATGTTTTCGAACATATGTGTGTGTGTTTTCTTACTTCATAAATAATAATTATATATACAACAACGTGAGAAACTTCTTGGGGGTATAGGCCTATGTATTCCCAGGATTGATGCACAGTGAGCTTTGCTTGTGAGATATCGAGTTAAACACTCAAAACAATAAATCCAATATCATCGACCGCCCATGAATTATTCTGTATCTTATATAAAATAATTCCACAAATAAAAGTTATGCTGAGTCTCTTTGATAGACAAGTAACGAGTGCCACGCCTTTGCGTAAAAAGTATCTGTAATAAAATTTGTATCATGAAATGCAGTATTCCCTGTTAAATGTTATAGTTCGAATTTTTCTATTCCAAGTGTTTATGCGGTTGGTACTTCTGTACGACTTTTCACAGTAGCCTACAAAGGAAATTTTTAATTTACTCAAAGCAAAAACACAAGAGCAACATGTACGAATAGAACATTTTCTCTATCCGAAAAAGCAAACTCCGAATATCCAGGATATGCATATTAAGTAAGAAGAGTTGGACCGCAAATATCGAAGCCTTCCAGTCTGCTTCAAGATGTGTTCACACATTCATTCCATATACTTATAAATCTTGGAGAACAATGGCAGGGCTGGGTGAATTAAGCTTTAGATAGTAAATTTTGTGAATAAATATATTTTAAGTTTTCTAAACTTATTTCTTTCCTTCTCTTGGAAGGTCAAACCAAGACTAGCTCAACAAGGCCCACTATTCAGCTACTTTGCAACGTCTGGACAGTTTATAAGAAACAGCGCCAGGTAAAGTGAAGTACAGGGGCATGTGGTGGAGACCTAGCTCAAATCTTTCTGCCATTTCAAATTTGCAATGTACAACTCTGAGACATTCTGAATTTTAATAGAAACAACCAAAAAAGCTTGTTGTCACAGCAACAAATGGAGTTCACTGATTGGTTTAAAAGTGCTATTTTCATTGTAAAAATATGATATTTTAATAGCAACTGAAATAGCTTTCCGGATGTGGACATGATCTGACAAAAGTGGGGATCCTGGGAACCTAGATCCCGGAAGGATAGAGCAAATTCAGAAAGAAGTTGATAATTTTCTGATTTAAAAGGTAGACCTCATAAAAACATCAGAAGAAAACTTGTAAAATATTATTTCAGATTCCTGAAGGCTGGACCTTTCGCCAGACACTGGTGGTGATAATTGTATAATAAAACGTTTTAACTTAGTTTGGGAATGTACGTAGAATATTTGATAAGCGGAAATTTACCTTAAAACAACAGGTAGGCTTGCCTACATGAAACCCAGCTTATATAATAGTCTACATTTTCGAAAAATAATTACATAGAAGCAGCGCAAGAAACAGGATTGCTAAATACCTTTTGATGATTGAAGTTTAATAATCTTTTCTGTTGAGTTACTGCAATTTTGCTTTGAATTCTCAGTTGCCTAGAAAATCAAATTAACATTAGACCTATCTAAATATGAGCCAGCAACTGTATGTCTATATCCATGTCCATGATCCATGTCCAATTTATGTTTATCAGAAAAATAGTCAAAAATGAAACATTCTAGATTCTAGATCTAGAATGTTTCATTTTTGACTCTCATTTTATATAAATGCTCTGATTAATTTCATTGAGCACTATAGGCCTACCAAGAACTGGTGTGGAACATCCACCTATTAATATTATTATAGGCCTATTATTATTATTATTATCAGAAAAAATAAATATAGAGGTGGTATTTGATCTTGTTTGGTCCAGTAAACAGCCACACACACAAAATTGGTCTTCAATTGGATTTTGCAAGTCAATATCTTCAATTTTGAAACAAATAAATGCTTTAAACAGCACATATTCTGCTGTTAACATCTAATGCCATTTACAAAATAATTCAATCCTTGTTACTATAGCAACATTCATTTAGTTTGACATAATTTGAAATTATTGGTTTATTCTTGATTCAAAGTCGTTGCTAAGGAGGTTTGATGAATGGAAATGTAGGCCTACATTATTCAAAGTGAAATCAGAACTACTTTACAGAAAAATGTAAGTTATTAAAAAATTTAAAGCAAACCTTAAATCATGAAAGTTTAATCATAAATCATGAAAAAAATAATTAATTAAAGTAGAAGTAGAAGTGGACAAATAAGCCTACACCATCGTTGGATGAAGCCTTTTGAAGGATAACATGAACACGACAGACAACAGTAGACCTACATAAATTTAGCATTTGAATAATGACTTTAACTTATCATAATAAAAGCGATCTGGGAAAGTTGGAAAGTTTTTTACTCACAATAGCAAACTATTATTCATGTCACTTGAAGTTGAGGAAAAATAAACAACAATTGGATTTTAAGCTTATAAAAATACTAAATTTAACAAACATTAGAACTTGCATGAACGCACCATACAAATATGTGGTTGTATTTTTGTGTTAGCGCGTTTTAAAAACCAGAATAACATGAGACAAGATAAAAATAAAATAAACTAATCATTACCATTTGATTTCTCATGTGTTTTAATCTACTATAATTTTAAATTTAAATAAAATCGGAGTGCCTTGAAGGGATGTTGTCAAGGAGTTAAAAGTTTTGTACAATGCATTTAACTTTGCGCTCTGTTTTCTCCGTTGCCTGTTTTCAAAACTCTTCTCTGCGAACAAGCGTATTTCAATAAATAAATAAGGTGAGTTATAGCTGTCTGATCAGGAAACGAATTTAAGAATAAAAAATTCCATAAAAAAAATCTACATTAGATTAACAAATTGCGGATGGATGGATTTTCAAATCTCTCAATTGTGTGAGTTTTATACAATTGGACCCAAAGATTTTCTTTAAAATATTAATTAAAAATAATCTACAATGTTTTTATTTTGTATACATAAATGGGTTCTTGAAGGTCTGAGCTATCGAATGATATATGTGTTCCATTCATATTAATTTTTATAGCAAAAATAAAAATGTTTTTTTGTTTGCGAGTTGACGTGGAGTGACCCTAGGCCTACTATAGATTATTTCTAGCATAATATTATTTTATTTTTTATTTATATTTACTGTACCTACAGTAGCAACATTTCGATTACATAATTTTTTCCTTCTTAAACTGCCATAAATATAAGCCCAACGAAATTCGATTTATAGTTCTCATCAGCGTCCGCGTCAGAAAATTTCATTATTTACAATTATTTCATTAACAAAATTAAAATAGGACATAGCCCTATAAGCAAAGATGAAAAAGTTAGAGCGTTGCAACATTTACTTTGACATGTTAACTTGCCAGTAAATACCTCCTTAGGAGATTATTTTTGTGTTTAAATGAATAAATTTTTGTTGTCTTGCTTTGATTGAAAATTATATAATGATACTGAAAAATGAAAACTGAAAAAATATCAGCCTGCCCTGCCCTCAACCTCAAAACCTTAGGCCTACCTGATAAATTGTTGACAAGAAACAGTTTACAAAATCTACGTAATCTACTGATTAGCCAGATCTAACTTCAATATTTCATATTGGCAACATTGATACATAGTAGTTTAGGCCTATGCAGTAGGGAAGGGCAAGGCGCAAGGCCATTTGATTTTGAGCTCAGTTTGACTTACTTACCATTGGCATTTGTTCTAACTTTTGAGAGTCCATCTAACTGTTCTAACAGTGCTTTGTGAAAACTAAGTATTTTTTATGTGCATGAACGCTTTCGCTAATCTCAATTTTATAGCAGCATCTAATAGCTGGAATATTAAGTTATCGACAGACGACGAGATTTGGGATGTATGGGCTAGTCATGTCATGCTTTGCTCGTGGCTGATGTAAACATTTTCAAAATTTTGTCTGCTCTGTTGTTGCGGCCTCTACTACGGTTGTAGCCTCACATAAAATATGTCAACCACCACCGCTGATCATGTGATTGCAGTCTCAATTTCTATAAAATTTGTTTTTCGTTTCATCACATCTGTGAAATGGCCGTTGCTTATAATTTTGAGTTAGCAAAGAATTGCTATTGTTTGGGTTATTCATGTTTGCGTACACTATCTAAACCTTTGACAATATTTTAGAAAGCTGGTATTTTCATTGATGCTCAGTTTGTGGTTTTTATTACACTTTTTTCATTAATATTCAAAAGTTCAAAATGGTTGAACCTTCTCGAATGGTACGGCAGTACAGTCCAATCATGCCGCAGAGAAAGTATGAATTTTTCCCTGGGAGAAATAAATTCTACTGTAGTGGAAGGATTATTATGTCAAATAATAACTGTGTATTTTTCTTAACTGTTTTTCTTATCGTTGTTACTAGTGGATTATTTTTTGCATTCGAGTAAGTAGACATGACTTATATACTGTTATTGTTCACCTTTTTTTCACTTCGATTGTACATGAAGATTGATAATTCATTAATCCTATTTGTTTATTAAATACAAAATATGTACGTTGTAATCAATCCTATTCAAGGGACAAAGTAAGTACAGCTGAACAGTACATGGAGAACAGAATTAAGACATGTTCATTCAGGTACTTTAACAGGATAACAGCCAGCCAGCCTACCCTATGTCCCTATCCTAACATACTAAGATCAGATATACAATGATACATTACAATTATAATGTATACATACAACAGTCAAACCCACTGAAATAGCTATTTAACTATAAGGTAGCTTATACATTCTTGAATGGAAGTTAGCACAGGCTGATAATATGCAAATTGTTCAAATATCCAATTACTGAATTTGGATAAACAACTTCTTCAAGCATCAAAATAAATATGATATACTGGACTTGAGCTAATAACGAAAAAGTTGTTATACTCATTTATATTTTGTAGCTTTCCCCAAAATGTTATTCAACTCTATTAGCTATTTTTTGTCAATGTCTTGTATCCTAAACCATTAATATTTGATTGAAATATTAATAATCTTGAGGTTTTGAAATTAAATTGAATTTTCAAGCCTTACCAAAACATGTAGCTTAATTATTTATCATTTCTTTGGATAATTGCGAGCCTCTGATCAAAATATGTGGTTATAAATGAAAAACAAATTCCATTTGATGGAGACAAGCCTACCAATAAACAAGGGTCCAACAAAAATTCAGCCTTCTAGAAGCATTTAATCATTTTCTCCTGATTTTTTGTTGTTGATGTTTGACCAATAAATCACAAATATATCATTTTTCTTCTGAATTCCTGGAATCTGAGAAATTCCATGATTCTCACTTTTGCCGAACCCTGCCAATCAATCTAATAATTAGTTATGCAACATGTAACATGTCTAAATTGTGCAATCGTAGTAAACTTTAGGGTGCAGATCTGACTGTTCTTTGTTTTGTGGAAAATCATTAAAATATGTTTACAATTATTACCACCCTTTCTACTGTTTATTCTCTATTGCATTTATGTCTATTGTCTTGCCAAAACCGTAAATTACCCATAGGCCTACCCAATAAAAAAACAGTTATTCTCTTTGGTTCCCAACAATTGCATATCACAGGTCAATATGGAAATTGAATGAAATTGAACAATTCGATTGGTTGAACAGTGATCCATTCTAAAAGCCTTATTAGCCGCTCGAGGTTTTCCAACCGTTATGACGAGAATACGAAGCACATAATTGCGTTCTTGATGCATTAAAATGCATTAATATTCATGCTATGATTATATGTTTCAGATTTGAATTTTTAATCATTGACTAAAACATTTCTTTAATCTTTTGCTGTTTTTATTTTCTTTACAGTGGTCCTTATTTATATAGAAAACTATCACCTGCTGTGCCCATTGTTGCTGGATGGTTATTTATATTTGTAATGGCAACATTATTTAGAACAGCATTTAGTGACCCCGGTATCATGCCACGTGCATCAACCGATGAAGCAGCTTACCTGGAGAAACTTTTAGGTATATACAATCTATGGTATTAAAACTGTATTTACAATGGTGATTGGAATGTAATTCAAACTACATCGGTCTTTGTTTTGATTTAAAAATTGACCGTATTACTTCGAGGTTTATATATTTTTAGGATTAGTAGGGTCTGCGTATTGCCAACAGAAAGCTTTTGCTGGGCTGAATGTTGGAAACATGAGAAAATCATTGTTTGTCCATTGTGCATCAGCCAATTGCTAGTGAGCTCTGTCAAACTAGAACAAAAAACTGTTATTCGCTAATGAACAATAAACAAAAAACAATTGTTTTCTCGGGTTTCGGCCACTCCCCCAATTCAGTCCAGCCTAAGCTTCCTGTGGGTATTACGCAGAATGTCCTAATCCTAAGATTTGGGTCTGTGTCCAGGCTAATCAATCATACTCTCATCAGAAAGATTTTCTTCACAAATACATATTGGCTTGTTTAGCCATGTCCAGATCTTAGAATCTTAATTATATAATTTATATATTTGTTTAATTTACTAAGCGCTGCCATTGTTTTCCAAGTTATATACATCCAGTACATGGAATGTGTGAACACAGCTGGAAGCAGACTAGAATGCTTCGATATTTGCGTTCAAAGTCTTCTTACATAAGAAATCTTTCTAAAATCGATCAAAATGAAGTATTGAACGTCATAACAGTTTATCAGAAATATCAAGAGTTTGTATGGAACGGATGTAGTGATTGCGGCTTGCGACAAGCTGTGCTTGATATTTGGATTGCGTGGCCGCACTTGATTAATTGAAAGCTTTTGCCTCCGATACAGCATAGATTGCATTAGAAGACGTGTGATTGCACACGGACGCCTCCACGCAAGCCTAAACACTCAGACACATACAATTGATCGCACGCCAAAATGTTTACTTTTTTATTTCGATTTTTTCGCAATTAATTTTTGTGATGATTCTGTCATTCTAATGACATGTTTTAAAAAATCTCATTTCAATTTCCTGTTATTTTTTGTTATTATTTATTATTCAATGAACTTCAATGTAATATTTTATAATGATTTTAATTCAACTTGCTGGACAATTATTTGAACGGCGAGACATGTTCCATTTCATCGAGTTAGGATATACCAGTAAATGTGATGTTAAAAAGAATAAAATTGTGTTGCCATAACAACTGATAATCATGATGCATGTTGTCATGACAACAATCATCTGATGGTGTGCGATAGTACACCTTGATTATTTTAGGCATGCGTTTTATAGCATGCATGTCATCTCTATAATACAAACCATGGGATACAGTCAGCAAAATTAATCTCTAGAGCTCATATTAGTCTATGACTGATCTTTGTTTTCTAATTGCTGTAATTGCACACTTCCCAAATGATGTCATTTACCATAAAAGCTCTAATTGTGATTATCTCAACCAAATCTGTGACGGTTCGTGTCAAAATCAACATTTCATGACATTTTGGATTTTGTTTTATTTGATTATCCAATTTATAATTTTTATTTATTTTTAATTTTTCAACAATATCCCACCTCTTTCCACCAATCTTTACAATTGGATTTTTTCCCGATTGTTGATTTTGACACGAACCGTCACCTATGTTTGCCTTGGTATTTTCTGAATGTTTGTAATCTGCCTTGTCTAGCATTTCTTTCTAATCTAATTCTCTTCAGTTGAGCCAGATAATGATCAACCTGGTGTTTATCATCCGCCGCCTCGTACCTTAGAAATTGAAGTTAATGGTCAACCAATTAAATTGAAGTACTGTTTCACATGTAGAATGTTCAGGCCACCACGGTCATCACATTGTAGCATGTGCGATAATTGTGTTGGTATGTATTATTATTGCATTTATTATTGTTTAGTCATGGTCAATTGTTAATCTATAGTTTTCCTTAGATTACCTTATCAGCTTTAAAGACCTTATAATCTTCAAATCAATACTTTTTCGATTGTGTTAGTGCTATTGAAGGAGAAGTGCATTTCCTTATTTTTAACTTGACCTGTTTTCAAA
Organism: Haliclystus octoradiatus; assembly: GCA_916610825.1. Taxonomy (NCBI): domain Eukaryota; kingdom Metazoa; phylum Cnidaria; class Staurozoa; order Stauromedusae; family Haliclystidae; genus Haliclystus; species Haliclystus octoradiatus. Next base: position 9,979,342 of record OU744451.1, read on the forward strand.
TGTAGTCTGTTTATGGTTGTTCGATGTAGTCAATCAAACACTTTTCCAGGGTAATAGTAGTATAAATATCTTTTACATCCAAAAATGATACCTTAAAACCTTTTTTAGAACATAAATTTTCTGAACTGAAAGTAAAGGTATAGTAAAATTAATCATGTATTTATTTGACTCAAATGTTGAGCTAATCATCCAAGTGAAAATAAGGATGACATTACTACTATTACCTAATCTAGAATTTTTTGATATGGATATTATTTTCATGAACGTGTGATTTGATCTGATAGGCAGGTAATTTGTGCAAATGAAACAATGCAATTGATATCCGTCTTCTGTATATTTACTATTTATTAAAAGGTATATCCAAACTCCATAGCAACTCAAATTAAATCAGCCTAAGTTATATCGCTTATCAAATCTAGGATTATGCGTGATTTAAATATCCATAATTCCCTCAACTTCTTTATTCAAAACTTAAGTTCCCCTGAAGAGGGGGCAATATTTACAGAAGGTATTTGAAAAACTGCTTGAAATACAAAATATTTTCTAACAGACAAAATTGTTTTCCAGAAGACGGGGATGAGAATCCTCTTGGGTGAATTATAGCCCCAGCCAGCCCTCTTTAGTGGCACCCCTGATCTTGAAAATTATTATCAACCTAGTTGATACCATGTTTCCTGTCATTCACTGGGCATACGTCAAGGTATCCCTTTTAGCCATTGCGTCCAGGGTGGCACAAAATTTTTTGCCTTCCGCGAACCAACCTTCAATCACATGTAACCTTCGGATTTTTTTTCGATAACTGTAGGCCTACTCCATTTCCAATATCCACAATCAGTTTGTGCATAGGAATTTATTTTTGGAAAAGGTACAAATTAGCAATCAGAATAGTCATTCAAACAAAAATTAAGTGTAATTTCCAAAACTATATAAATAAACTAAACCAAATGGCATATACTTGATGTACGGGCTGTAATTATTGCTATAAAACTTTCATTCTTTTACAAGCAGAACATCTACAAAGCTGAATGCATTTTTGTAAGCTGAAATATATTTCTCAAAAAAGAATGCTTTGTAATCAAAGTAAGAGAGTTTGATTAAAAGCAGAAATTGAAATGAAACCCAATGATTTTCTCTGTATGCTCAATTAAATTGTTCTATTCCAACCAGAAAGTATAGGCCATTTAATGATCACTAGTATCTGATTCTTGAGATCGTTTTTGTGTTGAGCAGCCATCTTGATCAGCATTCAATTGCCATTTTTCATCTCTTTGTTATGCTAATTAGAAAAATTGGGAAGCCGTGGAGGCGTTTCTTGTTCACGCTTCAGTTAGCACGTGGAAATGAAGCAGGAAAATGTCCAAAACAATAACTTTCCTCTCTGTTTAATATCATTTTATGAGTCGAAATCCAACATTTTTTGAGATTATTGTTCAGTTTTAACATTTCCGAAGGCAAGATCTTTGGATTCAAAAAATGGAGATGATAAAAGATCTTCGAATTGCAGAAGAAATAAATAAAAGTAAACTTCGGAAAACTTTGGAATTTTGCCCTAGCTTCGGCGAACTACGTTCGCAGGTTTGAACTGTTTGTGCCACCCTGATTGAGTCTTCAATCAAATCCAGATATGTCCGACATTTTAATAGTGTTTCCATAGCCGGAATTATAACTGTATGGAATCATCTGTCTTAGCATGAATTATCTGTTGTATGTTTTTGACATAATATCTAAAAGTTTCCTCTGGTAACCAAGGCTCTAAAGTCTTGTTGCTAAACGACATGATTTCGTGGCTACTTCTCCTATAAAGAATATCCTTATAATTACACTATACTTGGTAGTCCTCCTGAGCAGCTCAATCTATCCTGGCAAGCATTACTTAACTCAATCCTTTGTATTTTAACTGCTAGACGGTATTTTGTAAATTTGTGTTAAACTGTTAAACAAACAGTTTTTCTTTCCTTTAACATTCTTAATTTGTTTAACTTGATTTAACTTCTGTCTTCCACATGATTCAAGTACTAAAAATTCCTTTAACCAGTATATGCCCGCAGCAGTACTTTTATACAATATGTTGATCCTTCATTGGCATTGTTCGTATTTAGTACAATATGCTGTAATCATTCTTTCTTTCTTTGTGTTTTGTAGAACGCTTTGATCATCATTGCCCTTGGGTGAGTACATTAATCTATACCTATAAATGTCAAAGTCTGTGTATATGAATGTTTGTATGTAGCTCAACAGCTTTGAAAAACATATCTTTACAATCAGTATCATCCAAATATTGTTATTACGGCTGTCGGTATGTCAATTTTGCTTTCTGTTTTTCGCATCGAAAGAAAATATTCCTTTTTCCTATGGTTTAGCTTTGCATTGCGACAACAAATCAATTTTGGCTTCTCAACTTTCACACACTTGATTAAACTATTGATAAATATTTTGTAGCTTTTACTTTTGAAATTAAATTTCACGGGTGTCGCACCATTCAAAAACACATCAACAAAATTGAAACATTTACTGTTCACCTATGTTATTTCTTGGATTTATTGACTGTTTGTTTCTGTTAGTTTTGCCCTCTAGTGCTTGGTATTCTGTTTTGAATAGCTAACAATACACTTTCTCAACCATCTATAATGACTGTACCATGAAACAAACCAGCCCAAATTAGCCCCAAAAACGCAGGGGACTCACTGCTAATATTTTAATATAGTCTAGTCAATCTGTGGTTTAACCTAAAAAAAGTTCAACACAAGCTTTTGCAGTTTCAATGAATAGGTAATATAGGTAATAGCCTCTGTAATAACATACTAAAAATAGAGAAAAATCCCAGCCGGCAAAATAGCTAAATTTGAGGATTAAAGATTCAGGCTGCTTGAAAGCGAGGCTTGGACAAATATCACACATTGATCTTATTTTCATTTAATGATATCAAAAACAATAAGAAATCATTATGGTATCGATTAACAAAATATTTTGAAAAAAATTTGGTCTGTATAGACAGTATAGTAATTGCACAGAAGCGAGGCTATTTATTTAAAACATAATCATTTATATATGAATTATCAAATAAACAATAAAAATATTGTGAAATTGCATGTATCTCAGCCGAGCTATATCCATGGGTAGAAACATTCAACACCGCAACAGAAATAACCTAAACAAATATAAGAAAACAAAATAAACAATAATAAATAATACCAAGATATTATAATAGAACCAAGATAGTCTAACTCAGATTTGTGTTTTTGAGAGTTTTAAACAGGCCATAATATTATCTTACCTTTGTGAAAATCAACCAAATAAATTGTATTTAACATCCTCAAGCATTGAATAATTCAAATTTAAAAACGATGTCTTTGTCCGACATCAATAACATCCTCAAAAGTCTATCTTTGTTGACCAAATATCGATCATTTCCAAACATTTTGATCTGTTTTGCCACGGCAAAATCACTGAGAATTGGCCACAAAAGCTATTTTAAGATCATCTCGTTTCGATGCAAAAAATTACCGGGGCTCAGATTATCAAACCAGCAAACTTTCTTTCTTGTGAAAAGTAAAACATTTTTTCGCGCGGTTCAGATGGAATCATGAAACCCGGTTCTGTTTGATTTTTTGCCACGCACGACATTTCAAACGTATTGAATATCAGCAATGTTTAATAAATGTTTTACTTTTCACAAGAAAGTAAGTTTGCTTGTTTGATAATCTGAGCCCCGGTAATTTTTTCGCATCGAAACGAGATGATCTTAAAATAGCTTATGTGGCCAATTCTCAGTGATTTTGCCGTGGCAAAACAGATCAAAATGTTTGGAAATGATCGATATTTGGTCAACAAAGATAGACTTTTGAGGATGTTATTGATGTCGAACAAAGACATCGTTTTTAAATTTGAATTATTCAATGCTTGAGGATGTTAAATACAATTTATTTGGTTGATTTTCACAAAGGTAAGATAATATTATGGCCTGTTTAAAACTCTCAAAAACACAAATCTGAGTTGGACTATCTTGGTTCTATTATAATATCTTGATAATACTGGTAGCAAAGCTACAAATGATGGGCATTACCTATATTACTATTGGAAATGTATTTGATAAGCAACGAACTGATGGTGAAATATTATATGTAGTACCAATGTCACCTGCTAGTTACTACCCCTGCAAAAAACAGTTCAGGAATTCATGAATAGTTCATGAACATTAAATGGCTCCATTTTTCATGAACTGTTCATTAACTCCTGAATTGTTTTTTGTAAGGTTATGTCTCTCAATAACTCAGAAATAAGAGAATCATTGTGATACAAAATACAACAGAATGAGGGAGTCTATATTAGTCTAAGGGTCTAAATTCTATATTAAAATAAAACGTATCGTATCATATTGGGGTACCTTTTGTCATGACATCACCACATCTATCAACTAATTCTCTAGTAAAACTGTTTGCGCATAGCCCATGACATTTGGAACATGAACTATTGAAGAAAAAGAAACTTTTGCAAAGCGTAAAAGAAAGTGTTACTTAAATACTATTTATATTAGAACATTAGGCTCCGGCAGTTGATATTTTTGGTTCTGAAAACAGGAAAATTGGATATAAGTTATTAAACTTGTTGATACAATGATAGCACAGTAGAATTAGTAAATCAGTGTCATCACCCACAAGAACATTATTAGAGTAGATTGAGCAGTATATACCTGTACTAACAACCCCTGCATGAATTAGCAAATCTGATTCAGTATGAAAATACATGAATGTAGCCCATGTAAAGAATATCTTTGTCATGTGCGTCATTATTTAGAGTGGATGCATAGCCGTTGAACACTACCCTGGCAGTCCCATAGCATAGCAGTCCCAACTGTATGCTCCCTAAAGTCATACTTCCAATTACATAAAGGATCACTAAGTGATAAATCATGTGTATCTGTATGACATGAATGATGAATAAACAACCAGAAAATATCCACAAAGTCAAATTTAACTGAATTAGGCCAATGCCTATTATCTAGGCTAGTAATCAATCCCTTTTCCTACAAAATTTGGCAATAAGGAAACCGAAAAGCATCTAATTAGAGATTGAGAATTGAAATCCATTGGTCTTATGAAAATTATTAATCGACCATCATTGATATGTCATCATATGTGAAATGTGTGGGCTACTTCAAAAATATTGTAGGCTAATTCGTGCCTCCTATGTTTACATTGTTACCAGAGCGCAAGTATGAAGACATTAGTAATAAATACCAACTTTCCATCTCTATAATAGAGTTTTTCCTTGTAGTTTCATATCATCTATCGATATATAACTGCTTCTATAAACGACTACTGAGCTGATTGCGGTAAAATTTAAAGTTACACCTCTGAGTGCCCTGTGATCCCCTATCATCTCACCGCAAAAGTTCAACATCAAACTGGATTCAGTCGAGCATATCCGTCAAATACATTTACAAAAACATCCTATTTTTGTGATCAAATTTTAGGTATTTCGCGGCGTACGGTTTTTCTCTACTTTCAGTACATGATAGATACATGGTTTGTCTACTGATTGGTAAAAAGATTTCTTGTGTTGCAATTTTTTTTAAGTTACACCCTTTTTTGCCACAGATTGACTAGACTAATAATAATGTAAATTCTAGATTATTTAGATCTCATCTCAATCCCTGATTCAACTGTGTATCATCTCACACACCTCTAATACATGCTGATTTGATTGATGTAAAGTAGCCATTCACATGACATGACATTTCACTGTGACCTATTGGTTAAATATTGAGTGGCAGTCTGATGTATGCATTCCATAAATCTATTCAATATATCGTTTGTCATCATACATCATATGCATGCATTGAATAGTGAGCATTATGCCATTCATCTGTCTTTCTATAGTAATACCATTAAAAAAATTGCATTATAATTGAGTTTAGTATATTCCGAATACTCAAAATATGAATACGCTAATAATATGCTAATGTGTGATTTGTCAATGTAAGACAAAGGGGAGAAATGCTGTCTTAAAATAAAATCTCAAAATATATTAATGGGGATTTATAATCTGCCATTCCCCAGAAAACAGTGTTAAAGTTTATACACAGCATCATCTCTTTTCACAATCCTCAATCAATTTGTTTTGAAAAAATGTGGTCATAACATCTTTTGAATGTTCAACTTATTGATTTTCTGTCGTTTTCCGCAGGTTGGCAATTGTGTCGGCAAAAGAAATTATCGATATTTTTATATGTTCCTGGTGTCATTGTCATTTTTATGTGTTTATATATTTGCCTGTGTTGTGGCTCACCTTGTTTTTTGTAAGTTTTTTAAGCAATTATTGAACTTGACATTTCGCATGAACCACAACCTTTATATCTGATAAATTCTCAACGCTATGCAAAATTTTTATTTTGATATAACAGAACTTATTTCTACTTTTCAATTTTTTTTCCTAATCAAACTAATCATCAATAAATAGTAAAATTTCTTTCCTGATCTCGAGATCATTTTCAGTATTAATGCCCAATGAAAAGTTGTGTGAAATAAATGTCCCCTTATGATGCTATTATGCTTTACAATGTTACTTTTTCATAAATTGTCAGTATTCTATTAGCTAATCAGAATCCAGTTGCCACTACTAATTAATGATGATAATAGTAGTAATACTGTAATGCTATTTGATTTTCTTTCTGTTATTAACAGAGAAAATTACACTCGGTGTAGCCTACATCTAGATTGAATACAAACTTGCTGATTGAGATTGATTGTGTTTATTGACAAAGAACTGAGAATTTAGAGCTACGCTGGAAACTTATTGAAATCTCAAATTATTTTCTCAAGATTATAATTGTTTGTTTTTGTTGTAGTGAGTCAAGACAAGGAATCATTTCTTGATGCGTTGAAACATCGTCCTGCAAGATATCCTTTTCACTTGTTTATTTATTATTTAACTGTTAGGCCTACTAATACATATACTTAGTTTAACATTTTCTGCAATTTGCTTTAATAAGCTAAAAAATTGAAGCTCTGCCAATATTTCTGTGAGCAAACTTTGCAATCAATTAGCATATTACCGGTAGTCTTGGTTAATATTAATTTCAGTAAGTTTCATGAAAACATATCAATCATCTACAAAAGAACATCACTTATCTCATCTGTTGTTTTAACACATATGGGATAATTCTGTATTACCGATGTATGATGGATTCTGTATCAGAGTTCAAGTATTATGGATGTTCCGTTGTTCCTCCATCTTTCGCAGTTTTGTAAAGTTGTCATTGAAATGATTAGCACCTTGATAGATAATCCAATTAAAATTAAAACCTGCAATTTGGGGTCTATTCTAGCACTTGATCTAGTGCGATGGAGGCAATCCAAAGATATTTTAAAGGAGAAACATTGACCGGCCGTCACTCTAGCTAAATTTGAATTAGGCTTAGCGTAAATTCAACGATAAATGTCGGTCATAGCTTCAAATTTCAAGTCTCAGCATGGTTTCAGACACAGAATGACAGAAACAATGCAAACGACAAACAAGCACGCGACTCTAGGCGCGTAGAGCTCACCGGTCAATTTTGCCCCTTTAAGAGGCAACATTGGCTGCGGTGCTACAAGGTTAAGTTTGAAACAGGCTTAATGAATTTCAACAATCTTGGCTTAAAATTCCAAGTCTCTGAAACAGAAGCAATACGAACAACAACTGCAATGTAAACGCAAACATGATTTGAGCGTGTAGCAACCACCAGTCATATTTACCCCCTTTTATAGCTTCATATCTTGTACTCCTCTACTTGTACCCTATTAATTTAAATAATGATGCCTTGTGTTTTGCCTTGACTTCAATGCACTGCTTTAATTGCAATTATTTGCTTCTTCTCTGTCTGGTCAGTCGTTGGTTTGGCTGGTTTTCATACTTACTTGGTAACATCAAACCTCACAACAAATGAAGATGTAAGTTACTGAATCGATTACTCAGCCCATGCGTTAATAAAGAGCTAGGGAAGGCATTCTAAGTAAACAGGCAGTGTTACTTATCCTGGTTTGAATATAATATAAACTTCAAGCATTTTATAACTACATCTTCAAATTTCCAGGTAGACTTAATCATTTCCAATTTAATTTCAATATTTTTCAGTTTAATTGAAATCTAAAATTGACAATAAATACCCTTGATTTTCAATATTCTTAATTGTCTTTGAGTAGCTCAATAGAGAATTATTATAGATTGAAAATTGATGTGACAATTCCAGAAGATACCTATCAAATAATTTTAATTAGTAAAAACAATACATTCTTTTCAATCTCAATTCATCGTTGGATGTGCATAGAGCCGGCATAAAGCAATTTTATCTCATGACTAGATTTACCCTACCGTATTGATTAATGATTATTTACTTTAGATCAAAGGAACGTGGGCTGCAAAACGTGGTGAAAAAGCTGAGAATCCATATAGTGCTGGATCACTTTCTAGCAATTGTTTAGAAGTTATTTGTGGACCAGCTCATCCAAGGTTAGTATTAATATGTTACAACACCCAAATGCAATTGAAATCTGCTGTTGAAGCCTGTAAACCTAATCTCAAGGGACCTGTGTGAGAGAATTCCAACTGACTTATTACAAGGATTTAGACCAACAAGGTATCTGACCAATGTATATGACCTTTCTCATGTTGTAGCTTGCCAGGCATTGCACCTGAAGTCCTGCTAACTAATTGTAGAGATGGTGACAACCTCAGTGCATATCAAATGCACTGTCCTGATTGAATAACAACGTGATTGATAAATCAATTGATATTTTAAAATTGTCTCAATATCTTGTCTAAAATGCTGTGAAACTATAATTGGGGCTAGACATGTGCCACATGCCCCTGTACTTCACTTTACCAACAGCTGTTTTGTATAGGGGACATGTAATTTTTTAATGAATGAACTGATGCACTCATTACAAAAATTCAGAATGACCAATCACAGCTTAGCATTTAAGACCTATGGTGGTGATTGGTCCATTTACTAGCTTATCATTTTTTTGTGATGTGTTTGTGAATCGAAAAGGTGTCAAATATATTTCTCACATCGTTCCACATGTAAATTACACACACGTGTCTGAAGTGGTCTATTGTATTCTGATTAGCTAACACATCGCTCACTTGATTCGCTGGAATTTTACAAAGCCCAGATGTAAAGTAGCGGAATAGTGGGCCTTGTGGAACTAGACCAAATTGTGGCTTGCCACCATTTTGAAATAAGTTGTAATTTTTGGGTCTATACCGTTGGGTCTATAAGCTAAAATTAATGTTTCCTATGGATTGCAATGGATTGATATGACATAGCTAGATATTATGTGGTATCACGCAGCCACACATACAAGTTATGGATCCATAATAACTATTTGAAAGGTGTTTATCAATATATAAACTTTTATTATGAACAGTTTGATTCGTCGACGGGATCTGGTTGTTAGTGACCCAGTTGAAATAGGTGACAGCTATGGCTCTGTCCGTAATACACCACAGGTAAGATATGATATAATTAAATTTGTGAATGCAATCCTATCAGTCTAATTTCTGAGATTTGTGACAACAGTGACATAGTATATAGCATATGAAAATAAGCTGCATGAGTTGTGGTTACTAGTGGAGTTGTCTAATTTCCAAGTCTTGACTGGCAATTGCCTAACAAATGTGTGCCTGATAAACGTTATTAAAATGGCATTGTTTTACCAAGGTAAATATAAGTACACAGCATCTATGACACTGCATTGGCACAATATTTCGTTTAATCAGCTGAAAACCTGTCTCATTGTCTGAAAAAAAACTTTCAACTTCACAATGAAACTTTTTTTTTACCATGATGATTATTGTTTTGGAAGTTGCCTATCAACTTTTATTTTTGAAACCAAATTGATCCAAATTGCCTGCAAAAATCTATATCAGTCATTGTCAAGCAATGTTATACAGTTAGCAACCTTCCCTAATTATATGCATTTCAAAATTTCAGGCTGCGTCTCCTACTAGCTCAACACCTGGTGTTACTTCTAATTATGGAGGACGGTGTGCTAGTGCACCTATTACAGCAGAGCCAAGGGAAAAGCAACCAAATGAAGATGCTTTTAAAGCTGATAGTGAGAAAGGACTTGTGAAACTGAGTAGTGTATAACATTTTTAAAGAAGACTCATTTCTAAAATAATTTTCTGTGGTGATCTATAGAACGCTACTTAAATATAGTATAAGAGCTGATGGCTCTTATGTTGCAAAGCATGCTGGTTATACATGCTTGGGATCTCTGTGACATCTTTGAAGATAGATTGTTTCTGTCACAATGGCACCAAATGGGTACAATAACATGTAGATTGAAATATTTAGTGTAACATAGACATTTCTGAACTTGATTGTAATGTAAAACAATATACACATTGTGTCTTTAATATTAAATAGTTACTACTGCACAAACCCAACTCTGGTACTGGAATAGTATATCCTTAATAACCCTTTGTATGATTTAATTTAAAATGCACATTTGAAAAACTCAAAGACATATCTTATTTCTTTGAAAAGTCTGAATACAATTCTTACTACGGATTTATTTTTGAAAATACATTCAAAATATCCACAATCTCATGTTTGTTTTTTATTATGATTATCCTTAACAATGTATATTTAACCATGTCTAGTATAAATAATTAGGATTTAAAAGTTAATTGTTCATAGCTATCATTCTTCAGAATTCTCTTGAAGTGATTTTTTACGTTATATTTTATCTTGACCAACCATATGTGACAGAAGAACAGCCTAAGAATAAACATGGAAAAATAATTATAAATAATTGTAATTTTATTTTACTACGCAGTAAAACGTATCTTACACTTTGAATAAGAAACGCTTTAGTTTGCATGCAGTCTAAAGCTCTTGTATCACTATTCGATTTCGATAGAAGAGGCGCTTTCCCCTCAGAGCGAGATAGTGAATGAATTAAATTGATATAAAATTTTAATGGGGAACCACCAGTTCCATGCACATTCTATGAACAATAGACATCACTGTGAAGTGTGAAATCCTATTCAGAAGGAAATGTCAAACTTTCTCAAATTACAAATTTATTCTTCAATAATACAGTCTAACCCGTTTAAAGGAGCAGAAATGACTGGCAGACGCTACACACTTGGGATCATGTGCATGCTTATTGTTTATAACACAATGTTCATTGTTGACATGAATTTTATTACAAATTAGACCTGTGTATAACAATTGCTTCAAAGCGAGACGTTTGAATTACGCTTAGCATAAATTCAACTTGTGCTCGCAGCGGGTCAGCGGTCAATTTTGCCCCTTTAAGTGCAATTCAGATAAGTGAAATTCCCTCTCATCTGAGACCATACTCTGAAACCCTAATATACAACACTCTCGTCAAATTCTTCATAAACAATTTCGTATAGGCGTAAATTTGAATAAATGCAACAGAAATCGTTGGCAATTTTTATTTGCACTTAATCGGGTTACACTGTAATGTGTTCTTCAATGCTGGACAAAATTGTGTTGTTTCGTCGAGTTTGGAGTGAGTGAGTGAATGGGTGGGCAGATGTATTGGGCCTGATTTGTGTTTACAGTTTTACACAGCCATTAACTTTTCTCTTGAGATGATATGGTGCCTATGGCGTTTGTGTGAAAGTTGACATGCTGTATTAATTGTTTAAAACTTTTACAAAGAGATGGGTGAATTGTCCCTGAGCATTTACATTGCTGATATGTCATTTACTTTTGATTGAAAAATGTTATTTTACTTTATTTTAAGCAATCACTAACTGACAAACCTCTGTCAAAAAGCAGTTTGATCGGAATATTTCGAATCACACACATAGATGAAAGACATAAGTTTGGGCAGCTTTCAGTAAGACAAAATACCATCAAATGTCACTGTTCATTGTTTAATCAGCAAAGATAAGAAAACATACCATTACTGTCCATTTCCTATTCTCCGCTTCTTGCCAAATAAGAGAGCGGTTTGAGTAGAACACTTCGTCGTCAACTTCTTCTGGGTGACGTGGAAGACAATGAAGGAAACACCAATCGTCATCAGCTAATGCAGTGAGCTGAAAATGACAACCATTATTTCATTGGTACCGTATGAGTATGCCAGTATCTTATTTCAGATACAGTAAAACCTGTCTATTAAGACCACCCACCTGTCTATAGTGGTCATTTCATAATGTTACAAATGCCAATGGATTTGACCTCTATAGAAAGATCACCTTCATTCAGTGGTCAATTATTCAATATTATCTATTCTCCTAACTGGCTGTTAGTCAAACTCACTACAGTCAAACTCAGTTGGTAACCCCATAAAGGTTTGGTTCTAACTTTCATTATCCATACAAACTCTCATATCCCTACCTCGCTTAATATCATACCTCGCTAAATGTCCCACTTTCCATGCAGATATTAAGCAAGTTTGACTGTATAATCATTATTACTGTTACTATTACTTATCGATTGGACACACATCTTACCCTTATTATCTATTGTTGAAAATATTAATTTCGGCGGATTATTCAACAGCTCAGAGTCTAATGGCTAGGTATGACAACTTTTGTAGATCAAAGGTGAAAAATTGGTGCATATTGGAATTTCAGCTAATCATTAAATTTTCTCAACACAAATCATATTATCTATTTCATATAACCTTACTTCCATGAAAAATTTGGTAAATAATCTTTTTGTGAACAGAAAAATTGTGAATTATCGGATTGATATTAGCTAAATCCATGCATTTGATGCATCCGGATTTTCTGATCATGCTGCACATACTTGCTATGTTCCAGTATATTCCATGTTCAAAATTCTGTATTGACTCAAGAACTTATCACGATAAATAGAACATCCATTGAACTATTTATGGGACAGGCTTCTACGAAAAAAAGTTCAAGAACTGTTCATGAACCTTTATGAAATTTCACATTCATGAACCAGTTCATGAATTGGTTCGTGAAGTGTTCATGAACTCTACTGGACTGTTCATGAACTGTTCATAACCCACAAAATATGTTCGTTAACTGTTCATGAACTCATGGATTTTTTTCACATTGGTACTTCTAGACACCCCTTACTCTATGCATGTATTCGTACAGAATTACTCTATGCAAATGCATGCATACAGAATGGAGTGGTTCTGATTGACAGGGATATAAATTAATTATATAAATATGCAACCTCGAAATAGTATATCACACCTTTGATGTCACTTTATATCCTTCGAAACTCTTTAATCTTTCCGCTGCTTCATCTTCTTGACCCATGCTTGTCCACGTATCAGTAACTATGATATTTGATTTTATACATGCTTCGCGTGGACTATGCGTAAACTCAATTGTGGTGTTGTTCTACGAACAAAAAAAGCATCATAAATCAGAATAATTAGTAATCTGTCTTTGCAAGACTATATATTAAATATGTTCGGCATCTTTTCAAAATCTCCAAACATTTAGGATAGGAAAAAGATAACAGGTTAGGAAATCAGAATTGGTAAATTTACAATTCAACTTACCTCTGCTGCAAATTGTTTAGCAGCGTATGCAACGTCAGAATTTGGTTCATAGCCCTGGAATAAAAACATGATCAGATATTACAATGAGATTTGATTACTGTATCTTCTTGTGTTACAGACCTACAGTACAGTATTACTATTATGGTCTATGGATTTCGACTACTGACCTTTGGAGTAGAAATCTTCAAGTTCACACCTAATTTAGGACCAGCCATCATAAGAGTGTGTATAATATTATTACCATCGCCAATCCAAGCCAATGTTTTGCCTTCAATTGAGCCATAATGTTCCTGAGAACAGAAGCATTAATTGTGTTATTTACAAAGATAAGTCTATTCTGGTTTTTAGTTTATAGAATCAAACTTGGTTAATATCCCCTTTTAATATGTCCCACCTTGCTTAATATTCTCGATATAAAACTGGGAAAATATGGGTAAGTTCATTATACAATGAAACATGGTGTATAGCCAAACCGAATTGCCTTTGTAATTCAGTTTTGTTGGATATTGTGGAAGTGACCACTACAGACCGATGATTATGGTACTGCATTAAAGTGGTTGTTGCTACAGGTTTGGCTAACGTCCATACAAAAAAGTCCCATCAAGATAAAAATAAGCAAGTCATTGATAGCGAGGCTGTGGTGACAGACCAAATCAAATTTGATTTGAGAAGCGGTAAAAATTGTATAAAAAGCAACTTGATATCCATTTCATGTTTAAAGGGCAAACTGCACCGACATTCTCATTTAAACCTGATTTATGATATCAATTGTATCCAGATTTAAGGCTTTGGGCTTTGTCTTAGATTCTCCTGATATGGATTTGAATGGATGGAATCCTTTTGATTATTTTCAATGATGCCAATTATGCATGCTGGTGCGGCATGTCATTTTAGATTCAAGAGTAATAGTTACAAAATTAAAAGATTACTGTAGATCTTGGGATAAACTCAAGAGTCTGTTGTGGGAATAGTACAATAATTCTGCTGCAATCACCTTCAATGTCATGAAGTCAGCCAATCCTTGCAGAGGGTGAAACATTTCTGATAATCCACTGAAATGTAAAATAGGTATATACCATAACTCATGATAATTATCCAATAGTCAGGAGTGAGGACTAACAATGGGTGGAGCCTTCAAGAGTCCTACAAAATGTTGACCGTTTTTCTTCAAGATTGTTTGTAGGCTTGGCTATAACCCCTGTGTAAGCATCCGTGAGACCATGAACTGGTTTATGAACTGTTTCATGATCGTGAAATCTTTCATAAGTTCATGAACACTTTATGAACTTTTCGGCAATTTTACATTCATGAACTAATGAACTTTTTTTCACAGGAGAAATAAAAAATATTAATTTTTATAAATTTTATGCACACAATTCAGCTCACTTGATAATTGGTACTGTTGCAACAGATGCCATTTCTTCTAATATGTCATGCCCAAATACACGAGCAAAGATACCATCAGTCAACCTCGATAGAACCCTAAACAACAAATATATAATAGCATATATATTTAGATAATTACACTAACCACCATCTGAAATTGACATTTCAGACAGTTGCTAATACTTTTAAAATGTCTAGCAATCACTGAAAATATTGAACATGTCATTGTGTTTTCCGATTTGTAGGATTAGTTTGACAAATTTTAACAAAAATTGGTTTAAAATGCAACAATTTACAATTATCAAACGGCAATAAGCGTGACACTGACAATTATCAGGCCAAAGGGGTTAACCAGCAAAGACGCCTGGTAAATTCTCAATGTCATGCAAAATCGATTTTGATAACTGATTTATTATTAATCCATACCTTGATTAATTCCATGAATTATTCAAGAACAGCTGGATTATAAGAAATACTACAAATTCGTTGCAACAAGTTTCAATCTCATTGTCTCAAGCTCTACCCCATTGTCTCGGGTTATTACGTCAGGTTCGACAACAATAGGGATTGTCAGCGTTTGATTAACGAATAGGAAGCAAAGTTGTGATATTCATTGAAAGATTAAGTCAAACGAAAGTGAAGCCATTAGGCCTAACCAATGAACTAAGACCCCGGCTAAATGAACACAACATTTGCTCAACACTTGCTCAACATCGATATTGAGCAAATGTTGATCAAACGTTTTGTTCATTTAGCCACCCCACGCAACATTTACTTGACAAGTGCTCTATACGGCTCAACATTGTTGAAGAATCCTGTTGAATTGTGTTGAGATAGACTTTGAAGATGATCAAAAATTTAGCGCAACATTCTATTATTCTCGGCCATGTAGAGCAGATGTTGCGTGGGGTGGCTAAATGAACACAGCATTTGCTCAACATAAGCTCTACCAATCTATTGTTTGATTTCATGGTTGAAGAAAGTCTTTCCTGATTGGTTAACAATGACGTAAGTCACACGTACCGGGTCCCTGTTTTTGGCGCGAATCTCAAAGCATGGGATTTCTCATTCCTGCAAATCTTTTTGAAAATCTTTTAAAAAGAAAATGTCAGCAATATCCTTTGATGGATCGTGCAGTGAGAATAAAGTTAGTACGTGTAATAAGTCAGAAAGAGATATTGAAAGTGAGCTTGAGCTTCATGGGCTGCAGAAACTGTTAAACGGAGCTAAATTGCGTAAGAATAAAGCAAAGAAAATCATAAAATATCGTCGCAAAAAGATCAGAAGCAACGATAATAATATAGATAGTAATGATAATAATAATAGCGATGAGGTACAATCCAGCAGAAAATGTTGAACAAATGTTGCTTTCATTTAGCCACCCCACACAACATCCGCTTTACAAGTGCTCAACATTTTCTCAACAATGTTGAGCCATGTTGAGCACTTCTAGAGCAGATGTTGAGTGGGATGGCTAAATGGGCGCAATATTTGCTCAACACAGCTAAACATTGTTAAGCAAATGCTGAACGAATGTTGCGCTCATTGCCGTGGCTTAAGATGAAAACAGGTTAGCTTAATCCTTTATAACCTGCATCTGAAAATCGTAAGTTATATATCACAGCTGGTTTAGCCTTAGCCTGAGTAAGTCAGTGCAATGTATATATGGTTTGAAAATTCAGTAAAATGAATAATGATGCATCTATATCATCTGTGTCAAAATCAACCCCAGAACGAATTGTCTAGAAAACATCTGTAGCTTATATAAATATCAATACAATTAATTTGTTTGGGTGTATTTATAGGTTAATACTGACTTTGCTGAATCATGAACTGTTTCATTGACACCAAAGTGAACATCTTGAGGACTCAGAAATATTGCATGACCACCTAGTACAGCCATACCTAAAATGCAACAAACAAACCATTTAGGTATAAAAACCAACATTGGGTTAAAGAGGTTGGGAAGGGCAGGATTCTCAAGCTCTGGTGAGGAGGGTTACTACTACTACTATAGTAAAAATTGTCTATACCAGCACACCTACGAAACTTTCAAAAAGTAAGCTACAGGCAAAATGTGACGTTTATACCCGATCATTTGTAAGAAACCATATACAAAATTTCACCAAGAATGTCAGTTAGATTCAGTAAACTGGTATCGTAAGTGCAATGAAGAGTTTAGTGAATGCCAGTGATGAAACTGATAAATCCCATATAAAATTAATTCAAAATTCAGTGGCAATAGTTTTCTAGTTATATTTTTCTCAACATCTCGGATAGCTTCAGTGTTGATTCTAAACTCAAGAGTACAAAGATAAGTCTTAATTTGTTTACAGATTTATATCAAAGCTATTTGTAAATAGGATACAGAGTGGATTGGATCTGCCAGGGAATTGAGAATATATTTTGAAACAAAATTGCTTCTGCTACCGGTAATGAGAATATTGCAGGGTCAGGCAAACATATTGTTTAATGAAATCACTAACAAGTATTGACCAATCCTACATGTTTCAATGTTACCACAGATGGAAAATGCCCTACTCTAATTGCTATTTTAAATCTGAATCTAGCCAAAATTAATGGTTCAGGCAATTATACGTACCAGATTCAGTGGAAACACGTGTCCTGGTACTTCGTTTTTGGAATATCATAGCTAATGTTTTCCTGGCAAGTGGGGAAAGGATCTATGATATAAAGAAGAAAGAGAACAATTCATCAGAATGTAGTTGAACCTGTTATAACGTCCTAATATATAAAGCGGCCACCTACTCTACAGTGGTCATTCTTTTATTCCCCAACATAGTATTTTGTATTGAATCACTCTCATTTCATTAAATATAATACCGGTAGCTGACAGTTAACTTATATAAATGTTCCCCCGTAACATAATAACACAAGTGACTAATGTGACTAATGTGCACTGTTTGGTGGACTGCTGATCCATCGTTATTGTCTAATTACCTTTTGCTTCCTTTCGTGTTAGGTTTATATTCTACAGTTACAGAATATGAAGTTGTACGTTTTAATCATTATAATAAAGTCTTCTGTTTACAATATTAGTGCAAGTTAGTACTAGTATTGGATGTAATATTGATAACAACTTTAACAGGTTATGGGCCCAGATATTATTTTACTGGATTAAAACTAAGAGAATTACTGCAGAAAATGGCGAAGACTGAGATTAGTTTACGGATTGAAAATTCAATGGTAGCAATTATTATGATTAGAAATTCAAAATGCAAATGTTGTTAAAAATAACTGGATAAAAATTATTGGGATATTGTATCTGGCGTGGAAACACTTCCAAGTGAAGCGAATGATCAAGTCAAAAGTGCTTTCAATCGCAAAAATGAGCGGGCATTGGCCACAATATGTTTGTCAGTTGCAGATAGTCAACTGATGCATGTGAGGAATGCTAACACAGCAAAGGAAGCATGAGATAGCCTACAAAACAAAGATGTGCGAATCCGACCCGAATCCAAGTCCGAATCCGATCCGATCGGGTCGGATTGGGGTTGATATTTTTGGTCTTCGGATCGGATCGGATTTGTAGTGATATTTTTTGTTCGGATTATTTCGGATTTCGAAATTTGACTGAGAATTTGTCATTTGTAGTAGTTGATGTGTTCTAGCTTCCTTTCATCACAGAAAATAAAGTTTTGCAATGTAAATATAGTGTCTACGTTAATATGCCGTTATGTGATCATTTTTACAATTGGTTTGATTGACTCGATTGATGTGAAATGAATTAAAATTTTACGAAGGAAATGATTAAGATGTCTTGATTAATCGTACATCGTTTCAATGTGTGCTGTGTCTCATATTCTCCTCCACAGTTCACTCTCAGTATTATCATAGTTGATAACTTGATATAATGATAGACAGCTTAGTAAGTCAAACATCGTATATTCACATCAATCTGTTTTTAGAGTATGATGGTTTTGTATTTTATTGCAGTAGTAGTGACTTGAAACTTTTAGCCCGACTTGAAACTTTTAACTTTTAGAATGTCCATGAGCCCAGCTTGAAAAGAAAATATTTTCAAATTGAAGAAAAATCTGGCCCTGCATCTGAGACTGTAAACAAGCGTCAATAGATTTAAATAAAATATAAGTACAACTGCGTCAAATTATGTTAGCTAAATGTACGTCTATTCGGAAGTTTACATGTTTTATATCTCTTTAATGCCCTGTGAAATTTGGATTTTTTCGGACTTTATGCAAAATTTTTTGCATTAGTTCGGATTAATTTAGAAATTTTATTTTCGGATCGGATAATATTTATGATTTTTGCTTCGGATCGGATCGGGTTCGGATCAGTATCACGTTCGTACCTGTAATCAATTTTCTGTAAATCCGATCCGACGCACACCATTACTACAAAATCATTTCGAGAGGGAGACTTTAAGTCAAAAGCTTTATTACAGACAGGATTTTGTTACTGCAAGAATGGTTGAAGGACAGTCAATGCTAGAGCATATCAATCACATGAGAACAATGGATGATCAGTTACATTCAACTGGAGCTCCTATCGAGGAAAGCGATTTGTAATTATGTTGTTGGGCAGTCTACCACAATCATATGACACTTTAATAACAACTTTAGAGAACATTGACGAAGATAAGCTTGATTTTAATACAATAAAAGCAAAATTATTACATGAGGAAGCTAAAGACATCAAAGTGAATTGCAACTAATGACGCACGTTATCAGAGACAAAAGAAGGACGTATTATCAGAGAATGTAGACAAAAAAGAAAAGATGACGACAAGAAAAGGAAGGAATAAATCAAGAAGCAGAAATGCAGCATCAATAGCTGTAACTTCAAATAATTATACAGATGATAACACAGAATCCGAATCTGACAGCGAAATTGCATGTGTAATGACAGAAGATAACCAACCATGCTGGTTTATAGATTCAGGCGCCTCAAGACATATGACTAGTGATAGACAATATATGAAAGATATTTAAAAATCGTAGAATGTTGTTCTAACAATCTGATTGGCTAATGGTCATGTTTAGAACTCACAGTGCAGACAATGCTAACAATGGTGGGATACTGAGACAAAATCAAAAACATATATGCAATAAAATCAAAACAAACAAACACTTTTTTTTGTTACCTATAAAAGTTTCAAAATAGCTCAAAACAAAGAAAATTGTCCTTTTGGTTTAGAATTAAATTCAAATAGTAATAATAATATCAATAGTAGGCTATTGATAACAGCGGAAGGTTTTCTACTTGTACATTACTTGTAATGACTTGGATATCCTTCTGAATGAAGCACAGGCAAAAAGCATGAAGAACAAAACAAAATACACAGTAAATATTTTCAACGTTACGTAAATAAATGTAGCAGAAAGGCATGAAACAAGCGAAGCGTTAGAGAATATGAGCACCAAGGAATTAGATACCAACCTTTAATACTTTTACGCTGACTCGCTGAAGTGAGAAATAAGTCAGGAGAGGAATACTCAAAATCAATGTTGACTGGGATAAAGTTTTGCCATTGAGCGTTATCTTAATTCACCACCGTTAAACCGAGGAGTCCAGAGTTAAGAAATCCATTGTTTAAAAAGTCTAACAGGCAATCAACATCACAGTTGAGACAATGTAGCACTATTCCCTCCGGTTCGCTTGTTGAGCTTACATCAAGCAGTTCATGTGGTAGCAGAAGAGAAGAGGATCAGATAAATGCAAGGTCAGTAGTATAAACACAACCAGTGAAAACAGTTCACACGCGGTCCGAGAAATGAATTTTAATTCCTCTGCAGGCTTTGCTTCGATGTTCAACAATTTTACCATTTTAAATGTAAACATAAATATTGAATCTTCAAAATAAAATCATTTGCATATACTATAATAATTGCTATAGAAATACTTGATGTTGGTTAATAATATTATAAATCGTTTATTTACAAGGAAAACACATGCTGTCCTTTATCTTCTCGATCTGAATCACAATTTTCTTTTCCAAAATTCTGTTTTTTTTTTACATGCTTTCGTTACTGGATATACAGTGGATCCCATTGGTTCATGTTGGACCTCTTTGTTACAAATGGACTTTGATTGGCTGATCGAATCCTCTGACGATTTTTATGGGAAAATCAAATTGATCAGTTTCGATAGTGCTACAAGATTTTCCAATATTTTAAAGAAAACGCTGATAATTCCTTACATTTATTAAGTAGAAACGATTTATAAAAGACTTACCACACGGCAACAGTGTTTGGATCACCTCAGGAGACACTCGAAAGCTGAAAAACACTCGCCCTACAGGCTCGTGTTTTCCTGATGCTTTCTCATGTCTCCCAACATCCTGCGTGTTCGGATAAGGCGATCCAAACACGGTTGCTGTGTGGTAACTCTTTAGTCATCTACAGCAAACATTCCCCAATTTATCTCGGTGATAACGGTGTAGTTATGGCAGCAGGAGAAGGTCATTTTACCAATTTTCGATCATTAAAAAAAGCTTGTATATTGAAACTTACAAACTTTCTAGTTGTTCCTGACTTAAACAGAACTTATATCTGTTCCAATGTTAACAAAGGCTGGTATTGCAGTGAAATTTGTTGGCCAAAATTTTCAAATATTGTATGCAAAAGGATGTATGACCATTGAAACATTACACAACAAGTTGTACAAGGTAAATAGTTACACCAATATAAGTCACTGCTATGATATCTAGTGAATAATGTGTGAAACATCATTAAAATTATGGTATCAAAGATTTGGCCATCTGGGTATAAATAATTAAGAGCATTAAAAGACAATGATCTAGTTGAGGGAATGCTATGCAATACAAAGGAAATTTTTGAGAAGGAATGTATAGGATGTGCACTAGGCAAACAACATAGAAAGAAATTTGCAAAAGAAAAGAGTAAAACGTCAACAGAAAAACTTGGAAGAGTCTACAGTGACGTGTGTGGCCCTATGGAATCCAGTATCAAGGAAGGTCAAAATATTTTGTTATCGTGACGAATATACAAAATAAGTAACTGTTTACTTCCTAAAGCACAAGGATGAAGCGTTTGACAAATTCAAGGAGTTTGTAGTCAAGGAGGAGACATCATCTGACTAGTAAAAATTATACACTCAGATAATGGTGGAGAGTACACATCGCCAGCATTTAAACAATATTGCAAGGACAAAGGTACGAAAAAGGAAGTCTCCATACCTAAAACACCTCAGCATAATGGTACAGCCGAACGTTTAAATAAGACACTGCTTGAGAGTGCTACAGAAATGCTACACCATGCTGGTCTTCCAACTTCATTCTGGGAAGAGGCAATTTTGACAGCAGCATATCTTATTAACAGATCACCATCAACATCATTGAATGGAAAAACTCCATACGAGCGGTACACAGGGTGTAAAGCTAATGTAAAGAATCTGTGTGTGTTTGGATGTGACACTCTCGTTCATATACCAAAAGATGATAGAACAAAACTGGCACCAAAACCAAGATTGTGTTGTTTTGTCGGATACTGTCAGGATAGCCATGGCTTCAAACTCTCTATGACACAAAGAAGAAAAAAGTTTTTTAGATCACGGAATGTAATCTTCAGAGAAAGTAGTTTCACAATATTCGGAGAAAAGAAAGCTCATGTAGAAACTTACCACCGAGAACCTTTTTAGAACATGACGAACTATGGGATGCAACAAGTGACAATGGTATGCAGCAAGATGATAATGGGAACACAGAAGACAACAAAGAAGAAGACACAGCACATTTACGACATTCGGCCAGGATATCACGACCACCAGCAAGAGACAACAATGAAAAATACGGAGAATGGTGGGACCAGGACAATTTAGAAGTCAATTTTGCCTGGCAGATACAAATATTGTAAGGAGTAAATGGGTGTTTAAAACGAAAAGAAACGCAAATGGTATAATCGAAAGATACAAAGCATGCCTAGTTGCACAAGGCTATTCACAAGAGCATGCAGCACCCTGAAATGGCATGCAAATTAAACCAAAGTCTCTATGGGCTAAAACAGTCAGCGCGATGCTGGGACAAGACAATTGACATCTACTTAAAAGAGCTAGGATATTCTCAAAATAAAGCAGATCAATGCGTTTATGTGAAAAGAGAAAACAACAAGATGATTATTATTTGCCTATATGTAGACTGATGATGATAATTTACTAAAAAGAGAGAAATGAAATTTAAGCAAACGTTTTGAAATGGATGACAAAGGTCCTATATATCATTGCTTGGGAATGAAAACCGAAAGGAATCACAGAAAGCAAAACTTGAAGATAAGCCAAAGTCAATATTTGCAAAATATCCTAGAAATGTTTGGCATGAATGATTAAAAAGCAACACCTACCCCATTGGACACAGGAGCAAAATTTTGCAGAAAAACTGATGATGATGAATGTACTGATAACAAAAATTACCAGGTAGCAATTGGCTGTTTAACACAAGCAGCATTGGGTACAAGGCCAGATATTGCAATTGCTGTCAATATGCAGAGCCAATTCATGGTAAGCCAGCAAAGTTTCATTGGCAAGCTGTAAAGTGTGTCTTGCGATATGTAAAGGGTACATTAAATTATGGAATTTTATTCAGTGGGAGCAAAGATGTAGTTGAAACTGGTTACAGTGATTCTGACTGGGCATCAGATGTGGACAGCATGAAATCATATTCAGCATATATTTTTGAATTGTGTGGAGGTCCAATAAGTTGGAGATGCAAAAAGCAATTCGTGGTAGCATTATCAAGTACGAAGGCAGAGTATGTTGCTTTAAGCATGGCATAACAGGAATCTCTATGGCTAAGACGCTTATTAAATGGAATGGGAATTATTCAGAAAACTGCAACAAACATCAAAGAAGACAATCAAAGGGCAATATGTCTTTCAAAATATCTCACAGAACATCCACGGACAAAACATGTGAATATTAGACATCATTTCACTCAACAAATGATCAAAAACAAAGAAGTCCAAGTTGAACATTGCCCAACAAATGAAATGCTTGCAGATGCATTGACGGAAGGATTACCAAGAGAAAAATTTGAGAAGATGAGGAAATCTATGCATGTAGAATCCACATAAATGTGATGTATTGTTATACTACAACATATTGGTTATTCTCTTACCATTAAATACTACTTGCATTGCAAAGTTTATATCATTTGATCTTGAAGGGTCATTGTTTTCTTGACCTTTCTTACTATTAATTATTAGTCGAAACCGACTAGGGTACTATTCGATGATCTGCATTCTGATTGGTTGCTCCATCCTTCACTATTTTCTTATAGTGAACGCTGGCAAGTTCCTCGCAAATTTCAAAAAGTAAACAAGCGATTCGCAAAAGTGTCTGAATCAATTTTATACGAGTCTTTATAAATTCTGTGCCCGAGAAAACAGAACAAGCAAAAAAATATGAGATAAAGTTGTTTAGTGGTAAGCTATACATATGCATACACAATTTTAATCTTATTTAACAATCTCCTCGCAATTCTTTCGTCACTACCTTATTGCAGATTAGTTCGCTAGTCAGCTAAAGTTTATAAACAACAAACTTTTAACTTTTATGTTACAAACTGCAAACATTTATATATTTTAAGATACTCAGTAGTTATCTTGCTTACGTTTGCTATTTTGTGAAGTTGTATTTGTGTAGCCAGTATTAATATCCAACTGTTTTGTTTTGAAAATTAAATCTAAATCAAGTCGAATTAAAATTCATCCTCCAAATCACGACGCTGCAGTCGTCATGGATGCCTTTGATTGACAGTTATATTTTGAATTAATTATGCAAGAAGCAGATACATAGTTTGAATTTATTGCTTTTGATATGTTTTGCTTGTACCACTAGTTGGTTTCTACTAAAACAATTAGACAACTCGCCCTTGTTGTCTAATTGCTAATTAGTTGTTAAACGTAATGATAAAGATTCACTATTAAGTGGGAATGTTGTGAGTATAATAGTTATCTGTGATCAGACCGCTGATTAGCTATTGGTGGACTGCTGATCCATTGTTCTTGTGTAATACTATATATTATTGGATGTTGTATTGATAACAACTTTAACAATTATATGATTAGTATGTAAAATAATTGAATGTTCTTGTTTTGTTACACTTTTGATACTAAGTAGTTATTACGTAGATAACCTACATACAATATACAGTATGTGATAATTGAAAGCAGATGTCATGTTTGTTATGACAGTATATTGTATCATTAAGAGGTCGAAATTACTGGAAGCATGCTGAAAATCTGCTGAAATCTCATCACTTCCAGTAAGTTTTCTTAAACTGCTGAAATTTGATCAGCATAATTGTATCACAATTTCAGCAGGGGTCGATGTTTAAGCATATTTTCTGCACAAAATGATTACATTATCAGTAATTACAAATCCCATAGTGCATCCTGCTGATATTGTTACATATTGAAACATTGTATCTAGCGATTGTATTTCAGTGCTTGTGTGATCTTGAGAAAAGATGTTTATGATTAATAAAGTTTGGTTTTAGTAAAGCTATTTTGTGACATGCCATCACGCGCGCGTTTCATTTGGTTTACACTAGTATATCTTATAATAGTCTTGGTGGTTACATTAATTATGAAATCAACTAGGTGAAAGATATATATAAGCCCATCCTTAAGCAACTTTTTGGAAACATTATTTAGTTACATAATAACTCCTGTTAACTGTAGGAGGGTTGAATTCCCAATTGTTTCTTCCGGTATGATTATGCACTACCTGTACTACAGTTGGATGCTTATTTATAGCAATCATGTTTGACAGGTTCATTTAATCCTCTGAATGTGACAGGTTTATTCTCCCGATTATGCATATGCACAACATTGTGGTTAGCTGTGTCTGCCAATATGGAAAGTATAACATTTCTGCAATCCATGAATTTTATAATTTAATGTTAAATAAAATAAATATGTATTCGTTGACAGTGTTAAGAACATTATTAACTTTTAGGTGATATGTAAATTATGTTGTACGTAACGTATCGCGGCTGCTTAATACTGTGTATTATTGGTCAACTCTCAGAAGATGATTGTTAATTTTTTTAACACGCATCAAAAAGGACATGACTGGTAAAACGATGTATGTGTCGTGATTACACCTGCGAAAACAATTCATGGAATATAAATGGCCTGATTTTCATATTTCATCATTTATTCTTCCCGGAAGATTCATGAAATGACACTTACGAAAAACAGACTATCTAAGGTTCATAAATTGTTCACTAAGGGTGTATGAATTTTTTTATAAAGTGGTCAGGAACAGTTCATAAATTTTCAAAAAGATCATAAACAGTTTACGAGCCGCTAATGAACAGTTTATGATGTTTGTGACATCAATAGAGTTATAAAATAATGTATGATAGTTTAATGGTGGTTACAATATTAATTTAATTTAGGCTGAATTAGACTCGGACACTGTTGTTTGCCATTGCATGAAACCCCCTCCCTATTTATAGTGGGGCTAGCTTTTAATTCGTAGGCGGGAGTTAGTTCACATCCCTTAGAATACGGACGTAGGTAACAAAGTTTAGATAACAGCGTGGGAAGCTATTTTATACCAAATAAGATAATCAGCACAGGTGAAAGGGCCTGGGCAAGAGGGATGAGACAAAGTGCTACTTTTGGCACACCTTGTTTTTGGTTAGTCACTCCTTTAGAGGAAAGCGTTGTTAGCGGTAGCAAAAGTTTAATTGAGCTTATTGTGGGCAAGTTTTTGGCAGAGCAATTATTTTTACTGTTATTATTATTCTCAAGTGTTTTTTTAATATAGGCTATATATTATTCACATTACTTAATTTTCCTTTCCTTTGCAATGTTTTACGTTTTCAGGTAGGTAAATTTTTCCTCCACATATCGGTAAGTGTTGGTAAGTTGATTAATAATAGTTAATTTCACTGGTTATCAGTGTGACAGGTTTGCCAGAAGCAATAGCAGCATAAAAGTATATAGAAAGTACATAGAGCAGTCGAGCATAAAAGCATAGCGATAGCATAAAATATATAGAGCATAAAGTGAATAGCTTGAATAGATTGCTTGATGATCGACTTGGCATGAAACTTTGAGTAGGAAACATGATTGTTTGATTTTTGACTACATATTTTATATAATATTTAAAGTTCTATTGTAAAGCATTGAGCCCTATGTTCAATCAGTAAGACAACTTACTACACATTAGTGCATAAAGTATATAATATATACCCCCACCAACCAAGCACCTAGGCCAGAGCTCATCAGTGGATGAGTTTAATGCAGATAAATTCTCAAAAAGACATGTTATAAATAATCAATAAATAATAAAGATGTTTTGTCAGAATATCAGGCAAGAAAGCATGATTTGCTAGCTAAGTCACGGACGGCAGCCATGCCTGCTTCTATGGATGGCCAATGTGTAGTTAGCACTCGCCAGGATATCCATAAGCACCAAAATCGATCAAGAAAATAAGTAAATAATGAAATGGTAAGAAGGGTTAATTTTACCTCTCCATTCTTTATTCTTGTCTTTATATCCAGAGACAATTGCAATAACTCCTTGATTTCTGAACCAGAGTAGTCTTTCAATGTTAGAAAATTTCTTCCAGCGTACGAAGAACTATACAATAAAAAATTACAATAACAATGCATTGCAGACCTAGTTACTACAGTAGGCCTACTATATTTCATTCAATACTATATTTAACAAAGCAGGGCATTAATTTCAATTCCCAGTAGGCATCAGTTTAGGCCTAATCACCGGAAAGTTTAAAAGTAGAATGAGTAAAATTGTTCATATGTAGTCCTATATAATACTAATATTGAATGTATGCTTAACGTACACTATTTTATGTTCAAGACATAGGTGAAACGAAGTTGATGAACGTTAGGGAAAAGTTCATGGCTCAAGAGGGAATTGCATTGTGAGTAGCTGCGACACATTGTTGCGTAATGCAATATTGACATAAGGTGGATTAGCTCAGATGGCAGAGCAACCGAACTTTAGATCGGATCATATCTGATCGACTGTGGTTCAAATCCCCCTAAGGTCAACTCAGCCTTGACTTTATCTGAAACATCAAATGAGTACAATCTGAGGATGGCGGATGGAATGGTCCAGAGGGAATTTCATTGTGAGTACCTGCGGCGCATCGTTGTGCATTGACAATCGATACCTGTCTGTAGAAACTAATTTACCATATTTGTTGTCATGGTAACTTGTTAATTCACATTGTCTTTGTCATCACCATAGTAACATTAATATTGTCATACAGTCATACAGCACATGTCAAACTGTTTCACATTCACTGTCATAGTTCCTGTCATGTTGTCAATTCACTAATGGTTATTTGTCTGTTGCCCTAATTTAGTGTTATATTGAGTGTTTGTATTGTGATTGGTCAACTTGTAATCATTGCTGTGTTTTAACTAATCTTGTGCTACACTTCCCATCCACTGTTCGTCTTGGGGCCACATAGTACGGTCGTAATAGATTGTTATTAAAATTATACGCTGTAGTTTTCTCTTGGCCTACTTCTTGTCTTGTTGTTCTTGCGGTCTCAAGCGGACAGTCAAATACAGTTACAGTCCTCTGAAGTCAACGTTAGGCTTTGGAAAGCAAAGCAATTATCTCAATAACATGGTCCGTCTTTGGAACCTGAATCAGTGGTAAGTTTTTTTTGTGCTTATTTGTTAGCACTCCTTGAGTAGTTATTTTAGTTTGTCTTTTAGCATACTAGACAAAAACAGAACGCCGTTTCTATTAGCCTGTATCTCAGATTAGATCAGGGATTGAAACAATCCTAGAGTTTTCTTTTGTGCATTGAAAGCACTTTAGAATAGAACGCAATTTTTTGATCAGTTTTCTTTGTGTTTTTTACAATTAAATTACGCATTAGAATATAACGCATTTTCAAGTTTC
Organism: Haliclystus octoradiatus; assembly: GCA_916610825.1. NCBI lineage: Eukaryota > Metazoa > Cnidaria > Staurozoa > Stauromedusae > Haliclystidae > Haliclystus > Haliclystus octoradiatus. The sequence continues at coordinate 10,008,141 of OU744451.1, forward strand.
TTTTTACTTTCTGAATTAGTTTTTTGTTTATTTAGTAGACATCTTCTCTTTGAATATTCCTTTGTTTCCGATCGTTTGACTTTAATCGTGATATATATATCGGCCCTCTTGCTTATTGGCACGATTCTTCAATAATATTTACTCAACTTTTTAAATTATTTTTGCTAGCGTATTGTGTTGTTTTGCTCATTGGCTGCAGACTTTGATGCTTAAGAACATAATATAAGTCTATGCCGCATAGCTTAGTAAAGATATAGTATATTCTGTGTGGGATATCAATCTGATTTTCTCTGATCTTTTGACGACTTTGGCCTGATATCAGCATTTAGGTCTACAACCAGGCTAGATGCCCAAAACAATGCTTCTTTGTTCTGCTTTTGTGTTTATTTTATTTTGTTAGGTTCCAGTACGTGGTAATAATTTGGTCTGGCTTGGTTGGCACAGCATGAGCAAAAGTAAAGCAAAAGCAGAAATGTACTCGGTGAGTTCAGACGACTTTCTTCGGGAAGCAAACGAATTTGATCATGCGATCGCACAAGCCGCTAGGAATGTTTCCAAAGTAAATTCAGCAACAAGAAAATACATGATTACCAGGTTAGAGCGTTTGTTTTCAAGTTTAACTAATGCGACGTACTCTTTAGCCCACGAATCTCCTACCGATATTTCTGTAGAAATAAGTGAGCAATACATTCATAGGGAGGCACTATTTTATCAAACTATCGATTTATTACATTCAGTGACTCCTGAGTCACCAGGGTTAACAAGTTCTTTCGTAAATCAGGCTCGTCAATATTCTGATTCCGACGAGATGCGAAATAAATCTGCAGTTCCTAGAAATCCTAGCAATTTGCCTTCAGTAAGCAAACAAACACCGTCAAGTAGAAAAATTAAGCGACACCATGTCAACAAAGGCGGCGCTCCTTTAGATCAAACAAATGTGTTAACAACTAATACAAGCGAGTCAATTTTAGCATCAATTGCAGATGCGTTATCTGCAATGCAAATCAAGCTTCCCACGTTTTCTGGTATAGCCATTCAATATCAAGATTTTATTTCTTCCTTTAAAGCACAGGTTGATAGTAGGCATACGTTAAGTTCTGCAACAAAATTCCATCATTTAGTATCACATTTATCACAAAATGCCTTGTCATCCGTAAACTCATTGCCTCGTGATGATGAAGGGTATGCAACAGCTTTATCAACATTAGACAAATTGTATGGAAACTCACACAAAATTGCTAGAGCACATTTAGATTTACTTTGTATTGATGAGCCAGTGTCGTATAAATTTCCGCTAGAAGTAGAACGGCTTTATCATCAATTATTAGCTGCTTCTTCCACCTTCGATAGATTGAAATATAATAATGATGTAAATTCTACATCCACGCTTTTGAAAATTATAGATCGTCTGCCTGAACATGCTCAGTATCGTTGGCGAAAACTGAACAATTCACAAAAAACTTTGGCCACTTTTCATGATTTGGTTTTATTCATGGAAAAGGAGACAGATTTTGTCAATGATCCAGTATGGTCACGTTTAAGTCACAAAGCAATGGTACATCCTTCCAAAAATATTTCTTCAATAAATGTTACCACCAATCAAAATTCTTCAAGTAGTAATAACCCTTTTTGTGTATTTTGTGATCAAAATCATAAATCTCGAAACTGCCCAAATACTGGTTTATCGCAAGATGAAATAATCAAAACTTTAAAAGATAATCAGCTATGTTTTCGCTGCTTTTCCCCTGGTCATTTTAGCCAGCGATGTTTTTCACGAACAATATGTTCCATCTGCAATAGAAGGCATCATACGTTTTTACACAAAAATGCTCCAACCTTTGTTCAGACTGCACCTGCAGCAGTCACTAATACTATTCATACTTCGTTAGCAGACAGTGCAAAAGTACTATTACCTGTTGTTGTTTTAGATGTAATCGGACCAAATGGATCCACTCAAGTAAATGCATTGCTTGACACAGGAAGTCAATTTACATTAATAAATGCATCTATATGCCAAAAATTAGGAATTGAAGGACATGTTGACACGTTGAATTTCAATACTGTGTCCAATACCAAAACTGTTCAACAGTGTGAACGGGTTACAGTCCCAGTAAAATCTTTGACCAAAAATTGTTTTCGATTGACCAATGTTGCATCCGTGAAAGGATTATTTTTACCTTATATTTCCAACATTCCTCCTTCTATAAAATCCCTTCCCCATATCGCAGAGCATGTTTCTAATTTTGCTCAGGGACGCCTAGATATGCTGATTGGAGCCGATCACAGTGATCTCATCCTTCCAACAGAAACCATAAATGGAAGCTCTACTAAGGAGCCAATTGTCATAAAAACGCCTTTAGGGTGTTCTCTTTTAGGAGGGGAAAGTAGTTGCAAAAATTTAAGTTCTTCTGGTGGAATTAATGTGATTGCCAATAATTTAGAAACTCCAACCCTACAATCCTTTTGGAACGCGGGTGATCTGTCAGAGGAATATTTTGGTTTGGATAAGCCATACTCCCAAGATGATCTTTTTGCTATACAAAATTTGAAGAGCTCGTTAAAAGTTGTAGAAGGGCATTTTCAAGCCGATCTTTTATGGAAAAAAGATTTTACAGGGTTACAAAATAACGAAATAGTTGCCAAGAAACGTTTGTCTTCATTAGTTAGAAAATTTGAATTTGATCCTAAGTTCAAGGAAGATTACTGTAAGGTGATGCAAGGATATATCAATGATGGTTGTGCAGCTCTAGTTCAAGATCCGTCTTTAAGTTCTCGTTATACACATTATTTACCCCATTTTGCTGTTTTTCATCCACGTAAACCAGATAAGCTGAGAATAGTTTTTGACGCTGCATGTAAATTTCGACAACAATCATTAAATGACCATCTTTTGTCTGGTCCTGATTTGTTAAATTCACTTGTAGGATGTCTGTTGCGCTTCAGAGAAAATCGATTCTGTGTCCTCAGTGATATCAAAGGCATGTTTCATTGTATAAAAGTAACGCCAGAACACACAGACGCCTTTCGTTTTCTTTGGTTTTTAGATAATGATTTTTCAAAACCTGCAGTATTTAAAATGCTTGTTCATGTTTTTGGGGCAATTAGTTCCCCAACTGTTGCAAATGAAGCTTTGCGCAGTATTGCCAACTTTGTTGAGGATCCAAACATTAAAGCAGCCATAAGGGACAACTTTTATGTCGATGATTTCCTTTACTCATCTGATGATTTACTAATAATGAATGAGGTTGTGTCTAAATTGTATGTTTTATTGCAAAATTTTGGTTTTGTTTTGACCAAATGGATAACAAATGCACCATCTGTTTTAAAACATATTCCTGATGTTGATAAATCTGCCACCCAGGTCAAATTAGATTTAGGGGAAGATGCTTCTCAAAGAACTTTAGGTGTTGTCTGGGACATTAAACAAGATATCCTTCAATTTGAATTACCATCAAAGCTAGAAGTTACTGACACGAAACGAGGAATCCTTTCCTTAATTAGTTCTATGTTTTCCCCTGATGGATTTCTTTCACCAATATACTTAGTTCCCAAATTAATTATGCGTTCCCTGTGGGCATTGAAGATCGACTGGGACGAACCACTACCACCTGACCAAGCGTCAGAGTGGAAAGAATGGTTGGATGGCTTAGCATCCTTATCTAAAGTGTCTTACCCAAGATGTTTGAAAGGCCCTGATGTATTATCTTCACATAGCTCTGTTAGTATTCACACCTTCTGTGACGCAAGTCAAGACGGGATAGGTGTTGTTAGTTATGTAAGAGTTGATCGTAAATTAGAAAGGGGGGAGGGAAAAATTAATGTTGATTCTGGAGTATTTTGCAGGTTTCTTTTTGCTCGCTCACGCTGTGCTCCGATCAAGTCAGTAACCATCCCACGTCTGGAACTACATGCAGCTACATTAGCGGTAAGGACAATCAATCAAATCAAACCTGAATTGCGCATGAAAGTAGATAAGTTTCATTTCTGGAGTGACTCCATGACAACTCTTGCCTACATTAGAAATTCTAGCAGGCGCTTTCCTGTTTATGTAGCAAATAGAATAAGTGAAATTTCATCTAGCACTTTCCCTGATCAATGGCACCACTGTCCTGGAAAATTGAATCCAGCTGACATTGCTTCAAGGGGAATCATGCCCTTGGCATTTAAGGAGTCTATGTGGACTGAAGGTCCTGATTTTTTGAAATTGGATGAATCTTTATGGCCTTCTTTACCAAGTAAAACTATTGATAAGGCTGAAATTGAGCAATTGTCAAATGCTGTTACAAATATTGTTTCCATTGATTCTGATAACCCTATTGCGTCTTTGATTTGCAAAACACGCTCGTTTTTCAAATTAATATGCATTGTTGCAAGAGTTTTGATGTTCATCTCCAATTGCAAAAATTCTGTGAAAACAAACAATTTGTCAAATAATAGTTACAATTTAAGAAATCGAAATGTTAAAAATGTTGTTGTTTCAAATGTTAAAAATGTTGTTGTTTCAAATGTTAAAAATGTTGTTGTTTCAAATGTTGATGTTTTAACTGATAACTTATTGTTAGAAAGTAAGAGTGTTGTTGTGAAATGTGAACAGTTAAAGGCCTATCCGAAAGAAATCAGTGCACTTAAAAATAAATCAAAAATACCGGTAAATAGTAAAATTCTTTTATTAAATCCTTTTCTTGACGACCGAGGAATTATTCGTGTTGGAGGAAGATTGGAAAATTCGAATCTTCCTTATGATGTTAAACATCCTATTCTTATTCCGAAACAATCTTTTTTGGTAAATTCAATTGTTGAGGATGCACATTTATCTTTGAAGCATACCGGTGTTATGTGTATTGTGAATTTTATCAGGCAACATTTCTGGATACCTTCACTAACTTCTAAAGTAAAACAAAGAGCTCATGCATGTATCCCTTGCCAGAAACTACATGGACGTCGAATGGAACAATTCATGGCACCTTTACCTCATGACAGACTAATACAGACATTCCCCTTTGACGTAACGGGGGTAGACTACTTTGGGCCCTTTTATGTAAAAGTTTTAAGATCTACTGTTAAGTATTGGGGGTGTATTTTTACCTGCATGTCAATTCGAGCTGTCCATTTAGAAACCTCCTCCTCCCTAGACACAGATAGATTTATTTGTGTACTGAGAAGATTTTTAGCTAGGAGAGGAAAACCTAGTAAGATTATATCTGATAATGGGACCAATTTTGTAGGGGCTGAGACCGAACTTAAGGTGGCGATCTCCAATTGGGATCAAAACCGTGTTTCGCAGTTTCTTCTATCTTCAGGAATCACATGGAAATTCAATCCTGCCGGTGCTCCTCATCATGGTGGTGCGTGGGAAAGATTGATTCGATCTGTCAAACATTGCCTGAAAACTGTCCTTGGTAACCGATCATATGACCTGGAGACGCTTCAAACATTGCTCACAGAAGTAGAAGCTGTTCTAAATTGCCGCCCTTTGACTGTTCTATCAAATGATCCTTTGGACCTGGACCCTTTGACGCCAAATCATCTGCTGTTGTTACGGAATGGTGTGTCTCAACCCCCTGGTACGTTTGACGATTCAGATATGATTCTAAGAAAACGCTGGAGAAAATCGCAAGCCCTCGCTGACTCGTTCTGGACAAAATGGAGTCAAGAATATGTCACCCTTCTCCAAGCAAGACAGAAATGGAAAACCTCCAAACCAAATATCCAAGTTGGAGACTTGGTTCTAGTCATGGATGATAATTTGGTTCGTTCCCAATACCCAATGGGAGTTGTGATAGATGCGCCTGATGGGAAAGATGGTTTGGTACGCCAAGTTAAAATCAAAACTGCAACTGGTCAGCTAGTGCGTCCGCTGACGAAGATATGTCTCTTGGAGGGACAACCCTGTAAATAAAGACAGTAGCTTGTCGCAATATGTAACCCTGTTGGTTAAATTAATAATTAATTTCTAAGAAATAATTTTTTATAGTACGCTACATTGATAAAATAATTGTTACTTTTCAGTTTGTAAATTAGTTTAAATACGTTTAATATGAAAGACCAAGATATTTCATGGTGGGGAGTGTAGAAACTAATTTACCATATTTGTTGTCATGGTAACTTGTTAATTCACATTGTCTTTGTCATCACCATAGTAACATTAATATTGTCATACAGTCATACAGCACATGTCAAACTGTTTCACATTCACTGTCATAGTTCCTGTCATGTTGTCAATTCACTAATGGTTATTTGTCTGTTGCCCTAATTTAGTGTTATATTGAGTGTTTGTATTGTGATTGGTCAACTTGTAATCATTGCTGTGTTTTAACTAATCTTGTGCTACACTTCCCATCCACTGTTCGTCTTGGGGCCACATAGTACGGTCGTAATAGATTGTTATTAAAATTATACGCTGTAGTTTTCTCTTGGCCTACTTCTTGTCTTGTTGTTCTTGCGGTCTCAAGCGGACAGTCAAATACAGTTACAGTCCTCTGAAGTCAACGTTAGGCTTTGGAAAGCAAAGCAATTATCTCAATAACACTGTCTGCCATGAAATCTGTTGAAATTGATCTGCAGTGTCGCGGCTGAGATCAACAAAGAGCGTTTAAAATCATTGCTCTCAGCGAAAAAAGATCTAGAAATAGAAGAGTGGTACGGGTGCCTTCGGTAGGGCGACACCGTCTACATTACTTACATTACTTTTTTTATATTGACAATTGAGACCAATCTAACATAAAATATGTTGAAATTAATTCTGCAGTGTCACGACGGAGATCAGTAAGGAGCTTTTGCAATCATTGCTCTCAGTAAAAAGAGCCATTCCTCTAAAAATCAAAGAGTGGTATGGGCATCTTCAGAGGGCGCCTGTCTCAAACTTTATAAGATGTCTTCTAAATTATAATTTTGCTAAATTTACAATCACAAACAAAATTTCAATATGCAGGACACAGACAATGGCTTTACCCAAGATGGAGGTGCCTTCGGTAGGGCCATACCGTCTCAATTACTTTCACGTAATTATAGTGTCTTGACTGTATTTAGGTATTTTTTTGCTACATAGAAAATACCAAGTTCACAAAAGCATACATGACGTCATCAGTAGATCACTTTTCATGAAAAGAACCCAATTCAGTATGTTTTCAGCAGGTTTCCAGATTTTTAAATTCATAGTGTTTGCACTATTTCCTATAATTATCTCAATTATTCTGTGTTTGTAACTGAATTATCTGCACAACGGCAAATATATTAGCCTACACTGGCAGAACCGCAAACAAATCAGATATCAATTGAAAATGAGAGTCTAATATTGCAGACGACTCTGTAGGGCTAATAATAATTCGATAATAATTACGATTTCCATTTTAAATTTTAAATTTCTTGGCAAACTTTTGATATTCCAAATAAATAACCTCGGCCTAATAAGTTCCTTGTCCCCGAAGCAAAATTTTGTTTTCCTCAATAGCCATTTATGACGTTCGTTTCGCTATTATCTATTTTTACTTACTTGTTTCTTGTGGATTGATAACATTGCTTTTTGTTCGCTTGACCAACATCTATGTTGCTTGAGTATCTCCTTCCCAATACAAACATCGACCGCGAGGCAAGCCGTGATGCCATATTTACCGCGAAAATAAAGGACTAAAAATGTCCCTCCCTCAACTTGGCTTTACTTTGAGAAATTGCTATTGTTGCTTGAGAAAAGAGATTCTATAGGATCAAGCAGTTGCATTTTACGAGGCAAAACTAACGTTAACAAACTAATAACAATTAACAGTTTGAATGGCGATTGAATAGAAACAGAAATCTAGCGGGAAAGATATTGCAATAGTACAGGCCACAGGGGTCGCACCAGATTTTCCCCTACAGAAGGGGACTATCTCCCCGCTATGAGGAAACCTTTTTGGAAAAAATTGCAAAATCACTACATATAAAGTAGTACTAAATATGTACTCCACAACCAACACGTTGTTGAAGAGTAGTTGCTACTATAAATCTCTCGAACGTTAATAATACTGATTTCAAAGTACTAATACTATATTGTTTAATTCAAAGCAAGCAGTTGTGGCCGAGTGGTTAAGGCGATTGACTAGAAATCAATTGGGGTTTCCCCGCGTAGGTTCGAATCCTATCAACTGCGAAATTGGTTTTTTGGTTTCTTATTTTATTTTTATAACGATTGCATTATTTTTAAAATGCATGCTCCCATGTCGTGAAGCGTCATCATCGACCCAATTAATGATCTGACATAATATCTCGAAACTACATTACCAAGAATTAAATTGCTATACTTCAAGTACAGAGGTCGAAAGAAGAGAAATAAAAGTCAGAATATATTCCACTATAAAATAATTAACGATATATATCTATATATGCATTTGTGAATCTGCGGTATACTTTGCTCATATATGTTACAGTAGAAGCAATTAATTAATTAATTAATTAATTAATAAGAAAGTATGGATAATGATGTCACTTAATATTATATCGTTGTCATAGTAACATAATGAACTATCTACAATTTATAGGAAAATAATTGATTAACATCAGAAAAGATATTGATGTATACGTTGTCATGGTAGAGGATAATAAACTATTGTTAAATTGGTTTATTAATTCACACTGATTGTCACAGAGACAGGCTGCAGAGGCATTGATTGAGGTTGTATCTCTGTGATTGTTTCCTGTGAGATAGCGTTATCCGCCTTTTCAACTTTCGCAGAATTAGCAGTGGATATGGCACGTTGAACAGTCGTTGATGATGATGATGATGTTTTTGAAAGTTGTCTCATTGTTTGATATTCTTGATAGTCAGGTGAATTTGGTGTTCGTTTCGTCATCAAATGTTCCATTCTTGATTTCAGGGCAACAGTCTCAGCTTGAAGGTTGCTGATCCGACGCTTTGCGTTTTCATTCTGCCCCTTCAATTTATTCTAAAATAAGATTATAATAACAACGTGAAAAAACATTTAATTTCCTGTAATTTATCAACCATAACAACATTACTTTGTCTGCAAACAATAAGTAAGGAATGCTGAAACTCGCAAAGTGCCTCTTTTGCCTGCATAAGATCAAAATAATACGTGTGAAATACTTTGATAAATTGCTATCTAGCTTGTGTCGTTTCTCGTTTTGGTCTATGAGTTTTATTTCAATGCAATGCCGCAGTTTGTATTTTTCATAATCATGTCATAATATAGAAACACGAATGAGTCAATAAAGTTGTCAGCTACTTTGAACAGAGTGTTGACAAGCAGGACTTAAAGTTGTACATTTTACATGCAGCTGCTAATTCTCACGTCAACGCGTGTCATCAACAATGTGACAAGTTTAGCAAATAGTTATAAATCAGACCGTGAAGTGACAGAATCGTAGAGCGTGAATCAAAACACAACTAAGATCGAAAGCCTACGAACAGATAAAGCAAACTGCTCTGAAACCACATATCCTGCCGTCGGCAAAAACTGTTGCTTAAAAAACAGGAAGATCCAATATTGATATGAGCGATAATCAATAGTCTGTTTCAAGGAACATAACATTGTTTTCATGTAGACACCAAGGAAATCGATAAATGATCAACATTTCACAAACAATTAAATGATTAACGACAAACGAAACGGCAAGATCTCACGTGGCCGGCAATTTTCTTTTCCTTGAACACACCTGCTTTGTTTAACTAAAATATTCTCAAATCCAGTTCATAACTTGCATCCTTCCTAAAATACTTTAACTATCCTTCGTTTTATTACAAAATTTATTCGATATTTTATATTTTTTCTACTGAGGAACTGCTGATCCTATTTCGAGCTTTGAATTATATGTAGGTAGATCAACGTATTTCAGTCTTTTCACAGAAAATAAAGCTTTTAAACATATGTAAACAACTATGTTGGCAGGTGTTTTTAACATTCAATCACCGTTTTTATGAAGTCAAACCTCAATAAAAACATTAACTTAGTAAAAACAAAATGAAACCCGTCACACGAAGATTGATATTTACAAAAAGATACGATCGAGTTGGTAGAAATACATTGCAATAAACAAAACTAAGCAACAACTTACGAAATATTCTCCCATATCAGCAGTTTCTCCTTTCATATTTTTAATATCGCGGTCTGAATGCGCAAGGACATCGTCCCAAGAAGATGACTTGCTATAGCTTTCACTAGACATGATACTTGTTGAAGTTGTTGATAAACTTAAAATAGATTTTCACTTGAAATGTGTGCTCGTCAAAACTGATCAAATGTTGTTTGTGTACTTCAAAGCATGAAATGGCAGTAATGTCAACTTGTGGGAATGTCCAATTGCTTTATATGGAGTGGTGTGTGATGCGGTGTCTATTGTCCTCAAACGAAGATTAATGACGACATGACTGGTCGAACAGATGCGCCTGCGCATTATCTTGCCACGGGTAAAGAATAACATTCCATCGGATGACATCATTGCACAATTTTATCGGTAAGAAGTACAATGACTTCTTCAGTTGGAGGAAAACCTTTTGTTTTGTTTTATCTCCAGCCGTCTATGCTATTCTCCTATGAGACTGGCGTCATCACCTTACAGCGTTTTGTTATGCTGTATGGCCTGTATTAACCATGCGGTGAAGAAATTCGTAACAATGATGGAATTTTTGACATTATAAATGCTTTATCTGCCCAAAAGAAGGACTATAGCCTGTCCTTTCAGCCATAACATTATTATCATATTTGCACAGCATTTCAGTAATTCCAGAATCAAGACGTTGGCTTAGTCAAAGCTTACCGTCACCACATGTCAGATTGATCGCGTTACTATGCGAACAATGCGTTAAAAGTCGCACTCAATTGATAGAAACGTCCAACTAAAATGTCTTGCAAAACTTAATCGAATAAGGCCCAATAAATGGCTTTATGCTATGATGCTACATGCAGACCATGTACACAGACCGGCGGCACGTAAACGTAGGTGTACTGTATTAGTAGCCGATGCATTGATGCAACGTAATAATATAGTGCTCAATATATCTCGATTTTACGTAACTATATTGTAAAGCGCCTTTGGATTGTTCTAAGAAATGGCGCTATATAAATTCATTATTATCATTTTTTTAATTATTATTATTATTAATGTATGACATTTGCCGCTTGCGTAGCAATATGAAGGCAGTGAATAATTGCGAGTGTACTATATTATCATGCTGTATTTACTTTTAACGACATATAAATCGTTTTATATTGGTAACTGTTTCTGTTTCTTAAGAAACAATACTGGCGAGACCAACTTGTCAACAATGACCATGCCTCGACGAGACAAACAATTAATAATTACAGAGGGCACCAGAATGTCTTCTTGCTCCTTGCTTGCATCATAGTCACTATTAAAATTGTGGAATTACTTATTATCAACAGCAATGCAACTTGACTTGCAAGCTGTTGTTGTTGTTTTATTTGTCAATATTTAAAACTCAACGGGTGAATACAGATACAGGTTAAATCTGAGACCCACTTAGTACTGTCCTTTATCAATGTCACCATGTCACGTATCAATGTGATGTGATCAATACTATAATAAATGAAAATATATCATAAATACTGCAAGTAAGGCAGTCAGCTTGGCGAGATTCTTAACGCTCTCAACGCCTCATATTGTTAACTTTCTTTCAAATTGACAGTACTCATTAATTGTATCTCAATTTCGAGAACGTAAACAGCGAAACTATTATCACTCTTCAATTTATTCTAACTTTCAACTTTTTCAACCTTTGAGTTCCCGATATATATTAATACTAAAACGTCTAAATCTGTAGGCGTTAACTGCATTTCAATGTGTGTTGTGTTGTTATACAAAAAATCATCATTGTTCCTTATCATATTATGTCCCTCGACTTTGTTACTCTTGAAAATAGAAGGAATTAGATTATACACTCCAATTCAATACTCAGTATTCTAATTGTGTATAAAGCGGATTAAGAAATGTTTATATTTAAACATGAATAGATTGCGTCGTGTGTTTGAAGCGTATTTAATTACAATTGCTGGCAAATATCACATAATTCAGGTCACGTCATGCTATTTATCGTGAAAGTGTTCTAGCATGCCTGTGGTCTTCCATGTAGCCTGCGTCAACTAAATCGTTTCTGAAGGATTTTACACTTTCCTTCAGAAACGATTTAGTCTGGACGCAGGCTACTTCCATGGGGAAGTCTTAAAATCCTTCAGTTTTAGCTTACAAACTGTAAACATCACATCTTAATTATAAAATTTTAATTGATAATATCTCCTCGAATGATTTTCACGTGTAACTCACAACATGATTGTATTACATGTTGTAATGATCTATGTACCTTGGTTGGTATAATGATACAATACAAAAATTATGAAATAATGCAAATTAAGAGCCATATTGTACATATTGTACATATTGAACTTTAGTCGAGGGATCCAACAGCTCGGCTTAGTTCAATGTCAGTTACATTTGTTGGTGCTAAGGAGTGTGATGAGGTTGTCCAGCTTGAGCCATGCACAAGATAGCTGACCGCAAAGTCACAAACGGTAGCTTTGTTCTAAGCCAATTTGTGACAGTACTAGTGTTCGTTTTGCTTTTTGAAGCCAGTTTTGTTGCCAATTGTAGAATGAATCTTTCAGTTTCATTGATGGAGAAGATGATGGGTGTATAAAGATCGGTATTCGACCTCCACAACCCGCAGATAGTAAGAGCCCAAAATAGTAAATAACAATATATCAATATATTAATATATGGTTTCCAGGCTCCATTAATCATCACGGGACAAAAATGGCGGACAAAACGAAGTGGATTTACAATATTTTATTATTTATTTTATTATTATTTATAATTAAAATTGAATTTAATGATGCTACAAGTACTTGTCAAGTAAAAGTAAAAGAAGTCGTCTACAATCTGTCTTCCTGGTAAGCGATAATTTCGTCCAATAGGCATATTTATAAGTCGCAAACAATCTTCCAAAACACAAATACAAATATACAGATATTTTTCTGTTCAGGAGCTAAGTTTTGATTTACTGCTCAGTTCAGCTAAGCAGCTCAATCCTATCTAGGTGTCTATGTCAGTGTTCAGCTATAAGGGATATAAGCAACATGCATTTCTTTGAAAGCTGCATTATTTTAGAAACAATAGCCTACAAGATCAGAAAAACTTGATTGTAGTTTCTAGAGTTCGAAGGGATAGGGAACAGCTTAGCTCACTTCCAGACTGCAGAGAAATGCAACTGCACTCCCGACATGAAGAGTTCTCTATTGACTCATCTAATAAAATATGATTTATTTATTAAATTGAATCGCCAATAAATGATTTTACACCTGTAATGGAAAAACATTGAGAAGTTCAAATTTCCAATCGCAAAGACATAATCGCGAACTCTGCGAATTTGAAGGGCACAATAAAAATCCAACATAACAGTAGTGGCCTAAGTATGAATAGATAGTCTTTGCTATCATATACTAATTTAATTAAAAACATATTGGAGAAAAAATATACAAGCAAGTAATGAATGTAACGGGAATACTTGCGTCGTGTGACAGAAATTCTTCTCTGAAAATACCATGTCACGGAATTATTCGTTTGAAACAAAATTAATTTTTAAACTACATCTTCCCAACACATCTAAATAATAGAATGCATCTCAACTATTTTCAGTAAAATACTTATTACTCAATATTGTTTAAAACCAACAACTTCAGTTGGAGATAAGAAATAAAATCAGTCGACTTCATGAAAAATATCTGTTTTAAACCACACTGGATGACGACGACCAAAATCTGTCTCTGCTGTCGTGTTCTATTGACCGTCTATTGTTATTTACCACAGAAAAATAGATGTGTTGACATCATGTTTGCACAAATCCATTCTCAACATTTCCGTATCAATAAAGGACCACTGTTGATGATGATCACTTGCTCCGCCCATTAACATTTACGCTGGCTTTGATTACATTCGGAAAAACAGCACGGAACTGCATGGAAATTATGGAATGACAACAAACAGCAAAATGTAACTGAAATATGCAAAATATAACTTGATTGCTGACATTTGTATGGCAACCACGAGGAAAATAACAGCGTCATCCATTGTATTCTAAGGGAAATGCTATTAGTACGGAAGTAATTTTTATTACAGCGATCCTATATTTTTTGATATCAACTTTTATCATTTCTGCTGTAACGAAAATATGAACGGCTGACATAAGAAATACGCTGTGACTATTTGACCGGCAGCCGGTCATTTAGCGCCAAGGCTATTTGAATGGCAGTCATCAGCGCATGCGTAAAGATGTATACGTCACATTATCTGTGTTAGACCGGCAGTCGCAGCCATTATGGATAGCAACTCATGCGTATAATGAACGAACAGTAACTTACACATTTCGGAATATAAATAATGAAAATAAATTAAAGATTTGGATCGACCAGGACTCGAACCAGCATACCCTGCACTCTAGTCAGACTCAATCCGAATGAGCTACGCCAACAGACGAGAGCTTATGAAACAGAAATAAATTTATTCTCGACCGAGTGGTTATCAAGTGACTTGACCCTAACCCTAACCCTAAACGGATGGATCACGTGATCGGACCCTAAACCTAACCCTAATACTGGGACGAGTGAAACACGTGATTGAGTGAATGACGTAATTGACTGTCGGCGCACGCGCAGTTGAATCCATAATGGCTGCGACTGCCGGTCAAATAGACACTTCGTAAGAAATAAAGCTCTTTAATTTTGTTTTAGTTTGAATTATTGACAAAAAGTGTTTATTTATATCGATAATAGTTCTTCTTTCAATTGGATCAATAGTTTTTGATTTTTATTCTTATCATTTTGTATGAATTATTCATGTTTTAATTTTTGTTGATTTCATCGCATGACAAAGCTAATTTCAGCGTGTGCTAGTTTTTCTTCCAGATGTTTTTTATTAATTAGGAGAACAAAATAAAAACTTCATATTTCAACAATAACTATCAGGATAAAAAAAATTTGGTAAATCACGGTTACGAAAGCGTCATTATGGGCGCGACTTATATATTATGCTGCGACTACGTTTTCACACATAGCCACCGTGATTGTGATGGTTAACGCGATTTTTGTGTAAATAGCAAATCTCATACTACTTTTCCCCCCGCAAACAAAACATAGGCAATATCCGCCTAGACTTCACTGAGTTATTGTTCAGATTCTAGCATTGCCCTTAGAATCACGGCTAGGAGCGTTTTCACTCAGGTGAAATTTACTAAATTTTCTGATGGCGGCCATGTTGGTGTACTTGCAGCTTAGCGAGATTACAATTGCATTATTAAATGAATTGTTTTCTAATACTCCAGGATTAGTTTACATCGTGATTATCTCTTCATCGTTAGAACACATGATTGTTTTCTTCTTGTAGGGCATCGCAGTGAGTCCCGGGAAACCGGGACTCGGACCAAAAGTAGAGTCCCGGGAAAGCATTTCGGGGAAATTTTCCCGAAAATTTACATAAATTTTTTAACTTTCTATGTTTATGAATTTATTATTTTCGATTTGTTTATGTTTCATTGATGTTGAAAGTATTTTATAACACTGATTGCTGCTTTAAATAATATTCCAATGAGTTGGTATATAATTGATCAAAATTGAATTGAAAATCTAAATCTGACAGACAAACTCCGCGTTTCATAAAGACCTATAAAGACCATGTGGTTTCTCAAAGTTGAATAACACAGGAATATATTAACTGGATACTAGTACTGTAAATTAGCCAAAATGAAACCACTTTAACTCAAAATAATAAATAATGAAACATATTTAAACAATCATCAGTGTATAATCATATCAATAGATCATCGATGGTTGAAATTTTCTTGCTTTCTTTCTTTTCTTTTCCACTCGACATAATTCAAAATTTCATTCGACCAAGCGTGAAATTTGATCGCGTTGTTATGGGAGCACATCCGCTATTGTTTTCAAACAATAGAAATCGAATGGTGTTAATCAAATAGAACGATGTTGTTTACAATTTATGTCGCTTAGGCAGTCTTCAAACGTCGCGCTTTACATGCACCGTGCTTTGCTTTGTCTGGCACGGCAGAATTGGAATTCTGGTTTCAATTCATTTTAGACGGCGTGAAATTGCCGTGCTTTGGCCATTGACGTCATCAAAATTGAAAGGCGTATTGCGCAATTATTGAAAGTAAAACTACCTTAAGCTAAATTTAGCAGTACCTGAAAATGATGTCACACTGTCTGAGATATAAGATTTCGGTTTAAGAGATCTAATATTTATTGGTTAAATTTCCTTCGAATATAACTGTTTTAATTTAAAAAAAACAATTAAATCTCATAAAGAATCTATCAAGCTATGTTACCAGTTAACATGCAACTGAAATGAAGGGCATCCTAAAATGTTTTCAATCTACATAGTAATAACATAGTAATAAAATTCACTATTTTAATAGACAGCAGAATACCAAACAGTTGAGCATAATGGAGTAGTTTATAATTGGACTTTATGTTCACCAATATCATCGAGAAGTGAATGAAATGATAAAAAAACATCATAAAAACTACTATTTTATCCCCAATTCGCATGAATTTGACCGAACATTCGTCTGAAAACAGACGAATAAAAGCTCGGCATCCTAAAAAGCACGCCTTATAAAACAACTGTCGTGCTGACGCCGCTCCGAGTGGCAACCATCGTCGTGCTTCGAGCTTTTGCCGAGCTAGACAAATTGCGTCGTGCTTTACTGATTTATACGTCGCCCTTTTGCCAGGTCGCGCCAGAAGATTAGCACGGCGCATGAAAAGCACGACGTTTGTAGACTGCCTTACGTTTTTCCACCGCTTTTTATCTATTTTTAAAACTTTTTTTACATCAATACAATTAGAGTATCACAAACGGATTGAATTTAGAAATAATATATTCGCAAAAAAGACTTTCAGAAACAATTTTTAATAAAATAAAATGTGTCCAGAAAAAAAAAATTTGCGAAAAAATATTGCGGAAAAAATTTTTTTTGGGGGAAAATTCCGGGACTCAAACGGGTCCTGGGTATCGAGTCCGGGAACCCGGTTAGTCATTTCCCGCCATTGCGATGCCCTATCTTCTTGTCATCATTTGAAATGGTTAATGAAAGATTTTAATCGTTCTGTAACATCACTATTTGAGGTGAAACTTCGAAGATAATTTTTGTTGTGTTTTAACCATGAGAACTTTTAAACCGACAATTCATCATTTGTTTGGTGCCTTAGACAAGACAGTATTGTATATTTATTGTTTATATTGTTTTCTGAAGTTATTTATTACATTAAACTGCTAAGCCAGTCGTCATGGTTTTATTTGGAATAAATTCTAAAGACTATTTAAACCAGTTTGTCCATGCGACAACAATAACAAGGCGATACTCCGAACGGAAAATTTCACATCATTTACTGTAGGTCAAAAAATTGCGCTAGGCCCCTAGTATAATCAGTGAGAAATAAATATTCTTCTGGTAATAGTTTTCATGGTTATTTGTTGTATCCATTCTTTAAAGTTGTTTATTAAATGTTTTAATTCTTCTGCGACATCAGCTTAAGATGAGACAATTTCGCACGTCATTTACAACTCACACCTGTGTTATCAGTAGTGAAAATCACTTCATTTATTCTATCTTGGTATGGTCTAGGGGTGGAGCGTCTGCATCAGGCGCATGAGGTTGGAGTTCAATCCCATCGGTCTGCATTAAGATCTTTTCCTTTTTTTATTTGATTTATTATTTGGATATATTTTTCTTTATGTTATTATATTATTTGGATATTGTTTTAATTTATTTTATTTTATTTGATTGAAGTTGAATTTTTTATTTGATCTGATTTTTATATCATTCGATTGGATTGATTTGATATTCTATTGAATTTGCTTTCAATTGGTTTATTTTTATTATTATATCATTCACGATGAGTCCTTGCGTAGCTATTTTTCATTAAGTCGACTGATTTGATGTGTTATTTCCAACTTAAGTTGTTGGTTTTAAACAATATAGAGTTATAAGTATTGTATTGAAAATAGTCGAAATACATTTTATTATTGAGAATTTGAGATGTGTTGAGAAAATGTAGTTTAAATCATTAATTTTGTTCAAACAAATATTTCCGTGACGTTGTATTTTCAGAGAAGAATTTCCATTACACGACGCAAGTATTTCTGTACATTCATTACTTGCTTGTATATTTTTTCTCCGATATGTTTTTAATTAAATTAGTATATGATGGAAAAAACTATCTATTCATACTTACTACTGTTATGTTGGATTTTTATTGTGCCCTTCAAATTCGCAGAGTTTCGCGATTATGTCTTTGTGATTGGAAATTTGAACTTCTCAATGTTTTTCCATTACAGGTGTAAAATCATTTATTGGCGATTCAATTTAATAAAGATATCGTATTTTATTAGATGAGTCAATAGATCTTATTGAGATCTTTAAAATGAATGACGATTTTTGAGAAAAAGTTGTGTGATTATTCAACTTAAGACGAAAACACTCTCCGAATCGTTTTTCCAAGATTATGGAATTGCCCCTTGGAGCTTTGCTCTCCTGCTCTTGATATTTGATTATTGGTGCTCCCAATATCTCAGTAAAGTGTGTCCCAGTAAACAAGGAGACGTCCTGCAACATCATGGGAGGTCCACAAAGCTCGATGGACAGTCTCCGTTAGGAATGCAAATCAATAATCAAAACGATAATTGAATATTCAACGATTCACTATTCGATACAAATGGAACATTAATTGAAATCTTTTGTTCTATTGTTACCATTCAAGTAGACAATGAAAACACAAACAAAACGTTTTCCATGGCCGCAAGAAATGTGTTGAAAACATCAATTTTAACTTAACTATCTTTACATAGATTTTGAAAGATTTTAAACTCATAAATCCAACAGTTTCCTCGCTCAGTTTGCTTCGACATTAGTTTAAGGATTTCATTGGATTCAACAATTCTGTTCAATCAATTAATTGTCATAGCAACAGAGTCTGAAATGGAACTTATGATATGTGATTTTCCTCATTATGGTAATTAGGAGAGTCCTGTAGACCATTAAAACACGCAAAAGACGTCGCTGTGAAGTATTTATGGCGTGTTTGTTTCGTTTTTTATATTGGCAAAAAAACATTTAATTTTGTAGAAAAGTTTACCCAAGAAAGGTTGCTTTACATTTGGAAACAAGAATATTTAAAATTAATTTAAATAGAATAATAAATTTTATTTTACAATTCGAATAATCGATAGATCATTAATACAGTGTAACATCAGCGGCACATCAATAGAGCATTCTAATACATTGCGAATTCCAGAAAGCTTCTACATTGAAGTCTAGATTTTGTTTTTTCCCATAGTGTGCTCACTTGTCATTTCAACATGAGTTCCGGCTTTTGAATGAGCACTATTCTAAAATATAGTACGTTCAACATTAATTAACTCAGCTTATAAGAGTCCAAATCGAAAAATTATTGTCACCATTCCTATTTATTTAGCATGGACTACTCGATTCTGGAAAAACAATTTTTGATGTCAAGTGCAATTTAATCAATTAATCAAAAATACGTAGGTTGCCTAGCCGTATTTTTGCTACCTAGTCGGCTCTTGTGGCACGGACAAATGAAAATCGTTTATATAAAATTGTTTGGGGCGCTTACACAACGTTAGGGAACATTGTTTAACAGTATAATGATGACTTACATGCCTGCTGTGAAGCCTTCTGGACTCACTAGGGACGTCCCCTAACCGTCAGTGTTTGCAGGGTGCCCTACTCTGCAGTCTGGGCGCACTTAGTCACTTTAATATTAGACAAGTTTGTAATAAAAGTAATAAGGTAGTTTTCAAATCTATGTTTTATAGCTCTAGCCTAGTCATCTGTATTAGTGTTACACTTAGGGGGATTCCTAGTGTGTGCAATTCTCAGATCACAGGGAAATGTTTTGAAAGTCACGTTTTGCACATGTCAAAATATTTGTTGGGTATCTAAAGACGTAGGCCTAGACTTTGACTTTCAATAGTTATCTTTACCTACGAATCTACCATTTCAATGTGTGTATTTAAAAATATAAAATTGAAGTTTTATTCAAAATTTGAAGTTGATAAACCAGACTATTTGCTCAAGCTCTCTGTTGTGTTTTTCTGAGTAACAGCTACGAGGGCAGCGCAACATTAGGGAAAGTAATTTGAAATTTAATTAATTTCTTTGCTAAAGTAATTTTCACAGCGCTGGATCTATTCTTTATTCTCGTAGGACATGGATGACTGTTAACGGCAATCAATCATTTAGTATTAATTTTTGTAATACAATTACACCATGTTCAAATAGCAGTATATGTGTTGAAGATATCAAGACACATAAATCAACCAGTGCTGGATCACAGACTGATGATTTGAGTAAATTAGCTGTTGCATCGAGTGATAATGTTGGTTTTACTTTGAAATATACTGGAAGTACTTTGGTTTGCGAATCAAATCCATCAAGAAAAATTGAAAGTGAAGTCAATGTGTTTTGTGGTAAAACACTCGTAAGTTCCTTTTCTCTTTATACACATATTTTTTATGAGAAACCCGTTTATAAGAAACTTAGTTTTAATAGACCGAGCACCACAGAACTAAAACGGCAGGTTTTTCCGGGCAACTTGAAAATCACATAAAAGTGTTCATAATAATATGCAAAACAATTACCTATTTCTTGTTTTAATTAAATTCTATTGTAAACCCTTCAAAAATACAATTTATATTTCCTGGTTCACGGTCAAGGCCTTCTTATCATTTTAAGAAATTTTTGATGTGAGCTTCATGGTCTTTGATTCTTTTGTTCTCCAAAGATTTTGCGAAACCATAGAAGCATGACGAAAACAAAAAATTTATGAATTAAGAGGGCTATGACCGTGAAATGATTTATAAATTCATCTCTGGTGAGCTCCACAATAAAATTACAATAGATGGGAAAGTATTTAAGTTCATTTTTATGAACATTTTATGTGAATTGAAATTTGCCTAAAGAAACCTGCCGTTTTAGTTCTGTAGCGCTCGGTCCACAAGTCTTGAAAAAGTTTTGGAAAACTTTAGTACTGCTTCTAAATTATTTAAGAAACAGATTTTAGTTTCTAAACAGAAAAACCCTGTATGTGTATTTTACAGTACTGTCTTCTTTTTCAGTTGATTTGAAGAAATCATGACCTAAAAATTTAAGAAACTTTTAATTCTATAGCCCTTGCTTGGTTTCTTATAAAAAAAAATGGTTACCCTTATTTTAGTACCTGAGAGGTGATAATCACATCTGGCTGCTATTCCTACCAAATGCAACTATTGAAATGATGAATTATTTGTGACATAATGTTATTTTCATTATAATATGTAGTAATAATTTGATAATTTATCATCTATCTAATAACAGCTGAGATAGCGCTCAATGTCATTTGACAAAGTGAAAAATACTAATTATGTAATAGAGTCAAGCACTACAGATTCTTTTCTTTGTAGCTTGAAGTTTCACGCTTATTATTATTATTATTATTATTATTATTATTATTATTATTATTATTATTATTATTATTATTATTATTATTATTATTATTATTATTATTATTATTATTATTATTATTATTATTATTATTATTATTATTATTATTATTATTATTATTATTATTATTATTATTATTATTATTATTATTATTATTATTATTATTATTATTATTATTATTATTATTATTATTATTATTATTATTATTATTATTATTATTATTATTATTATTATTATTATTATTATTATTATTATTATTATTATTATTATTATTATTATTATTATTATTATTATTATTATTATTATTATTATTATTATTATTATTATTATTATTATTATTATTATTATTATTATTATTATTATTATTATTATTATTATTATTATTATTATTATTATTATTATTATTATTATTATTATTATTATTATTATTATTATTATTATTATTATTATTATTATTATTATTATTATTATTATTATTATTATTATTATTATTATTATTATTATTATTATTATTATTATTATTATTATTATCATTATCATTATTATTATCATTATTATTATCATTATCATTATCATTATCATTATCATTATCATTATCATTATCATTATCATTATCATTATCATTATCATTATCATTATCATTATCATTATCATTATCATTATCATTATCATTATCATTATCATTATCATTATCATTATCATTATCATTATCATTATCATTATCATTATCATTATCATTATCATTATCATTATCATTATCATTATCATTATCATTATCATTATCATTATCATTATTATTATTATTATTATTATTATTATTATTATTATTATTATTATTATTTACAAGTTTTATGTAGGTAAGTAACAGTGGATCAATTTAACAATTAATTTAAATTCGATTTTATATGGCTTTTTGTCTTTCAGGGTAATTTAGAATATGTTGAAAAAAATGATTGCATCATGTCTTTTGAGTTCTATACAACTGAAGCTTGCAAAAAACAAATAACAGCTAAACGACAAATGCCATGTTATGTGTATGACAAAAGTTATAGAAAACGAGACCTCTCACCATTGATCAAACAGAAAGGTTTGTACATGATTTATAGAACAACTCTAGTCGGTCTTTGATCCAATGGACCCATGCATGTTACTACTGTAAAACATTACTTGACAATCATGCGGATTACCATCTTGAAAGAACATGAAAATTGTTATAGATCTATGCAGTGACGTTTTGGGGTACACGTATGGTACAGAACAGGGAGATGTAAAGAAAGCTCAAAGTGATAGAGGGCGATTTTTACATCAGGTTTCAGTATCATTCTTGAAGGCTTTAATATGAACAAAGGAGGTCTACCAATCACATTGATACATCATGTGACGGAAGACTACCACCTGTCCGGCCAACCAAAACCAAAATGAATTGTCAAAATATCAAATTGATGTTGACTGCTTTCACAATGCCATTCACAAGACATGTAATCATGCTGTACTTTCCTTTAAACACCCACCTTTATTTACTGAGTGATGAAGCGCCACAAGAGGAAGTGGGAGGGAGTTGACATTTTCTTGAAGAAATTGATTTGTCGCAAAAAGAACAAAATGTGCTTTCCTAATTATCATACATTTCCTCAAGGATAGCTAGGCACCAAATGCGGTCTCTCAGTGTATCAGTTTCCTTTTGTCAGATTAAAGAATCTATGATCATATTCATATTTATAGAAATTAAATTACTTTTTTTAAGTATGATTTCTATTGATTATTAGTGTGACAGTGTTTGTTTGTGGTGGGTTTGTTATATGGCCTTTTTAGTTCATGAATGTTATATGGCCCCAAATTTTCATCAACTGTTCATGAACTGTTCATAAACTGTCCGCGAGGGTTCATGAAAATTGGGGCTATTTAACGTTCATGAACTGTTCATGGACTGTTCATGAACTGTCTGCGAGGATTCATGAAAATCGGGGCCATTTAACATTCATGAAATGTTCATGGACTTGTTCATGATCTCCTGGACTGTTTTTCGCAGGGGTAGTTGTGATGAGTATAATTTACTTACGTTGTAGGTGCACATCGTGTTTGGAATTCCCCTTCATCTGATTTTTACATTAATGTATGTCGAGATATTACGCACGATGCCACAGATGCAGCTATAAAATCACCATCCAATTCATCGGCATCAATCAATACTAAAAATGTTGGTGGGATTGTATCATATTCAACATTGGAATTAACTGATAATGAAAATATCAATTTGAGATATCTCAGTGATGACGAACTATGTTCCACAAATATTACATTTGTTTGTCCAAATTCAGTTGATCAGATTGTAAGTTGTTGGTTGGCTATTAAGTACATTGCTAATTATATTGAATTTCTCATAACTTCGACAATCAACATAGTTAATCAGACATTTAAAATGTTCATAGGGTTATCTGATTGAATTTTTTTCGGTTTACTTTACAAGTAGTTTCATGTGCCAATTTTTTGACTGAAGTAATTGTACTCAAAATCGCAAATTAAGCTGATATACTGTAGTTTCAATAGTTTTGTTGATGAAAATCAAAATTTTAACTAGCATCAATTGGCCTATATAAAATATATAAATTGGTCTGATATGTGCTATATGGAATATCATCTAGCGATGATTATATATCTGAGCTACGACATTTATCTTTGAAATACTTTATTTAAGGTTAAAAGCGATATTCAAGTATTTAAAAGCAGAAAAAGATTCAGATAATTAGTAATTGTAATTGAGACGGTAACGCCTCACCAAAAGGCAGTTGTACCACTCCTCTATTTCTTGACTTGCCCAAGTCTCACTTTTACTTTGACGATTTTGATATGTTGGTAAGTGAGACTTGTGTCCTTTGGCAATTCTATTGTTTTAGAAAACAAAGAAACCGCCAACAGAATCGCGTCGATGACGTAGTTTTATTTGAGTATTCCAGGGTGTCAACAGTCAACAGCGAACGAATCGTAAAATATATAAGCCTGAAATTTTAAAAGATGCTAAAATATTTGACAGAAATAGTGGCTTGAGTCACTTGTTGTATATATATTTCAGGGTATTGGAGCTAATTAAACTGGAAAACTGATTTTATTATTCTAACTTACTGATTCTGGCGAGTCATTGATTTAGCGAACGCTGCTGTTTACTGCAAACTTTTTGAGCGCTCGTTGGAGATCGAAATGCAGATTGAAATATGATTCATTGTGGAAATGATAAACACTACACTTGAATGTTGCTATATTCTGAATAAATCTTCCCCTTGCTCTTGTACACGATATGGAACTGCTCAATTTTCGATGGTAACCCAAAGCATTCACAATGATACAATCTTAAACAATCCTGAAGGGTAAAAACATTTACAGATAATTTCGCCATCTGTATTTTGAATGATCAATTGATGATGTTGAAATAAGTTTGTAATTTTTCACAGCAATCAGTTAATCGACTTGATTTAATAACCATAAGTTTCCATATAGATTTAATTCATTTTATTTTGGCTTGCATGTTGCATCTTTCATTAATTTACGTAATGTTGATGAACCCGTCTTTCCGCGTACATCAAATGCGTGATAATTTGTCAGAACAATACGATCAAACAGAATGCCGTTGTGCAGAATCCTGCACAACGCTGTACGAAGGGAATAAGTCCCGCTTACCGCTTGTCACATTGCGGTATATCAAAGCGGGACTTATAGATCAGTCAACTCTATTTCTAGAAGGGTGACTCTTTTCTCTGAGAGCAATGATGCTAAATGCTCTTCATTAGTCTCAGCCACGACACTGCAGATCAATTTCAACAGATTTCATGGTAGATAGGCCTTGATTGTCAATGCCTACCGATGCGCCACAGCTACTTACAATGCAGTTCTCTCTGGACCATTCCATCAGATAAAACAACTTCAAAAGGGAATTGGGCTTGCTTGGAAGTAACACAATTTCAGATTGAAAATTAGAATAATTAGGATTAATTATGTGTTACCATTAATTAATTTTTGATTAGAACACATTGTGTGAGTGTGGTTTAGGGTAGTATGCGATGCACAATTTAATGTAACTAGCCTAATGTAACTCCAAGGTTGTTTTTGAACCATATCATCTGTGAACCAATGTGTGATTTTCCTTCCAAGATTTTCCACTGAGTTGATTTACTTGATAGTCATTCCGTTCAGAGTGGCAGCAGATAACTATGATGTATTTGGCAAATTCTTATAATTTTATGACAATGATAATGTGTGGAAAATTTGATAACATTTATTTAGATGTTTTCGCCTGGCAGAAAGGGTGATTCACAGACCCTATGGTTTCCTATAAGGGAACATTGTATAAAATACCCTATGTTATTCTATACTTAGGGAACACATTTAATGTTGCGTTAACTTGTTCATGTTATTATTCTGCAGGGTGGTAAAGGTCCTGTCTACATGTCTGGTATGAACTGTCACCATGAAATCATATGGGAAACAGAATATGCCTGTCCTGCTGATGACCTAATCAGTACATCATGTAAATTATCATCTAAGAATGTTTTGTTTGATTTGACACCATTACAACGACCTGTTGGCAATTACTATAATGTAACACATATCACAGACAAGAATCAGAAATATGTTTTCTACATGAATGTCTGTAGCAATATGAAGAACTTTCCTTGCACACCAAATGGTGAGTACTGTTCAAGCTTCATTTCTGTTGGTTAAATATTGAAGCTATTAGGCTTCTTAATTGCAGAAAATCACTAACCGGGTCTGTGGACTAGATCCCTAGGACCTTTCTGAGTCCCGGAATTTCTTGAACATCGTTTTTTCTTGTAAAAGGTTTTTCTAAATACTTTTCTTCCAATTTAACGCATATTGTAGTAGTAATTGAGATGGTATCGCCTTACCGAAGGCACTCATACCACTCTTCTATTTCTAGAGGAGTGGCTCTTTTCGCTAACAGCAGTTAACAACAACCCAAAGTTTGGTTGCTCTGTCATCTGAGCTAACCCCCCTATTGTACTCTATCTCATAGTGATACTCTATACTTATACTGCACACTACATAAACAAGTTGGAATTTCTATGTAAATGTTTGAACATTTTCACCAAATGCTTTCCCGCCTAGGCGTCTATATGAAATGCCTAGGAAAAAAATTCTCAATACACAATGAAAGCTGTATATAATAGCCACTTGTACCTGCAATCAATTTCAATAAATCCAATCCATCCAACGTTTACTTTTGGTACACAATTTTCACTGTAAAATGCAATTAGATAATATATTTATTTTATATGAAGCTGTGTTGGACTATCTGATTAGCTGTTTATGTTATATGTGACAATTCGTGTCAGCATCAAATTTTCAATAAAATTTTGGATATCGTTTTATTTGATTATCTTATTTAGAATTTTAATTTATTTTCAAATCGTCAATTTTTTTCATTTTGGACGACTCTATCTCATTTTTTTTATTAAAATTTGTTCAAATTTTCAATAGTTTCCCACTGTTTTCCGCCAAACTGTACAATTGAATTTTTCCCTGATTGTTGATTCTAAAAAGAACACAAACTGTCACATATGTCAACCTATTTGAATAGGAATCACAGGGGGGGCTTCATAAGGAACACATTGACTTATTTTATCAATTACAATGCTGCACATGAAATGTTAGATTATGTGATTCAAGCTGGTGCGCTGATCATGGTAGCTTTTTCTGGTTTGATCTCTAATCAACATACTCCCTGTCATGCAAAGTTCATAGAAAATGACCATTTGACTTATACATATGAACATCATTAGTATGTTTTGCATGGAATTGACTCATAATTAGCCTACTCTTTGCATTGCAATTGCATCTACTTTGTGAATAGTTTAATCACACATCACGAACATAATATATAAATTGCAATTAAGATTCAATAAACAGTGCAACTTACAATTGCATTAACTAGTTGTTATGTTATGTTGGTTTATTATCACAGAATCATTTACTATTATCAATATAACAAACAAGCTCACAGCACCTAATCAACCATATATTGAAAAATAATACATAATATAGATCTTCTTTGAAGATTGCATTATATATTTATTACCAGCTCTTAGTTTTTCATTGAGCACTGTAAATATAGACTAGTCATACATTTATCGATATAAATCAGTCCTTTAAAAAAAGTTATTGTAAACTTATCAGGTTTCTGAATTAATGATGATGACGATGATGATGATGTATGTTTGATATTTTAGTTGATGCAAATAAACAAAGTGTTGGTGTATGTCAAACATGGGGATATAACAATGGCAAAATAACTGGAGATGCGCATAGTATGCAGCTAAAGTATGCAGATAGACAGTTAACAATGATTTACAAACATGGTTCGGCATGCAGCTCAGGATATCATCGGAATACTATTATTTATTTCCATTGCCAACAAAATAGTACAAGTAGTTTGCCTGTGTTTAGAAATGAAGATGAATGCAATTATTATTTCGATTGGTATACGGTTAATGCTTGTTCACATACCCGCCGTACTGGATCTCAATGTAAGGCATCGTCAACTAAAGGTAGTTTATATGATCTTACTGCATTAATCAAATCAAATGATAATTGGCATGCAACTGATAGTGAAAGTCCATCAAGTCAGATCTTTATTAATGTCTGTGGTGATTTAGCATCTACAAACGAGACAAGATTGTGTCCTAATGGGTCAGCAGTTTGTTTAATGGACAAAGGTATAGCTACTAGCCTTGGTGTCTATAAGAACCCACCAACTGTGAGTGTAGATAAGTCTATACAATTAAAATATGAAGATGGTTCACCTTGCACATTGGATGGTAGAAAAAAGATGTCGATTATTACGTTTAGGTGTCGACCTGGTCATACATTATCCAGTCCTGTGTTGTTACGGAAATCTTCTGATTCATGTCGATATGAATTTATATGGGAAACAGGTATGTAATGTTTTTCATGAGCAAAATGCGAAAGGCAGTAATGATGCTCAAGGACTTTTTATTCAGATAACTATGGTTCTTTTTTACTAAATATTTTTATTTAATTTTATCAACTAATTATTAATTTTTCTAACTCCCATCTTCATCATCATCATTGTTTATTCCGAAACCTGATAAGTTTTACAATTACTGTTTTCACTGGACTATCTGATGATTCCTATTTGCATACACATAGAAATACGGAACTACTGAATGTGGCCGTTCTGTATGAGTGACCACTCTATGAGAGTGGCCGTTTTAGCAGATTTGACTGTACTTGTAAAAGTTGCATTTCCTCTTTCTTTTCCAATGACTTTATCTTTCCAAGGGTTTCCATCTAATACAAACACCACTTCTACAAACAGCATTCCACATTTGATCCAACACAAATGGGTTCAAAAATCTTGCAATCCTAGAATTTGAAGGTTAAAGCAAATACAGAAGAAAATTAATAATTCTCTGATTTATAGTCCAAACCTAGAAATATTTCATATTTTTTTATATGGCCTTTTGGTACAAAACAGATTTGTGTAGAACTTTTTCCCTTATGATAATATAGCTAACGTGATCTGTTTAATATTTAGTGAAAATAATTAAAACGATCCTGCCTAATCCACTTTGCATGTACTAACATAAACGTGACAAAATCATCTCAGGGAAGCGATGTGATATGTAAAAGCTCAACAATGACATGTACAGATAGGAAAAAAGTTCTATCCAAATCCAGTGTGTTGGAGCTATATACAAATTAATCTAAAAATACAGAAGAAAAACATTGAAAATGCTTAAGCATTCTGTAAGGCTAAACCGCTTATCAAACATGGGAAAATTGATTGAAAGTGAACTTTTTAAAGTCACAATTGAAAAGTTAAAAAAGTTAAACAGTTAACTATGTTGCGTTAATATTTTCACAAAATCAACTGCAAAGAATGTTGATAGAAAATTTCAAATGTAGCTATATTGCGAACTAAATTATACACTGGCGTTTAAACTTGTGTTAACTCACTTATGATGATATTAAATTGAATTACAGGGCACAAACTGATAAGGGAAATTTGTTAGATGGTAATTTTACAATCAACTGATCAGTTATGACTGTTACATGTTAATTATCACCCATTAAGTAAATATCTATTTTTTGTTATTATTCTTCCAGCTATTGCTTGTCCTTTGGGTATAGCCACCAGAGATTTTTGTTTGGTTTCAGATCCTCTATCTGATTTTAATTTTGATTTGAATCCAATTGCTAAATTTAAGAGTTATTACAGCGTTGCAGTTGGGAAATATGAATATCAATTGTCAGTAAGTATCTTATCTATTATAATGGCAAAATGATCTTGTATGATATTATTATTGTTTCTTAACCGCAAAATGATGTAATGATCAAACAATGCAAGCACGACAGGATACCTTTTACAAGGACAGTGATTGAGTGAGGTTTTAAATAAATGACATAGACATGCATGTGAAACTTCAAACGGCATCTAGAAATCCAGATACGATACCACAAAAACCTATCCTTGGTGGTGTGTGTGTGTGGGGGGGGGGGGGGTGGCATTTTTTTAAACCAGTAAACATTGATTGATTCCAGGAAAAACTACTGACATGCAAATCTCCAAGGAAGTAGCTGAGAAATTTTGAGTTATTGAAATTTGCAATTGATTGTTTGAGGTATACTGGAATTTTGATTCCCATTAAATATTGAGGGTGGGGACCCCATGTCTGTAACTAGGTAGGTTGTGGCAACATTTGTGACATTTTTTGTTGGATTTTAGGTATGCTATGGATCAAACGAAACAAAATGCGGTAATCATCTTGTTGGTGGTTGCCAATACGATGCTACAGCTAAAACTGCATTTAGCATAGGAGATCCAGACGCACATCTAATGTATTTTGATGGTTTCATCAACGTAACATATCGTAATGGCGATCAATGTCATAACAAGAAAAAGCGTGAAACTCATATCACTTTTTTATGTGATCACGAAAAAGACATTGGTAGTCCACAATTTGAGAAAGAAACTGGATGTGGAGCGTATAATTTTCTCTGGTATACAAAATATGCATGTCTACCTAAGGTTAGTTTTTCCGTCTTAACTTCTCATTATGAAAGTCTTGATGAGGGAGCGATAAAATGGGGAATTCTAGGACTGAGAGTGCCGGAAGTCTAGCAAAAACTTAGAAGAAACTAGAAGAAAAAGTTTTTAAAATCAGAAGAAAAATTAAATTCTTCCTTTTCTTTGGGAGATAAGATAAGTCGCAATTTTTATAATATTTTGATTATAATAATAAAATAAATTGATAATAATAATATATTATATATATATCATATATTAATAAAATTAAAGCTGTGAAAACATTTACATGATGAAATCACCTGAAAAAAATTTTGGAGGCAAAACTTAGAATCCTGGAAGTAAGTAGTTTTTATCGGACCCTGATCTTAATAGTCTATAGGCCCTGATCTTTATAGCATATCGACCCTGATCTTAATAGCCTATAGGCCCTGATCTTAATAGCATATAGACCCTGATCTTAATAACATATAGGCCCTGATCTTAATAGCCTATAGGCCCAATTCTTAATAGCATATAGGCCCTGTTCTTAATAGCCTATAGGCCCTGATCTTAATAGCCTATAGGCCCAATTCTTAATAGCATATAGGCCCTGTTCTTAATAGCCTATAGGCCCTGATCTTAATAGCCTATAGACCCTGATCTTAATAGCCTATAGACCCTGATCTTAATAGCATATAGGCCTATTAATAATTTCAAGTACAGCAAAGCAGAACAGACTTATTGCGTTTTTGCTGGAAAAGTCTCTGGCATTAAGTTGAATGCAATTTCTTTTTCTATATCTTACAGATGGTCGAGTGCTCATTTCATGATCCAAAGACTGGCTATAATTATGATCTATCAAGACTCAATAAGCCTACACCGCCATTTGATTGGAAAACAAATGATAATCCACAATTTACGATCAATGTATGTGCACCCATCTATAAGCGCATGCCTGGATGCATGCCGTTCTCTGCAGTATGCAAATCTGAAAGGACTTCTTCGTCAGACTATACTTTCAAAAACAATTTAGGTAAGTTTCAAAAAGGTTACTACGAGGAGAACAAATTATAGACTAAAGAGTCTTCATGCCTCTGAGAAAATAGTTGACCATATCCACTGAAAAAGGGGATCAATTGTGGTGACCTGAATCTCCTCTTGAATTAAATTAATCAGCTATGAAATTGTTTAATATTTCTGCAGATTTCAATCTATTTTAGTCTTATGAACTCTAGAATTTGTCCTTTTCCCAATAAAGTTCAATGAAACTCATCTACATCCTTAATTTCAGCATTATTGCCTTCATATCTGATAATATATATCACCTTATCAAAGACATCTATGCCACTATTCCATTCCTAGTGTAATTGGTAGTTTCTGTAGGATGATAAATGCCGGTAACTGATCTCATATGTGTCACTATAAATCAACTATACAAAGTCCACAACAGATCGACATAGATCGCAGTGTGATGCATCTGAACCGTCCATTCTCCATTTCAAATATGAAGCAATCTTTGGAAAACAATTCAGTTCTAGAGCCCTATGCTCTTTCCACAGATTTTCATTTCCATGGGAATAGTTAGGCTAGCCCATTGTGCCTTGAGTATCAGGCTGTGTGTTTCTTGTATTGGATAGCCGAACTGTGCATTTATTTCCAACACAATTGTGTATTGATTTCTCTATTTATTTGTTTAATCTTATAATATTTATGTCACCAACTTTGCTTAATCTTCTCAGCTGTAATATGTTTAGTCATCTTCTGACAGGTGAATAATATTGTTTTCTTCAGGGGCTGTTAGTAAGGGGCCACATATTGTGGCTGATGGTAATATTGTGATTGATTATGTTGGTGGGGATGCATGCCCCTCTGGAGGTAACATGTCATCTCAAATTAAATTCATCTGTGTCAAGACAGGAGTGGTGAGTAGTTATGTCTGATCAGTACTACAGTTTTGATGACAAGTTAAATGACTTTATACAGTTGATTCCATAACACATCGCTATTTACTAATATTTTTCCTCACCATAATCCCACAAGGTCACAATCTACTAGTTGGAACATATTATATGTGTTATCCATTTCACTGGGTTGCTCTTAAACAGGATCAGGCAAAAGGATCAGCCTTCTGAAATCCTCACAGATTTCAACGTTTTCTTCTGAAATGTTTTCCAAGATTCATTGTGATTTTATGTAGAAATTTTACAGAGACAATGTAGTTTTATTCAAACGAAAGTCGAACCTAAACAAACCAAAACAATGAAATCAAAACATATACTCTGTGGTTCATGTTTTGTGCCAAAAGGTGTCCCGAAAGGAGGAGGTCAGTACAGGTTTTGAAGCAAAGGGGCTTTCTTAAATGTGCAGAGTGATGCACAACGAGAAAAATATACTTGTAGCTGTACCTGTACTAAATCTAAGCATCCTTAATAGATATTATACTGTACGCTCTGGCATGATGATTCTTTTCTAATTTATAATTCAACATTTTAACACTGTATTGTATAACTTACACCATACCTAACTGTTGCATGTGTCACTCATAAATCAACACAAACAATTCGCCTCCTATTCTGGCCTAATTTGTGCCCCCTTTTTCCTGTTTTTTTCAATATATATTATTTATCTTTACTTAATCAGTAGAACATATCGCTTTGAATTTTCAGTAAAAATTGTCCCGCACTGTTCGCAACCATTATGATCCAGTTCATGGAGATGAAGTTGCTAAAATTTTCATAAACAACTTCATTGATTGTTCGTGAAAAGCTAATACACAATTATGAAATTTCACTTCTAGAAACTCATTAGAAACTTTTTTTTTACGGTGTAGCGTTCCATGATCAAATATATTTCGACTCATAGAAAATTAACTCAATTACTTTAACTTGTTGTTGTGTTAAATGCCTTCATTACTTTGCTTGAGTTTTTTTGATAAACAAATAAGTATTTTTTCAAAATCTTGAATTGCTGCAAAAATTCGTATCATGACGAGTGAGCAGGATAAGATCACCGCAGCTATGGAGCATTCGTTCGTAACACTAAGTTCACGATTTTCAAATATTTCTTTTATTGATATCTATCTATTTTGTATCATATTAGGGACGTCCCCAATTTGATAAAACACAATCAAATGGCTGCCATTATGTATTTACTTGGAAAACAGAGTATGCATGTCCACAAAACAAGAAACTGAATAATAAGACAACTGATTCATGCCAGATAAAGGATCCTATTACTGGCTATGTTTTTAATATGATGCCTTTAAAAAGATGGGGTAAACCATATTACGACGTTAGTGCCGGGGCACGTTCATTTGTTGTTAATGTATGTGGAAATATTAATGGATCAAAATGTAAAATTGGTAATGAGGATGTCGGTGCATGTGAAATACTTGCAGATGGGTCATCTATTGTTACTGGAATTAATACAATGAAGATGACACAAAAAGGAGAGTTACTGATGTTAACATACAAGTAAGCTACATTCATACATATCTCGTTTCCATGTGATTCTCATGTGTAATAACCAGTATTTAGTCAAATGCAGAAATAACTGGAACATTTTTCAACATTTAAACAAGCTTAATGATTATTTAAGCCAGGTTAGGTTATCATCCTCACAACTGATGTGTTTATGCATGCATGCTATAAGATAGCAATTCTAAAAAGGGAGTGGGATCTATACATTTGCTCGTTACTATTAACCAGCTTTCTAGATCTAGCAATAGTTAGGGTGTTCCTTTTCAATCCTGGAATACCAGCCTGTTGGAGAGTCCTGAACAAAATTTTGCTCATTTTTATTGCTTTTGCTTGTTTCTCTGCTATGTTTTATGTTTGTTATTATATTTGTGCTACATTACTTTACTTGATGCAGGATTCACATTCAAGGGTTGTTACAGGCTGCTAAAGCAACACACATCTGTTGCAATAGGATCATACCGAGAAATATATCTCAGACCTTAACTGGGGGATGCTGATGGACCAGCAATCTCATGCACGATTTTAGAATAATAGAAACATCTCAATTGACAACACTCAAACTTAAAATACAACTTTCATTTTTTGAAGCAGTGTATCTGTTGTGAATGTTTCTTATATGTGTTGACTGTTATCTATCCCTGAGACCAGCAATCAAACTTTAATCAATACCATCAGAGATGAGTGAAGCCCCTCCAAAACTACAAGCTGGGACAATTTGCAGGCACCTGGAAAACCGCCGTTTTACCTCCACCAATCAAGCACCATTTTTATTGTTTAATTTACGCTGATTGATTATAGATCAAATAATTTTCAATAATCTAGAATCAACTGATAGCCAAATTGTTTATGTTACAGAAATGGAGCACGTCAACCTGATGGTTATGAATATGAAACTGTTATAACATTTGAATGTGATCAGTCTAAAGTGATTGGAGAACCAATATTTGAAAAGCAAGGCACACACACTATCTATTTCACATTCAAAACATCACTGGCATGTCAATCTAAACCAATTGAATGCAAACTATCAAATTCAAATAGTGACATGTATAACTTAGAACCGCTGGCAAGAAAAGGAGGTAAGTATGTTTTTTTGTATGAGAAATATTCATATTATTCCGGTAGTATTCACAATCAATATCTATGTGCATATATTCAATTTATTTGCTTAGTCAATTCTGGAATTATACTGTTAGGGTACTTGAACTCTTGTTAAAAATCTTGCTTGGATTCTCTTGCGAAAAACAGTTCAGTAATTCTTGAACTGTTCATGAACGTTAAATGGCACCAATTTCCATGAACTGTTCATGCACTGTCCAAGAACTGTCCAGGAAGGTTCATGAACTGTTTCATGAACTGTTCATGAACAGTTCAGCAATATTGGGGTCATTTTACGTTCATGAACTGTCCACGAACTCCTGAACTGTTTTCGCAGGGGATATGCGCTAAACTCAACTTCTTGTTGGAACAACATTACAATTAAAAATTATATTTTATTTACAAAAAAAAAGTGGACTTGAAAAATTAAAATCAAAAGCCTATAAACTAAGCAAGAAACTAAACAGTTTTCCTTGAGTAATGACTGAGAAAATCTGCAGAAACCCAGACAACACACAGTGATGATTTTCCATTTATATGTAGGCCTATTGATGCATTTTTGGATCGAGCAGTCTATACATTTTTTATTGTTTATTCTATTTTTTTTTATTACAAAGCATGATTTTGATTTTTTTTTTGTTTTCTATTACAGGATATTGGACAGCCTTGAACAAATATCAAGATCCAGCACATCATCGATATTACATCAACGTGTGTACACCGATTTCAAAGGCTCCAGCTGCTTGCCCTGTTGGTGCTATCGGTGGTTGTCAAGTGGACTGGAAGCCAACAGGATCAAATGGTAAGACTTTTAAGTAACCTGTATTGCTTTGATGAGAATTGTTGAAGCTGCTAAATAGTTTCACAGCACTCCATTCAAACTTGGATGTAAGCCTCAGCAGCAGTTTTTCAATGACTATTTAACTATTAATGACTATTTCTATTGGAACTACCTAGACTTGAACCAGCATAATCTGCACCCTGGTCTGATGCACTGCCAATCCGCTATGCCGACGAAAGTTGAGAAAACAGAATCGAATTTAAACTTGACCGGGTGGTTATCACATCACTCAATTTGTTGTCTGCGCACTTGCAATGGAATCCATAACTACTGCGACTGCCAATCAAATAGTCACTTTGTATATTTATTGGCACCCTTTGTTCTCATTCCAATGATCAATGTAATGATATTTGTAAAATATTTAAGAGAAATAGTGTCAAGTAGGCACATGAATTCTTGCGGTAAAATTCACAATAAAATAGTTGTTAATTCTATTTAATAAGTATGCCTGTTGTGTCTTTTGTTTGTGTGTTTATTATATCAAAATATCCAGTTAATTTTACACTTGAAAGTGAAAAATATATATAACTATCGAAATTTCTATATTTTTAGGTCACAGCATGGGTCATCTACAGAGTAATCCTAACTTCTACAAAGACATATTATCTGTTCGCTATCTTAATGGAGATATTTGTCATCAGAAATTTAATCGAAGTTTAAGAATATTTTTCCATTGTAGTCCGGATGAGGTATATATTAAGTTTCTTTAATTGATTCCGCATCTTTTATCCATTTAGCAATGTGAAATTATACTTGTAGGATTAACAACATCTGTTTTGTATGCTGTGATGCAGCTTGTTTCAATTGAATCTTCTTCTGTGAAAAATAGTTCAGGAGTTCATGAACAGTTTATGAACTCCTGAACACAGTTTCTAGCAGTGGTTGTATGTATAGTATATCCTTATATTCTAGTATATTTTTGCAGCAAAAATGTTGTCCCCTATTGATGTGGGCTGTTTTGTTCAAAACATTAATGTGGTATTCTGAATATTTCATTACCAGGGTTCACCTATATTCCAATTGGAAACAGGTGACTGTGAGTACATCTTCAATTGGATGACACCTACAGCCTGTCCATTAAAACAATATTCTGGTAGTAATTGCCGTGTAACCGATAGTCAATACAACCACATGTATGATTTGTCGATCTTGAAGAATTCTCCTGCTACTGTAACTGCTGCTGATCGTACCTTCTACTTGAGCGTATGCACACCCATTGTCAAACCAGATGGCTGCGGTACCAGCAGTGGTGCATGTGTATCATC
This sequence comes from Haliclystus octoradiatus, assembly GCA_916610825.1. NCBI lineage: Eukaryota > Metazoa > Cnidaria > Staurozoa > Stauromedusae > Haliclystidae > Haliclystus > Haliclystus octoradiatus. The sequence goes on from OU744451.1 coordinate 10,045,387, forward strand.
AAAAGGTATGTAATAATGATGTAACCTTTCTCATCTGTTATTAGTAGGTTCACAATGCTACTGTTAAACATGACTGTTTAAGTTGATGCAATATTTCGCCTCGTTTTATTGAGGAATGTAATTTAATAACTGCTATCCTAGGCAGAATTGATGGGTTTGTACTATGCAATTTCTGATGAGAATATAAACTATGCATTGAACTGTACAATGGGACTTGACCTAATATATAGAATAACTCACGATATCCCGTGTCTTTGCCTCAATGATAATGAAGAATTAATTTTCTCCTGTAACAGACAAACCAATACAAATAATATGTTGAATAAAATATTCTTCAAACTGAAAGATGTATATAAGTAATATGTTCGTAATCTATCACTAAATTTATGTTCAATGTAAATCACAAGTTTGTCTCTATTAATATTTTTATAGCTAAATGTAATGAGTAAAAAATAATGTACAGTGTGTATAAATGAGTTTCGTATATGATTAAAAAGTCTATAAATGTATGTGAAAATAACTATAATTTGTTTCTCATAATACAAGTGTAATTCAGCTTGAATAAATAAGTAACTGTAAAGATTTATTGATGTAACTTTTGGCAATGTTCATAATATATTCACGTAGAGCTAACATGGCTTCTTCACTAAATCCATGATTCATTTGAAATGCTTTGAAAGGAATTGATTCTTGTCTTTGAAAACTAATCTGATCTGATCGATTAAACGTCCTACCACGTTTTCAGCCTGACTCTTTGACCATCCATAGATGCTAAATAATGATCCATGTAGTAGTGCAATCTGGTAGAGAGTATCATGCAATCACAGATCATTATCACAATGTGATATGATTATTGTATGTTTGTATGTGTATGTAATTTTTATTTAATGAGGATATATCCAATAAGCCAAAATGCTTGTCTTCCTCAAAGTCCTCGGATTGGAAATGGTCTAGATTGTTCCAAGGACTTTCTGTTAATAATTTTTACAAACATTCAATTCAAACTCCAAGCGTGTTTCGCAGCAACCCTAATTCAATACATTTCGTTAATCGCTTAGCACATGTCATTGCTGTAAGGAAAAGGTTACGAAGCACATTTATCATTTTTATCGCAGAGCCGTCACTATCCGTCTTTTCTTCCGCATATATATGTCAATAAATATGGTGTTATAAAGAATAGAAAACTTCTGTCTTTTTCAGACTGCAAAGAATAGAATATAGAAATCTACTATATTTTTGCATCATCATATTTTTTCCATTCATTGATTGATCTTTTGATCGACAGGTGGTACAGCTAAAGCCATTGGAACAGTCAATGATAAACTGATATTTTTTAGCAATCAGTTGCATTTGGAGTATACCATTGATGATATCAAAACAGTGATCAATTTTATATGCAGTGATACAACTTCATCTGTGATGTTTTCATCGGAATCAAACCAAGGAAAACAGTAAGAATAAAAGATTTGAAATTGAATTACTTTTTAATTTTCTTGTAAGATTGTTAGAGAGTCGGCATGGAGGAGGCAGAAAACAGGCAGTAGCTCCACGTTATGAAACAATGTTTATTCAATCACAGTCAACATGCAAGAGAGAGAAACAACACTTGCACACAATCTATATATCAGTTACTGATCACATGACAATACAAAGCACCAATCGCAATACATCACTATTTATCACATGACAATCCATGCATTAGAGAACAATACAATCACGTGAACAACAAGCACCCAATACCTAACATGCCATGTGACATCTTACATTCAATACACCCTAAACACAACACTTCATACAGATATGCAACTGAGACCAGGAAGACGTGTTACCATAGACCATATCAAAACTAAATCCTACATATCTTTCTGTCATTGAAACTATATCTTTTTATTTTTGCGATAATGGAGAAGTTTAGGTTCCGTTTACCTCTACAAAAACATTGTAGTTTGTCAGATTTTTTCTTTTGATGCCGCTACTTTTCATCCACAAAATATTTCCTTCTTTTATGATCTGCTCAAAAGAACAAATCTATGTGTAACTGTACGTGCACCAAATGCCACACTGTTGTTATTATGTTAATATCGCGCATGTGATGAGATTGGTTAACAATTGTCATCTGTTTTCTGTTTATCGTAATTTCCCTGGTAAATAACTGTTGTGCTTAGTTATTTTATCATCAACTCCGTGCCACAAAACTATTGCCCATCACATATATATATGAGTATGTGTTGTATTAAATGGCTGGCAATTGAATATTTTGAAACAATATATGAAATATTTCTTACAGCGTTTTGATTTTCTACCTCTGTCATTTAAATCAACCCAACAATGTGGGTGACTCTTTGCTAGTTTCTTTATAGAGGTCAATACAGTACCTGTTAAATATTACAGTTGAATTTTCTCTACAGGTTTCATTATCTACATTTGTATTGCTTTTCTTGTTTAGGTTTGAATTTGAATGGCATACTAAGTATGCATGTGCACCAAGATCAAAAGTTGAATGTGGATTTATTGACGGTTCCAATGGTGACCAGTACGACTTTTCCCCATTGAGTAATTCTGGAATGAACTGGAGAGGATTAATTCCTCAATCATCTGATCTTCCAAATACAAAAAAAACATTTATTAATATTTGTCGACATCTCGTACGTAATGATGATGTCAAAGGATGTGCTCTAGATGCAGATGGATGTATTGTTGATGATAAAAGGTAAACATTTTCATTTTATAGTTTTTCATTTTTTATTTGGATGATCAGCTGTGTTGTGATCATTTTACTCTTTTAATTTCTGTCATATTATTGACATCTCTATTCTGTAATGACACTTGACGAATTTGAGAGTTTATTTTGGGTGAAATTGGGTAACGTTTGTTCATTTTGAGGTTCCAAAATAAGTTCGTATTCGACCAAGGAAATGACGTCTGATGATATGCATTTGAATGATGGAAAATTGCTCTCTTGAATGTGTATTTTTCAAATATCAATTATAACCTGACGTGCTCCAAGTAATTTTTTTATTATGCTAACTTTTGCTAATTCAGAACTCTCAAATAAAACCCAATTTGCTTTCTTTTTTTTTAAATTTCCCCATTGTTTTGTTTGCTGTATTATCATCTCAGGACATACGGTAAGTTTTGTAAATTTATAGTTCGTTAATGAACGTCTATGTTTGTTAATCGATAGTCCATAAAAGGTAATGAATGTGAAATGTCCTTTTTTCCACAAACCGTTTCATAAAATCCCTCTTGCAGATGAAGATGCTGCACTAATCTGATGCAATCGGTAAACGTAATGCATCATTTCTTGATTTGCATCAATCATCAATCAGCTATGGAGTACAGTTCCTACTTCTTCTGTTGATTAGTTATCTTTATTCTCTTCTTAAAACCTTGATTTTGTATGTTAACAGTGCGATCAGTCTTGGCTATCTAGAAAAAAGTCCCTACAAGCAAGGAAGTAGCATATACTTTGACTTTTCTCATGGAGACAGCTGCCCATCTAACCCTGCTGTAAAACAAAGAGCAAGGATTATGATGTCACCTGGAGAGGTAAGATCGCTTCACATTCTACGGTTAATAACTCAGTTACTAGCCCCTTTTTGATGTCCCACCTTGCTTAAATCTGATATCTACATTTCGTTCTCTATATAAACTCTCATGTTCTACCCTGGGTTAATGCCCCACTTTACATCTGCTCTAGGAGAGGGGGGTAATTCAACACTTAAGCAAGTTTGACTGTACTGTAAATACATTTGGCAATCGTTGAGTACTAATACTTGTAAATTATGTTTAAACATGCTGTTCATCCAGTGATTGATTCACTGAGATTGTAAAGTGATGTGATATGAGTTAGTAATTTGTCAACATTAATCACAGCAAACCATAACTCTTAGATTTGACACCATTGATCAAAAGTAGTTACAAGAATTATAGCCAAGAATGGTTACTGATGTCAATGGTGTCCTGGCACAATCAATTGAACATTTATTAACGTGAAAAATGCACACTTGTTATAAACGTTTCATTAACAGTTCTTGTATTTTTCATAAAAAAGTTAATGAATAGCGTGCTGCTTGATGCCCATGGGCTAATTTTGCTGGGGAAGACATTTTAATGGTTTCTTCCTGTTTGTTGTTTGTTTCGTTTGCTATCATGAATGCTACATCGTTCATAAGTTTTTCTTTTTTAGACTATAGGTCAACCAACTCTTGTGAGTCAAAGTGATTGTCTTTATGAATTTGAATGGTTATCATCAGTTGCTCAGCCAATTGCCATGAAAGCACCAATGGTTTATGCTAATTGCACTGCTATTAATCCATTGACTGGTTATGAATTTGATTTAAATCATTTACGTCTGGACGATGATGTCATTGTTAATATGGATGATAAACATGATAAGAAAATTACAATTAATATATGTGGGGGATTGAAACCAGGCTCTAATAGTAGTAAGTGTAATAGTATGTGAGTTTGAGAACAGTAACGTTCATTGCAAATTGATATCCTGTCTAGTGCTGTTCGGTGTTAACTTTCTGAAAACCGATCCAATCCGATGTAATTTCGATATCAGGAAAATTTGCAACTATAAATTGCAACTATTCACGATGATGTTAATCAAACAAATGTTCTAGCTAATGAAGATACAACATGGGCAACGATATACAGGTCAATATATCAAAAATCTGATACATCGAACAGCAGTAATTATGTCTTCATTGTTAAATATGATACTGAAAGCTATGTACGGAGGAGGTAGTATGAGGGGATGTGATGATATAAAGTGGTTACGTTTGAAGTATTTTTGTTTGTTTTCTTTGATATAAAGTTATTGAGGCTACTACACCCATCCCTGTTACAATTTAGGATGGACACGATTCCTGATAAGTAATACTATTGTTACTAATTTATACCATACAATTATCATTGTTATATATTCAATTCAATTTCAAATAAGCCACATAATATTTGATAACATTTCTACTGAAGTTTAATGCTCTTTGAAACCAATCCCAGAAGGTTTATCCATCACACATTTGTTATAGCATTAAGTGTCACATTGCTAACGTGATATTTACCAAATACTGCATTACACCTGCAATAATCTTTGCTGGACCGTTTGTTTTTCTATGGCTGTTGTATCTATCAAGAAATCTGTTAAGATTGATCTGCAGTAATAGGCAAATTTACTATAATGACTCTGGGTAGAAAAGCCACAGTTGCCTGGAAACAGAACAGTGCCAGTTACAGTGGTATAGGCATCTTTGACAAGTTGGTACTATGGGAACTACTTTTATTTTAGAATCTCAAAATATATCAAATGCAATGATCATAATTGTAAGTCTCTCTCATGACAATGAATGACTGTTGTTGTCAGGGTGTCTGAGTTGACTAATTCCACAGATTGCTTGTTTGTTTGCTTATTTGTCTGTCTGTCTGTCTGTCTGTCTGTCTGTCTGTCTGTTTTATTTCCAAATATTGCCCTGTTTTGGTTGGTTTTTACTAAGCTCGGAAAGTCTGAAGGACCCAAGTGGAGGGTATAAATCACAAGTTCCGAGCAATTAAATATCAACCCAAACACAGCAACCATGTAGTAACCTTTTAATATTGACAATAGCTTGTCTTATTGCAAATTTTGTTACTTTGTTTGTTTATAGAATGTGGCTCAGCATCTGGTGCTTGCATTACATCAACAAAAAATTCAACATTTATCTTAAATGCTGGTAATTGGGATATGCATGTAAAATATGATGGTGTTCTATACATGGAATACCAATCAGATGTTACGTGTCCACATTGCAACTGCAAATACAAAACTGTTATTACATTTGTATGTGCTCTAAATGATAATGATGCTTCACAAAGTAGCCCACAGTTTGTATCTAAATCAAATGACTGTACATATCTCTTCATTTGGCGTACGAAACATGCTTGTGAAAAAGAGGTAAGTGTGGTTGATATTGTAAAATTACTTCTTTTCAAAGAAACTTATATTTAATGGGTTGCCTCAAACTTGTTACAGAGCCTCATTCTTTCTTCTCTTCCAACTCTTAAAGTGTATATCCCGGATATTGAGAGATTGTTTATTTAGATAGAGAAAAATTTTCTATCCGTACATGATCTTCTTGTGTTTATACTTTGCGCGATCATTTCTGCTTCAAAAATGCAGTCAAAGTGACGATTTTGGGTTAATTCTGTGTCTCACTCTTTTTCCTCCAACAGGAACCTGATTATTTTCAACAAGAGAGTTTATACCGGAAAAAACACTAAACATATAACTTATTTGTCTCTAAATAAAAAAACGCTAAACCAAATGACAATCTGCTTTCGGAATGAAATTTTCAACGTTCAGCTGAAGATTTAGAGCTATATTTGATCAATATTCAAGATCCAGGTAAAGAGATATAAGCCTCTAAAGTCAAAAGTGTTAGTTTTGTATTTTTCTCACTCAAGTGCTCACACGATTAACACCTCTTTACGACTTCGTCTAATCATAGTCGGCATAATTGATGCGTATTAAAAATATTCACACACCTTCAATAACCGACAGCGATAACCTTCTTAGACAAAGTCGTAAATAGGTGCTAATTTTTGACTTTAGAGGCTTATTATATCTTTCGTGGATCCCGAATATTGATCGAATATACAGATCAAAATCTTGAGCTGATCGTTGAAAACATCATTCCGAAAGCAGATTGCCATTTGGTTCAGTTGTTTTTTATTTAGGGAAAATTAAGTAAAATGTTTAGTGTTTTTTCCCGTGTAAACCCTCTTGTGGAAAATAAGTGGGTTCCTGTTCGAGGAAAACAGTGAGGCACAAAATCGTCACTTTGACAGCATTTTTGAAGGAGAAATGATCGCGCAAAGTAAAAATACAAGAAGGACATGTACTAATAGAAATTTTTTCTCTATCTAAAGAAGCAATCTCCCAATATCCGGGATATACACTTAAGAATTACAAACACATCACAATTATTTTTATTTGTACTACAAGAAATATGCACTCGAATTTAACCGACCAAGTGTTGAATCAATAAAAGAACACAGTAAAGTTTTTAAGTCTCTTTTTTGAATAACAGTAAAAAACAAACGGACCAATAAATGAATAGTTTTCTATAATAAAATTGACAAATTGAACAACATATTAATAATAATATAGATATACAAGATATTCAATAACAGTAATTAAGTAACAATTATCACATATTTACCTTAAGTTTCTCTTACGGAAATCACTGATCGACAAATAATTAACCCCGTTGTATTTACAGCATGTAACTTTACACTATAATTCCACTCCTATTTCAACAGAGATCACTATACAACAAAGAAGTTCACAAAATATCAAACACATAATTACAAAAAGGGCGTTGTCACATGAAAAAAAAATTAGGTTACATACGGCGGTAACACTACTGTTAAACTTGGTAAATACCCACACACACACCTCTTTCAATGTTCCAACTTCAGTCTATCACAAAGTTACTGATGTAAGTTTCACCATATAATTAATTATTTTGGTTTTGTTTAATGCAGGTTCAATGTACAGCATTTGGAGATAAAACTTCATATAACCTCGGCAGCCTACTGAAAGTCAAAGATTATTACTCTGTAAGTTGCTAATTCAATGTATTGTGCTGACTGAAATAAAATGTACTGTTTCCTAGGGAGTTATACATTACCGTACATGCCTCAGTATTTATCAATGTGAAATGCAACAATTAATATAACAAAATACAGTTAAAAAATGTTGAACTTGCATTAATAATTATAATGGTTATGATTCAATATTTGAGTAACGGCCTATTTATGAAAAAAAAATCTTAGCAATTTAAATGCAAAGGTACTTTTTTATTTAGTTTGCTACTTTATTTCCCCATTTTGATTCTAGAGTTTGAGGTTTGACCTTGAGCAGGGAATAAAAACATGTAGGTGGACATCATGATCAACTTCGACCGATCACCAATCAGATGGAAACCAAGATATGGCTACTGATATCTGTGATTCAGTGACTCATAAAGAGATTGAAATCATGCCAATCTTTGATGCAAGCAAGGCCATGTTCATGAGCATCTAATGAAAACAATATTCGGAAAATCAGACAGTTTGGTTGTTTTCTATTCAGAGTTTCATTTCAAGCCATTCAATTAATATAACTTTCTGATTTCTGACTATAATTTGATTAACTGTTTCTTATACGGTAATGTTGAGAAATAAATGCCCGGTAATTCTATACAACATCTTACAATATGGGTTAATCAACAGAAACAAAAATATAAATTTTGTGGTATATACTTTGTTTCAACCAACACACATGCAATCACCACGAAGCTGGTATGTTTATATTAAGACTCAACTCCTGTGAAAATGGTCATGTGTTCATGAACAGCAAATCGCTTACAGTAATTGTTCATGAAATGTTCACAAGCAAATGAAAATTTGGCAATTTCGTGTAAATCTATATTTATGAATCCACAAGGAGCTCCCACAAAGAAATGATCATGAACTGTTCATGATCTTGAGTATTTTTTAAGGTTGGTAGTGTTTTACATTTTTCTTTTTTACTTTAAGGTGAGTGGATCTGGTTCATCAAAATATATCCTAAATGTATGTCAGAACATCCATTCTGTTCACTCAACTGATCCCCATTGTCCGCCTGGCTCTGCTGCGTGCCTTGTCAAGGATGGTAAAGCATTTGTAAGTAGAGAATACGTAATATGACTGATTGAATTCCATGTAGGTTATGTTTGCTGCTAGCAATCACACTTTCGAGATTGCTGCTACAGTTAATCAATGCGAGACTGATGATGAAGTCGTCAATAATAGAAAGATACAGTATATATATTTATAAAATCATTAAATGTGAGACTTATCACTGATTGCTTGACGGTGGTGCTTTTTTGAGGCTACTTAAAATTGTGAAATTACGGCCTAACGGCTTGAAACCCCACCACACAACAAAATAGCAACAGAAACAAAATGGCGTCCATAGAATAACAATAATAATAATAATAATAATAACACGTTCTCAGATAATTACGTATAATTTAACCGACAGTCTCCCCTAAAGCACAATTGTTTGTTCATTTGGTGGACATGAACAGATTTACAGACAAATACAAACATATAGCAAAAGAGCTTTGTTTGATAGAGCACTTGAAAATACCCATGTAATTTAAATTAGCAACAAAAAACTCAATTACTTTTTAAGCCAACCCATACATTAAACATATGATATAAGTCTATAAAATAGGGATGAGACGATTACCAAATTTACCGATGTTCGAAGCCGATTAGTTCTCAGCAGATTAGTCATAGTAATCGGCCGATTAATCGAATATTTCGATTATTTCTCACTCAAACAAACCATTACAAAATATTGGCCGTCTGACAACACGCGGACCGTAGATATTTTCATCACTCAAGTCAAAGTTGAAATGAAACATTAAATGTGTTACGCTCACATCGTAAATGATTTGTTTTGAATGAGAATTTAAATGGAAATTAATACTGGTAGTAGTAAATCAGTAGCCGTTAAGCGTAAGTTTTCAACAAAATTAAATGTTGTTGATAAACCATTAACACAACAAAGAGACTTTCTTCCCATAATTGATTGGAAATTCCTTCCAAGTCTGATGAGTAATCCAATCAAAACAATCATGATATAATCCCCACAAAAACGTTTGCTATAATATGAAACAACTTCATTTTATGTGAAAATTGTTTTCTCAAAATTATAACTCGACCGCCGCTTTTTTGTCGTAAATAAAATTATTCATTCAACCGTGCTCACATGTGTTATTCATCAACCCTAATGTGTTGACCTTTTTCACGCTATAACAATAGAAGGTGTCAAATGGCATGAAGAATTATTCAAATGTTTTGAATTACAAAACGATGTAGACAAACAGTAGCGACTATTTCTGAACTTTTGTTTCAAATTTCATTGTCAAATAATAATCGGTTCAACGATTAAAAATCAATTTATTTGCCGATGCCGATTACTTTTCGATTACTAAAAATAGCGCCGATGATCGGCAAAATCGATTATTTTCAGAACAATCGTCTCATCCCTACTATAAAACGTCCCTGTTCAATGTTTCTGTCCGTAGTTCTAAAGCATTTTTGTTTTGTTGATAAACGCTATAACGGCCATCAAGTTACGATAAATTTAAGCATTTCATTGCTTGAAAAGTATAAATGCACAGAATCGCGTATACGAATAGTTGGATAATGCTTTGACATATTCTATATAAATATTATATTCAGACTGTTGGCTCGTAATTTTTCAAGCCTCTTTCATGTCTCATTACACACACAGCGTGTTCTTATCAGAGTACATAAAACTGAGAACTGTTTTCTGTTTTCTAATTATAACTTGGGAAACTTTTAACTTTTTTAAGACTTGGTTTGGATACCCTTGGTTTTTACCTTTGTGATATGATGTCGTGATTTGAATTTGTTAGTTTTACTCAAAAAATTCTACTAGAATGATAAATTTATAAAGCATTTGTTGATGTATGATTTTCCATCAATGTAACAATTTAACACTGCAATTTCAGAACTGCCAATCATTTTCTGAATTTAAAAACAACTAAAAATAGTCCTCTAAAAGGAATCTTCTCAATTATAAAATTAAGGCCTTTCAACAAACATGGTTTTATTTCATTTTTAATTCTAATGTCATAATCAGTGGAAAATTACTGAAAATAAATATAGAAACCTTAACAAAAATAAAATATCAATTTACCAGCCTGTCTACCTACATTGCAAGGGTTGGTGGGAAATTAGACATAATATCCAAAATAAGCAAATATATGAATTATGAATCTAATAATGTTAAAAATATATAAAAATAACTCTTGCTCTTGTAACAGTAGTGCTAAAGATTTGTAGAAAACTGAAAATACTCCTTCAAAACTCGTGATGACTGTCTAGTATACTAGTTAGTGCAAGACTGATATCAACGCCCTATCTGGATCACAAGACTTACCCTATTCCACGGATAAGAGGTTGGCCACGCACCCCATGATGCTTCTATATATAGTGTTCCAAAACGGATATGCTTCCTGGCACATACAGGATGTCCCAAACTCATGGAAGACATTTGGAACAAGAACTGAACTTGGATCTCGCTTGTTAAACAACAAGTAAATTCAATAAATCACGGGATAAGAAGCAAAAGGATTAAGAAAGTATGGCTGTCAAATGGGTGCAACTGTAGCGATGCAATAAATCAATCATTTGACTTAATTCATATTTAATATACGTTTTTAGAATCTTGGAGAAGTTGATGGTGCTCCAGTTGTTGGATTAGATGGTAAAGTCAGTATAAAATATATAAATGGAAAATGCCCAGCTGATTCAAGTAAATCTTCTAGCTCAATTATCACGTTTGAGTGCGGATCAAAGCTACAGGTATGTCTTAAATCAAATATCAAAATATTGCACAAAAACACAACCAGCTTCGTAAAAGCCATTTTAATACCATGATATTTTCAAAACCATCAATTTATGCGTAGGAAATTGTGTTTGCTAGTTATTCTACAAAGAAATTGCCAAGCAAATAGTTTCTATACAAACCAAAAATAGCGCTTGAGATAAAAGAACAGAAGACACGGTAAGATCTCAAGCTGCCCGAGGACATTAGATTTTCCAATTCCCCATTTTTATGCTCAAGTGCACTATAAATCTATTACTCTATATAATCACAGTTGCCAATTGCTTAATATTTTTGTAAACTTACCAACTTTTTCTGTTTAATTGGTGATACTGTCAAGAACAGGGACTTATGGAATTCTGTGTCATGGATAAGGTCACACCATTAAAATTTTTAACAGTCTAACATTAGATTATGATTGTTTTTAATTCTCAGGATGGGATCTCATTTGTCAGTGAAACAAGTTGCGAATATCATTTCAGATTCAAGACAAATCTTGTTTGCAATCAAGATATAATTGAACAATCCGATTGTAAATTGATTGAAAAGGCATCCAATAAGGTCTTAATAGATCTGTCATCTCTTTCTCTGGAAACTAGAGATTATACTGTAAGTTTTTATAATTATAAATAATAACAATAATGAGAAGGTCAAGAAAGACACATTCTCTGGTTGTAACTGCAAGTTTCACTTCATTCTTGACCTTCTCATTATTGTTATTATTTAGCTCTAAAATTTGTTGCCAATATTAAGTTTTGATATTTCTAATATCATTACTATATATCTTTATATCATTATAAATATCAATTTTCAATATCAATTGTTCTTTACCAATTACCATAAACCGTAAATTACCATACAATGAAACCTGTATATAACAACCAGCTCTCAGGGATAGATAAATGGATCATTTTATACATTTGGTATTAATATCATGACTGCTATATATGCGAAGCAGACTAACAAACAGACCAAATTCTTACTTTACTTTTTAATCCTTTTTTACCTTTAAATGCTGATATAAAGTAGTATCTAAAACATTGTACCTAGATTGAAACTTGCTAAATCATTGCAAAACACCATAAGCATATATTAATATTAATTCAAAATGTACTGCTTGAAAATGTAAAACCGTATTAACTACTATAATATTGCTATTTACCAATCTAATATATACATGTTATTATTGATAGGCCTATATTTCTAATATCTCAATTATTTGAGGTCTTATAACTTGTTAATTGTGGGGTCACCCAAACAAACTAGCAGTTTTGCTCAAGGGTTGACCTTGGTCATAATTTAATAGCTTACTTGTAATAAATATGTATGCTTTTTATGACCAAATATATATCACATCACATCACATATACAGGGTTGATTCAATGAAAACTACTGTTTTAGACATTGCAAGAGTGACCACTATAGATGAGTCACGGGTTGCCATTGGGTAGAGGTGTCTGATATAAACGGGCTGCTGGACTATTGTCAAACATCGATGAAACATCGATGGCTATGTGTTTTTAAAGAAAGGCAATAGCTTCATTTGCATCAAATTTACACATGCTATGTAATTGGTGTTATTACCCTGCGAACAAAATCTAAGAGTTCATGAACAGTTCAAGAACTTCATGAACAGTTTATGAACAGTCACAAAGAGTTCATGAACATGAAATTGCTCGGAAGTTCATTAACAGTTCATGAACTTTTGGGCAATTTCACATTCATGAACTCATGAACTTTTTTGCAGGGAAGTTCGAAGTTTGGTGCAGTATCTGTTTATCCTGAATGTTGAAAATTACCTTTGACGATGTAATGATCCCTCCAATGAAGTTCAATTGCTATTCTGTTAAAGTGATTTAGGAAATTGCAGAAGTTAGATCGATTGATACTTGTAAACGCTTTTCGATAAAAATTTCAGAAACTTTGAAATATTTTGTACTTTTTCCAAATAATTGTATTGCATTTCTGCAAATTTAATTTCAAAAATGCTTCTATGCATATGTTTTTCCGTGTTCTATCCAAACTTTCTGTAGTTTGCATGTTGATTTAATGATCCCTACAATGAAATTCAATTGCTATTCTGTTAAAGTGATTTAAGAAATTGCAGAAGTTAGATCGATTGATACTTGTAAACGCTTTTCGATAAAAATTTCAGAAACTTTGAAATATTTTGTACTTTTTCCAAATAATTGTATTGCATTTCTGCAAATTTAATTTCAAAAATGCTTCTATGCATATGTTTTTCCGTGTTCTATCCAAACTTTCTGTAGTTTGCATGTTGTTACACACTACATAGCGAAGAGCACAACAACCCTGTCATGGACCCTTGAACCCTCAAGTTCATGAATCATTTATGAAGTTTTGCAGATGCTAAGCTTTATCCAAGATATTATAAATATGTGGGTCAATTGAATTCATCTCTTTCCAGTTCTGAATTTATTTGTGAAATGTTTTGGATGGACTATTTGAGATTGTTGCTGCACTGTTTTTCTGCTTTACAGGTACCTAGTAAATTCTCAAAGAGCACCTTGTATTATGCAAACATTTGCCATTCAACTTCGTTAACTAATAGTATTCCATCGTGCAAAGGAGCTGGAATTTGTAAAGAAAGTGGTCCTATTTCTAAACACACATATACAAATCTGGGATTAGTAGGAAAACAAATATTAAGTCAAGAAGAATCTGGAGTTGTACGTCTGAGGTACATTCAGACAGAGAAAGGTAATCAAATAGAGATTTTAGTGCTGTGCTATCAATTATGTCTGTTTGTTAATTGTTTTTATCTATTCACATATTGACTGATGCGTGAAATACCTATGAACAGAAACAAAACTATAATATTAACAAGATGCTACGCTTGACTTTTCTCTGTGTGTGTGTTCCTATCTAAAGATTTTTAATTGCAATGAAAACAATCGAAAATCTTCTACAATTAGTCCATATAAATCTGCTCCAAGTTTCTGTTTGAAAAATAGTAGTAGTGATTGAGACGGTATCGCCAGAGCCTTCTATGTAAAAGAGTTGAGCCAATTTGTGAAGTCGCCGCTAACAGCGCTGATTGGATTAAGGGCCGCACGTGACTTTTCCGCTGGAATTTGGTCCAACACCTCGGATTTTCTAACAAAGTTTGTAATGAGAGAAAAAGCTCTTCCCTCTATTTCTGCGATATGTATCGATTTAGTATTCTGTTATACAATATTGAGCTGTCCTACGTGCTGCTAAATATGATGCTGAATATGGAATCGTTGCTAAATTTTTATTTTTATATCGGGAAGTAATTTATTTTAATTTTTGAATCGAAGCTATTTTTTTGTTGTTTCCTTTTAATCGCGGGAATTGACTTTTCCCGCTTAAACACATGGGTAGAATTGCGAAAAGAACTTCTTTTGAGGGTTGATCTATGCTTTGTTGAAGTTATGTTATTTATTACGGGATGTTATTGTGCCTTTGGATGCAGCAACAGGTTTCCGAAGTGTATAAAGTTTCCAGGATTCTGTCTTGAAAGAGAAATTCAGAGAAAATCATTGCCTGGTTTCAGTAGCTGAAAACAGGACACAAAATACCTAACAATAATCTACTCTGCCAGGTAACAATACTTACCATGTCTTTGTTTTTTATTCTTCATAATAACTTTAATAAGCTCTGTTGGCATCAACTTTATCTTCATACAAAATATCAGTAAAGAGAGAAGCCCTGGCATGGAAGACTTTTGAGAAGGGTAATGTGATAACATTCCATTTTGTTAATAAATTTTGTTTTTATGAGAGGACAGACAATGCAAAATTATTCTTGAAAATGTTAGGGAAGAAAACAGCAATAAAATCCAAAAACAGAATTCATACTAATTTACCACAAGGAAAATGAGATAAGTAGTTGTAAAAATTAATACGCAAGATCCTACATAATTTTAGCTGTACCATAAAAGATAAAGAATTTCCCTTCAATTATTTTCATAAAGTATAATTATTTTTAAATACAAGTGGAGGAGAACAACATAGTCAGCAAATAGACAATATCAAATTCTAACAATTTTCAAACATGGTACATTCTAATTGCTAATGATTAAACTGTAACAAGTTAACATAGTTTATACTTTCATAATCAATAGTTGTATAATCATAAGCTAGTTAAGATAACACCCAGGTAAATAAAAACCGTAAAACCACACATTAACACAATAACCTGAACGATACACCACCGCAACATCTGGAGTTAGAGTTGACCTCTCCTCTGAAAATTGAAAATTTGCAACACTAGTACATATTAAATTCATCAAGAGTAACTCACTTTATAATACCAAAATATCATAACAGGGATGGCCATCACGTATTGTTGATTCAATAACGTAGGCTTTGTCGTAGCGTTGTGTGGAGAACGCAATATATCAAGCATTAGTCGTCATGATGTAAAAAAACAGTTCTGAACGAAAAGAAACAGTTTTCTCTCTGAGCCTTAAGATAGGTATCAGCTTATACGAAGGCTTTACGATCAATAGCAATGAGGGAAAATACGAAATGATACCTGCATATTGTGATATTAGAATAATAGTGTAAATTCATTGTATAATATACATAGCCTTATAAGATTAAATACGTACTAAGCTGACTCGTTCTTTTTAACTGATTTTGGTATTCTAATCAATGATCATACCTCTTCGAGTCAACTTTCCATTATTTCTTTCGACCTTCTCTTTAACGATTTTGAAAGAGAAGTCAAACCAGTTCAAAACTGGTCCAGTACCATTTTCGCCTCGTGGGTAAAGCAGTCAACAACCTTTATGGTGGCCCATTGTTCTCATAGCATATTTCAACAAAAAACGATAGAAACAGAATTAAAATACAAAAAATTGTGGAATAAAAATGAAAATACAATTGAAATAATGTAAAAAAATAAATAAATAATAAAAAAATAAAAAAAATAAGTAAAAAATAAAAAAATATAAAATTAAATTAAATTAAATTAAATTAAAAAAAATAAAAAAATAAAAAAAAAAATAAATTAAAAAAATAAATAAATAAAAAAAAATAAAAAAAAAATAAATAAAAAAAAATAAATAAAAAAAAAATAAATAAATGAAACAAAAAAATAAAAAAAAATAAATAAAAAAATAAATAAATAAAAAAAAATAAATTAAATTAAATTAAAAAAAAATAAAAATAAAAAAAAATAAATAAATTAAAAAAATAAATAAATATAAAAAAATAAAAAATAAAATAAATAAAAAAAAAAAAATAAAAAAAAAAAATAAAATAAAAAAAAAAAATAGAAAAAAAAATAAAAAAATAAATAAATAAAAAAAAAATAAAAAATAAAAAAAAATAAAAAACAAAAAAAAATAAAAAAAATAAAATAAAAAAACAGACATTGAAAACCGAAACACAACTTCTGTTTTCATTTCAAAATCAAAATCGGTTTTACCACTTCACAGCCCATTGTTCTCATAAGACTTCTGTTTTCATTTCAAAATCAAAATCGGTTTTACCACTTCACAGCCCATTGCTCTCATAGCCTGCGGTCACGCAAGCTGCGGATTGTGTGGCTGCGTCCGTCGAGCTTCGTCTATTACCCTCCGTGACAATTTGTGACAATATTAAGGATATGCTTCGATCACTTGACAAATACATACGTCTTTCAAGGACAGAATATATTGCCAGCTGTGGGTCAAGTGTGCCAAAGACAAACCCAGTCGTAGTCAGTAGAATAGTTTAATAATTTATACTCAATCGCTTTGAATGAATGGTTCACAATACTTTAAAGAATAATATCTACAGCAGTGCTCCCGATGTAAAATAGTGTCAAGGCAATGTGCATATAGAAGACGTAGTATAGGCATTATGTCACAATTTATATTATTTAAAAACATGCTGATAAACTATAATAACTATTTAGTATGCCTCGGCTATATGACCGATTGACCACACATCCACGCGTAAGGCCGTCTTGCGTGACTACGTCTACGACGTATACCGCTGCTCTTGAGCGGCGTGCATATTATGCCGCACGCTATGAGAACGATGGGCTGCTACCAACATTCGAAAATGAAAATGAAAATGAAATGTTACTTAGAAGCCCATCGTTCTCATAGCCCGCGGTACGTTTGGTCAGCGCAAATAGCTGCTCACGGTACAGTTGCTCACGGTTTTATGCAACGTAGCTATGCAGGGATTCGAAAGTAATTGGTTACAGTTACTTTTTCCGTTACTTTTTATGAATAAGTCCAAACACATTCAACAGAAGCAATGAGACATAGATGAAGTATTCAAATAATATTTCTGTATTTTCATCTGTTAATTAATCAAATGCTCTTGTTGACAATATAAATACGAAAACAGATACCCGACGAATATTCACAGCGAAAGATAATCTCAAGTTACGCGCCATTAGTTCTATTCCAGGCTTGGTTGCTATGACAATTAATTGATCGAACAGACATATAAGACATGAAGCCGTGAAGCGCTCGTTGAATCACTTGAATATTATAAACTCGGAAAAACAGATTGTCAAACAGAATGTCACTTCCCTGAATGTAATTTCCTTGACATCCAAATTCATAACAGGATTTCCTGCAGTTGTAGGGAACTTTTTGTCTGTGTTTTTATTGTTCTTGGATGGTAACAATAAGAACAAAAGATTTTGACTAATTGAAACACAAAAGCGATCGAGAAGCTGCCAATTTTCAGCTATCTTTTGCAAAAAAAGTAACGAAAGAAAGCGAAAATTTTGTGAAAAAGTAGCGAATAATCGTTACTTTACATTCAATCCTAAATGTAACTAGTTACAAGTAGAAGTTACTTTTACAGAAAAGTAACTAGGGCCAAGTAGAAGTTACTAAAAAATTACTATTACCAGTAACGTCGTTACTTTTGTAATCGTTACTAACATCCCTGTCTATAATGCATGTATGTGTTAACTTTGTTATAATTATTGAAGGCTATCATATCCGTTTTTATTATTACGAAGCCTTTTTCACTCAAGTGGTTATCATATATGAATACACGCTATCACATGGATTTTTATATAACATGGAACATATTATTGTTAATCAGCTCATAAATCCACACTTGTAGTTAACCACGAATGAGCCAACATGCGAAAACAAGGTCACACCTAAAATCATATTTGCTTGAGCATTTGTGTATTTCTCTGTCTCCTCTGCACCATGTACACTGACCCGAATTTTCACAAATCTGTCATTAGCTGTTGAAACTGTCATCTGTCTTTTTGTCTAGCGAGATTAATCCCTGCATAGCAACGTTGCATGAAACCGTGAGCAACTGTACCGTGAGCAGCTATTTGCGCTGACCAAACGTACGGCGGGCTATGAGAACGATGGGCTGCTAAGTAACATTTCATTTTCATTTTCATTTTCGAATGTTGCTAGCAGCCCATCGTTCTCATAGCCTGCGGTCACGCAAGCTGCGAACTGTGTGGCTGCGTCCGTCGAGCTTCGTCTATTACCCTCCGTGACAATTTGTGACAATATTAAGGATATGCTTCGATCACTTGACAAATACATACGTCTTTCAAGGACAGAATATATTGCCAGCTGTGGGTCAAGTGTGCCAAAGACAAACCCAGTCGTAGTCAGTAGAATAGTTTAATAATTTATACTCAATCGCTTTGAATGAATGGTTCATAATACTTTAAAGAATAATATCTACAGCAGTGCTCCCGATGTAAAATAGTGTCAAGGCAATGTGCATATAGAAGACGTAATATAGGCATTATGTCACAATTTATATTATTTAAAAACATACTGATAAACTATAATAACTATTTAGTATGCCTCGGCTATATGACCGATTGACCACACATCCTCGCGTAAGGCCGTCTTGCGTGACTACGTCTACGAAGTATACCGCTGCTCTTGAGCGGCGTGCATATTATGCCGCACGCTATGAGAACGATGGGCTGCTAGCAACATTCGAAAATGAAAATAAAAATGAAATGTTACTAGCAGCCCATCGTTCTCATAGCCCGCGGTACGTTTGGTCAGCGCAAATAGCTGCTCACGGTACAGTTGCTCACGGTTTCATGCAACGTTGCTATGCAGGGATTAAATTGGCTAGACAAAGAAAGATTATGACAGTGACAGTTGACCAAAGTCTGTGAAGTACTGTGATTACATTTGCTACTTACCTTAAATAAAAACTTATAGACACCTATTAAATTGTTTTATTACTGCTATGATTCATATTTATTTTCATTTATACCTTTGAAGAATACCAAAAAATACACTTTCATAAAAATAGCATGTTTTAATCTTATAGTTTTCATCTAATTTAGTGTATACTAATATATATTTCCATTGGGCTATCGTTATTACTATAACCCCATTACTGTATTTAGTGACTATTATCATTATTAGTATTATTACTTTGTAGCTACTGTATTATCGCTGCACTATAATTAATTGGTATTACTATTTTTATTCTATTAACATTATTACTGATATTACTTTTACAGTGTCTATCACTATGGTATTTAATTAATGAGTCGGATAAATGAGATTTCAAGATCAGGGTGCTGTGTAGTATTATTGTTAAATCGTGATATTTTATAATTGTTTCTTAGTGTCTGTAATCAGGGATGTTAAAGTTACTTTTGAAAAGTAGCTAGTTACAGTTACCGTTACTTGGGCGAGCCCGACGAATATTTCACAGCGACGCCTTTTGCGTGTTTGAATGGTATGGTCTAGGCGACCCCCTAATTACCATAACAAAGAAAATCTCAAGTTACGCGCCATGACAATTAATTGAAACCGTGAGCAACTGTACCGTGAGCAGCTATTTGCGCTGACCAAACGTACCGCGGGCTATGAGAACGATGGGCTGCTAAGTAACATTTCATTTTCATTTTCGAATGTTGCTAGCAGCCCATCGTTCTCATAGCGTGCGGCATAATATGCACGCCGCTCAAGAGCAGCGGTATACGTCGTAGACGTAGTCACACAAGACGGCCTTACGCGTGGATGTGTGGTCAATCGGTCATATAGCCGAGGCATACTAAATAGTTATTATAGTTTATCAGCATGTTTTTAAATAATATAAATTGTGACATAATGCCTATACTACGTCTTCTATATGCACATTGCCTTGACACTATTTTACATCGGGAGCACTGCTGTAGATATTATTCTTTAAAGTATTGTGAACCATTCATTCAAAGCGATTGAGTATAAATTATTAAACTATTCTACTGACTACGACTGGGTTTGTCTTTGGCACACTTGACCCACAGCTGGCAATATATTCTGTCCTTGAAAGACGTATGTATTTGTCAAGTGATCGAAGCATATCCTTAATATTGTCACAAATTGTCACGGAGGGTAATAGACGAAGCTCGACGGACGCAGCCACACAGTTCGCAGCTTGCGTGACCGCAGGCTATGAGAACGATGGGCTGCTAGCAACATTCGAAAATGAAAATGAAAATGAAATGTTACTTAGCAGCCCATCGTTCTCATAGCCCGCCGTACGTTTGGTCAGCGCAAATAGCTGCTCACGGTACAGTTGCTCACGGTTTCATGCAACGTTGCTATGCAGGGATTAATCTCGCTAGACAAAAAGACAGATGACAGTTTCAACAGCTAATGACAGATTTGTGAAAATTCGGGTCAGTGTACATGGTGCAGAGGAGACAGAGAAATACACAAATGCTCAAGCAAATATGATTTTAGGTGTGACCTTGTTTTCGCATGTTGGCTCATTCGTGGTTAACTACAAGTGTGGATTTATGAGCTGATTAACAATAATATGTTCCATGTTATATAAAAATCCATGTGATAGCGTGTATTCATATATGATAACCACTTGAGTGAAAAAGGCTTCGTAATAATAAAAACGGATATGATAGCCTTCAATAATTATAACAAAGTTAACACATACATGCATTATAGACAGGGATGTTAGTAACGATTACAAAAGTAACGACGTTACTGGTAATAGTAATTTTTTAGTAACTTCTACTTGGCCCTAGTTACTTTTCTGTAAAAGTAACTTCTACTTGTAACTAGTTACATTTAGGATTGAATGTAAAGTAACGATTATTCGCTACTTTTTCACAAAATTTTCGCTTTCTTTCGTTGCTTTTTTTGCAAAAGATAGCTGAAAATTGGCAGCTTCTCGATCGCTTTTGTGTTTCAATTAGTCAAAATCTTTTGTTCTTATTGTTACCATCCAAGAACAATAAAAACACAGACAAAAAGTTCCCTACAACTGCAGGAAATCCTGTTATGAATTTGGATGTCAAGGAAATTACATTCAGGGAAGTGACATTCTGTTTGACAATCTGTTTTTCCGAGTTTATAATATTCAAGTGATTCAACGAGCGCTTCACGGCTTCATGTCTTATATGTCTGTTCGATCAATTAATTGTCATAGCAACCAAGCCTGGAATAGAACTAATGGCGCGTAACTTGAGATTATCTTTCGCTGTGAATATTCGTCGGGTATCTGTTTTCGTATTTATATTGTCAACAAGAGCATTTGATTAATTAACAGATGAAAATACAGAAATATTATTTGAATACTTCATCTATGTCTCATTGCTTCTGTTGAATGTGTTTGGACTTATTCATAAAAAGTAACGGAAAAAGTAACTGTAACCAATTACTTTCGAATCCCTGCATAGCTACGTTGCATAAAACCGTGAGCAACTGTACCGTGAGCAGCTATTTGCGCTGACCAAACGTACCGCGGGCTATGAGAACGATGGGCTGCTAAGTAACATTTCATTTTCATTTTCATTTTCGAATGTTGGTAGCAGCCCATTGTTCTCATAGCGTGCGGCATAATATGCACGCCGCTCAAGAGCAGCGGTATACGTCGTAGACGTAGTCACGCAAGACGGCCTTACGCGTGGATGTGTGGTCAATCGGTCATATAGCCGAGGCATACTAAATAGTTATTATAGTTTATCAGCATGTTTTTAAATAATATAAATTGTGACATAATGCCTATACTACGTCTTCTATATGCACATTGCCTTGACACTATTTTACATCGGGAGCACTGCTGTAGATATTATTCTTTAAAGTATTGTGAACCATTCATTCAAAGCGATTGAGTATAAATTATTAAACTATTCTACTGACTACGACTGGGTTTGTCTTTGGCACACTTGACCCACAGCTGGCAATATATTCTGTCCTTGAAAGACGTATGTATTTGTCAAGTGATCGAAGCATATCCTTAATATTGTCACAAATTGTCACGGAGGGTAATAGACGAAGCTCGACGGACGCAGCCACACAATCCGCAGCTTGCGTGACCGCAGGCTATGAGAGCAATGGGCTGTGAAGTGGTAAAACCGATTTTGATTTTGAAATGAAAACAGAAGTCTTATGAGAACAATGGGCTGTGAAGTGGTAAAACCGATTTTGATTTTGAAATGAAAACAGAAGTTGTGTTTCGGTTTTCAATGTCTGTTTTTTTATTTTATTTTTTTAATTTTTTATTGTTTTTTATTTTTTTTTTATTTTTTATTTTATTTTATTTCATTTTTTTTTTTTTTATTTTATTTTTTTTTATTTTTTTTATTTTTTTTATTTTTTTTTTTTATTTTTTTATTTTATTTTATTTTTTTTTATTTTTTTATTTATTTTTTTTTATTTTTTTTTTTTTTAATTTAATTTAATTTATTTTATTTCATTTTTTTTTTTTTTTATTTTATTTTTTTTTATTTTTTTTTATTTTTTTTATTTTTTTTTTTATTTTTTTATTTTATTTTATTTTTTTTTTATTTTTTTTTTATTTTTTTTTTTATTTTTTTTTTTATTTTTTTTTTATTTTTTTTTTATTTTTTACTTATTTTTATTTTTTTATTATTTATTTATTTTTTTCATTATTTCATTGTATTTTCATTTTTATTCCACAATTTTTTGTATTTTAATTCTGTTTCTATCGTTTTTTGTTGAAATATGCTATGAGAACAATGGGCCACCATAAACCTTCGTAAATACAGCAAGGCTTAAACACTTTCCAGCTAAATAAGAGAATCTTCTGCAGTTATAATATATTTCCATTCCATTTTTTAGTAAATATCCTCATTATCGACAAAAGCATATGCTTAAAAGCGAGAGTTTCGCGAGTCAGACAATCCTAGTTTTGTGGCTTTGGTCGGTAGCCATTGCAAAATGCAAAATGCAGTTTTTGTGCGTTGCCTCGCTCTGAGTTGGACCATACTTGCGGCCTCATAATGACTTGGCTCAACTCTTTTACATAGAAGGCTCTGGGTATCGCCCTACCGAAGGCACCCGTACCACTCCTCTATTTCGAAAAAAGTGTCTCTTTTCGCTAAGAGCAAGGATTGTAAAAGTAAATGCTCCTTGTTGATCTCAGTCGCGACACTGCAGATCAATTTCACCAGATTGCATGGCAGGTAGGCCTCGATTTGGAAAATGGCTCCTTACATATCACAGAACTCTTTAGAATCCTGCATGGATTCGTTGGATGCAGTTTTCTTCAACTAATAGCATCATGATAGAGATTATCAAAGTACCGTTATGAATGTGATATTCAACTGGAAGAGTGATGGTGATACCCATTTAATAATAATGATTTAAACTGGGTGCCACAGATCTAAAACGGCAGGTCTCTCCAGGAAAATTGAAAACTAATATCAAAAGTGTTCATGAAATCTGTTACTTGTGTTAGTCTTAATTAGCGGTTAAGTTTCAATTTTATTGGAAACCTGTTAAAAATCCATTTAAATTTCATTATTCACTCTTAAAGCCCTGTAGGTATTTAGAGAAAATGCAACATGTGAGCTTCGTGGTCTTGATTCTTTTGTTTTCTCATAAATTTTCAAATTCAGAGAAACGTGCAAAAACACGAAACATTTGTATCGAAAGGGTTTTCATCGTTATCTGAATTCATTGTTGGTGAGCTCCACAATAATAATATTCATGCTTTTGTAGATGTGTGGTATTCAGTCTTTATTTTTTGTTCCTTTTTTCGGAACCAAGGATTCCTTGAACTATCTAAGCATTGAGAAATTCTGATTATTAAATAGGATATTCAAAAACAAGACATTTATAGGCTGAACTGGATGTATAAATAAACTGCTCTTCGATTAGTTGTTAATTGATTCGTATCGTAAATCAGACTCAATGAAAATGAAACTAGATAGATATTGTATTGATAGTTTTATAGGCTGAATGGTTCAGGAAGTTAAAGGTAACTACTGCATGAGGAAAATCAAATATGAAGAGCTCAATTGGATCATACTTGTCAAATGTTGTATAAGGCAGATGAGCAGGGTTCGATAAAATGTTTTTGCCTGCTGGATTCAATTTTATTTTCTGTACGGTATTTTACTTTTAAAAATCGCTTTTAAATGTTAATGCTGCCAACAATTTATATGATGCACTAATCGAAATATGGCAAAATTTACATCTTCTAAATCTTCATCTACAAATTTACTTTTTTTTGCAAATCCCTCTGATTTTCTTCTAGCCTTCTGGTACTCTCAGTCCCGAACTCCCCCATTTTATGGAACCCTGCAGATAAGCATGCAATACAGTAAATGTGTTAGCAATCTATCTATATGCACAGTGCCATAAGTTGATGGTTACTTATTGAGATTACTATTTATTTTATTTTGATTATTTGTAAGGTACATCTAATTCAAGTATATTGTTGGTCTGTGATGAATTGATTGTAACTGGTCCACTAGAGGTGACATCTGAACCAGCAATCGGAGAGTACACCTTTAAACTGCCCACTAGTTTGGTTTGTCCAACTGCTAAACCTACATGTACCACTGGGGATGAAAGCAATGACCGTTCACTACAATTATTACACAAAGAAAATTATTGGCAATTTGCAGGGAAAGGGTATGATTTACAATCTTATGATTATTAGGCGTTATTATTAGAATCAAACATCTGTAAGCTATATCAACTCTACGTTAGTTTAGGTTTATGACATGCTTGCTTATTGAACTTAATTTGCAAATAATAGCATACCGTAACATATAATTATTGCGCATTTATTGCTCTTTTTAGAATAGGAAAAGCTACTATTTTGAAGCTATAGAGCCCTGTTTGGGATACATTATGCAAAAGTTGTTAGCATAATTCAAATGAACTGTTAACTATTTTTTGAAAAAAAGTAAAACGATTCAGTTTCTCTTTTTGCGTGTAGAAACTTGAACTAGCGTTGTCCGCCGAACTCTTTTGTGGTAAATAGTATTTGTTTTCAAAAACCGGGGTTCAAAAATCTCCACTCGGGAAAATACTCACTCTATGCAAATTTGCAGCAAAGATAAGGATGTAAAAAGGTGTACCTAAATCCTTTTATCTCAAAAGGCGTTATACACTTTAATAATGAAGTGCTGCTTGGTTTTGAATTCTGAAAAAAAAATTAATGTGAGAAAATTGTTGGCGCTACTGTTCCAAACCTCCTTAAATATTTGAGACTGAGAGACTGATACTAGTTGTTTTATGTATCAGAAAGACAAGCCACAGATGTTGTACATTCATACTTTCTTTATATGGAATCTACGTACCTTGCAAATAATTGATATGTTTCAATAGTAACAATTTTTAAAAGTGTAGCAGATTTTTAACTGATAACTAGATTCAGTATTTTGGTCTGACATGATTATTGGTTTGTTGCTTTAGAAATGTGATTTATTATGTTAACATATGTGGTGGTGTTGTTAAAGACAAATGCCCTAAAACAGCGGCCGTTTGTCGCCAAGATGGTAACAGCAAGATGGAAGTTTTAGCTCTTGTTTCCAAACAATCTATCACAGGTAAAAATATGTTTACGTTGGCCCATATTTGTTGCTATCAGTGACATCATTAGTTCATGAGTTGTTCAATCCTTTTGAGATTGCACTTTTATCTGTGGATCATGAAAACTATCAATCAATTTGATTAGAATCAGGTTAGTAGGCACAATGATGTATTAGTAGATCATTGTGATAATTTGTGTGAACTCTTTAGTTGCTTGTTAGCTTGAGAAGTCTTTCCACTATGAATCTTGGATATACTGAAAACCTACCTAAAACATACTGGAACGGGATAGGGCATTGAAACGATACTGAAACTCACCGGACACTTAAATCTAGATGTTTCTCATTCTACTGAAAAGCTACTGAAACACACCTTAAAATTCGAAAGCTACTAAAAATAGCCCAATTATGTAATAGCCTATTCATTAAATTTTTGGTATGTTTTCAGTAGGTTTTCAGATTTTCAAAATTCATAATGCTCACAGAGACTTGATGAGTGACAGCTCTAAATGGATTTTTACGCCGCCATGCTTCTTTGTACAATGCAGTAGAAACTGTTTATAACGGCACCCCTAGGGATCTTTTGAAAAACATGTTGTAGGTGATGTGCCGTTTATAGACAATTATGAGAAAGATGCTCAATTTTACCAGGCACATCAGCTAGGTTCAGTACGTTATAAACGTAATCCGTTATAAAAGGTGACACTATAAACAGTTTCTACTGTATTTCCTAATTTTGCAAGCCTTGCTAGTATGTTTTTTTTCCAGTTATTGTTTAATCAGCAAACCAGACAATAATATGATAGGTGCATGCACGTTGGTTTAATTTGGAATCAGTTTGAAATTTAAAATTGGCATGTTGAACAGTGAACATTGTTTCGTTCACAGGCATAAAATAGTCTCATCTAACAATGTTCTGTCTTTTTTGAGATTTTGAGTTCTTTACTTGTTCTCACACAGAGACTTACATGTAGTTCAAGCCGATGTTCTTGTAATTATCCTATTTCTACAACAAGAACAAAACATTGGGACGGGAATGTTCTGGTCTTTTATTTTAAACATTAAACATCACATTTTTATGATATTTTCATCATTAAATTTCATTTTCTGTTCATCAATTGCTTTGTTTAGCATGAGTAGATTATGTAGTTCATAAACCGTTCAATGAAATATATGAATAAGCAAGCAAGGAACATTTCACAAACAGTGTTTCACGGGAAAAGTGTTACACCTACAATTTTCAGGAGATTTTAGAACTACAGTTGTTTGGTTGAGTCTGTAATTGTGTCCATGCAAATACAATAGTAGTTGTAAAATGATGTCTTTATTTTAAATTTTAGCAAAAGGTTTTGGTGCAGTCATCAAGTTTGGTAAAGGTCAAGTGATTGACAGCTGCCAAGCAAGAACAGAATCGATTGTTATCATCAATGCTGTCTGTGATGAAGAAAATCACAGAACAGTTGATTTCTATACAAATAATTGCACGTTTGTTTTCCGTGTGGGAAGAAAAGATTTTTGTTCTCCTAAGCCGTAAGTATATAGTTAGTGTATTTTGTCCATGTTAACCATTTCCGCCAGACAAAAACTTTGCAACGTATTATTATTAATTGAGATTTCGAACTCTATTATGATCTTAACTAATATAATGCAGATAATTCCCAATGTTCGATGCTGTGAAACAGTAACCCGGGATGGCCTTTTCTTGTGTTTTCTATTTTCAAATTGTACTTTAAATGTGTTGAATTTGAAAAGGAAAGGCCAAAGCTTAATGTGCAGAACAATAGTTTCCGATTTATTTTATTTTATTTTTGACTTTTTGACTTAAACCATCATTAGGGACCGTTCATTATTTATTCCACGGGGGGGGGTACTGAAGAGAGCCGAAATTCTCTGTAAATTTTTTTCTTACCCACCCTTTCAAGTGGAAAAAAAATAAATTACCCACCCCCAAATACTTTAATCTTTTTTAAAAAGCAACTGACGGAATAATAACTTTAATCGAATGCCTATTAACAAAATTTTGGGTATCTGTGAAGAATAACTGATTTTTATTTTGTTCAATAATTTCTGAACAAATTCAATATTTTATCAAGATCAAAGAAAAATATGGTAAAAAAATTACCCCCCCCTTTTCATCAATCAAAATCTAGTTTACCCACCCCCAATCTCTTCGGTACCCCCCCCCCCCCCCGTGGGATAAATAATGAACAGTCCCTTATTGACAGTGAACTTTCTCTATTTGATGAATGCTGAATAGTTTTGTTTTAATCTTGCAGTGTTGTAGATGTTAAATCTGTTGTACATAAAGGTTCATCAAAAGCAGGATTGATTGTAGCAATTCTATTGGTTGCTGTTGGGTTCACAATTATTGGTTATTTCATGGTACGAAATCCATCAAAAAGGTAAGTAGCATTAATTTAAATTTGTCTAATTTTATGTCATTCAATGTTATGCAATAGAATATGTATTCACTAATTAGAAATTACAAACCAGTAGTGGTCATTTACTTGAATCAAATCAAAATGCAGCCGTTATTTAATAAGTATGTCTGAATTATTCCTACAGAGATAGTTCTCTTTTTATTTATGGATTTTATTCTCTATTTATTTATTCTTCATGACCTATATGATGCTATCGGAGCAGCCTATTGTATAATTAACCAATAAGCATACTAAGCTGCTTAATAACGTAGTAATTGAGACAGTATTTCCCTGCCTAAGGGGCCTGTATCATTATTCTATATCTGGCTGATCAATGGCTGTTTTCGCTGAGACCAATGATTGTAAATGCTCTTTAATTATCTCGACACAGCTCAATTTATCTTTATATAATTTGGCTGGTCATCACCAAAGTCAACTGTGAACATTATCAATCATGTAATAATTGGAAGGAAACTAATTATTGATTGAGTACCATGCTTCGTCATGCAATGTCTATTTATCTACTAGGCGTGCT
This sequence comes from Haliclystus octoradiatus, assembly GCA_916610825.1. NCBI lineage: Eukaryota > Metazoa > Cnidaria > Staurozoa > Stauromedusae > Haliclystidae > Haliclystus > Haliclystus octoradiatus. The sequence goes on from OU744451.1 coordinate 10,074,521, forward strand.
GCTGTATCATGCATTGGTGGTGTAGTATCTTGTCGTCAATGTAAACAAGAATCATCTGATGCTGTTTATCATCACGTAAGGATCATTTTAATTTGTTTCTAGCATGATTTCACATGCATAATTTCTCTACGTTATGATTATATATCAGGAATGTTTATATTCAGTAACGGCTCAAGTTCACCATCATCATCATTTATTTATTTATTCTTGTTTAATACTGAATGTTCACTAAAACTGTTACTATCAGGTATTTAAAAGGTATTTTTTACAAGAATCCGAAGGCTAAAAATATCATAGTTAGAATAGAATGAAGTTATCGTTCAAATAAAATAAAATGAATTAATAAAATAAAGTATAAGAATCCTATATGTATGACATTAATTAAGTATTTACAATTATTTATGGGACATATTTACAATCCAAAAATTTTATTAAAATGTTCATCTTGTGGTAATTCATTTAAAATCTTTTTCAATCTATTCCTTGACTCTATTGAGTATTTAAGTATTATTTGAGTATTATTGAGTATTGCGGAGGATTAGCTCAGATGGCAGAGCAACTGAACTTCAGATCAGATCATATCTGATCGACCGTGGTTAAATCCCCTAAGGTCAACTCAGCCTTGACTTTATCTGAAACATCAAATGAGTACCATCTGAGGATGGCGGATGGAATGGTCCAAAGGGAATTGCATTGTGAGTAGCTGCGGCGCATCGTTGCGCATTGACAATCAAGACCTATCTGCCATGAAATCTGTTGAAATTGATCTGCAGTGTCGCGGCTGAGATCAACAAAGATTTAATTTATGAATGTTAGATGATTAAGTTTGCCTAACCTGTCAATATACAATGAATTGACCACTCATCAACAGTTCATGAATTGTTTTATGGTCTTTGCCAGACGTTCATGAACTTTTATGAGTGGTTCATGAACTCATTAAAGTGTCTTTCATTGGAACTCAAGTCTCAATGCTAACTAGTGATGCAATTAGTTTCTATACTTGGTTTTATTTTTAGGTTGAAATTGAACATTCTGATGATGAAGAATTACTTAGTGATTTAACAGGCGATAATCTGGATGATGATGATGACGATGGTTTTATTAATGTGAACAATGATACGATTGATGAATTGCAAGGTGTTAGTGATGATGAAGAGCTATTAAGAGTATAATCTGTCCTTCACATCAATCAGGTGTGGCGCCAATATCTCTCTAATAAGGAGACCAACTACACCAACGAGAGGTCAATTTTAATTTGGGAGTAATTTGCATAACATTTTCAAAAATGCCATTAAATCCTGACAGGTTGCTGCTATGTTCCCTACCTTCCTTTTGCGCCACACCTGATATCATAATTAATATAGGAATTTGATAGTTTATTTACAAGTAGAATAAACATTGTCTTTTATAAAGACTAATGCGGTTCCCTGATGAAGAGAACAGTACACTTGAAGATTTTCAAAAAGCTGGAAACGCCAAACGCTGCAATTATTGATACAATTTGTTAACTGAATAATTATCATGTCTTCTTGATAATTTTATTTTAATTGGATCTATTTGTAAATCCATTTTTATAGGTTCTTGATAATTAAATACTATATTAATCTACACATTATAAATTGCAATACACTGTTATGCTTAACTGTGATGCAGGCACCACGGATATATATATATATATACTTTATGGTCAAATAATTTAAAATGTGTGTAGAAATTCTAGATCAGTATGAACAACTTCCAAATCTATTGTTTATGTTTAAAGTGCACATGACACCAAAAAATTTTATTCCGGAATCAAGTAGCCCATGCAAAATAAATAGGAATGGCGGCAATAATTTTTCGATTTGGACTCTTATAAGCGGAGATATTTACTTTTGAAAGTACCATATTTCAGAAATTGTGCTCCTTCGAAAGTCGGAACTCATGCCGGAATGACAAGAAAGCCCACTATGGAAAAATAACCAAGTCTAGACTTCAAAAAATCGTAACTTTTTTCTCGCGAAAAAGAAATTGTCCAGTTTCCAGAACAGATATGCCCATATCTTCGGGACACCTTGTTGGCCATATATGACTGAATTTGAACGTAAAATGTAGAGTTTATAAAGGTTTTATTAGACTTCGATGGAGTTTTTCTGTCAAAAAGGTGTTAAAACACTGGATTAACGCATGTTACGCATCAAGGTGTTGACTACTAAAACAGTGGCAAAACGCTTTGTATTCACTTCGCCGCGGATGATGATCTTAACGTCTATAAAATTGAAAAAAATTCATTGCGCTATTTTGGTCGATCTCCCGCAGCTTAACGTCAGTGCTTCACTGATTTGTTAGCTTCAATCTCAATGATTGGCTATTAAAAACCATAGCATGACCCCCTGTTTGCCTTGCAGCAGACGCGTTTCTTCAACAAAAACACAATTACTGAAAGATGAAATCGACACACGCAAATGTGTTTAATATAGTTTTATATTCGACGGACAACGGTTGTTGTCGACTTCTTCACAAAGCTATCCTGTCTAAGAATTATATTTAATCAATGAATTTAATATGCTGGAGATGTTTTTATCTGATATATAAAATACAATATTATATCACAAAAGACTTTAATATATCAATTGACGACACAGAGAGGTGTCTTACATTTGGGTAATGATGGAAATAATAATTCACTGAAACCAAAACATTTTGTACGGTTTGGACACACATATGGACAGTTTTACATTAATTTTGACTTTCAAATTCAACTTCATTGTTCAACTAATTTACATTTTATGTTGACGAAGGCTAAATGTTATTTGTGATGATCGTCATGATTTGATTCTGCTTGAACAACACTCGCATGCTGATATGCACTGGGCACACTCGAATTATTTCAGGGTCGGGGTAAATATAATACAGACATTGAAGGCGGTTCTACTCGCCATGTGTATCTGTAGCGATGATTCACTCACTGAAGTGCTCGAAACGAAAACCAATGCAATATCATTTGTTACTGTACTGTATAATTTCACGAATAACATCTAGTCTTCGTCAACATAAAATGTAAATTAGTTGAACAATGAAGTTGATTTGAAAGCCAAAATTAATGTAAAACTGTCCATATGTGTGTCTAAACTGTACAAAATGTTTTAGTTTCAGTGAATTATTATATCCATCTTTCCCCGAATATGAGACACCTCTCTGTGTCGTCAATATATTACGTCTTTTGTGATATAATATTGTATTTTATATATCAGATAAAAACATCTCCAGCATATTAAATTCATTGATTAAATATAATTCTTAGACAGGATAGCTTTGTGAAGAAGTCGACAACAACCGTTGTCCGTCGAATATAAAACTAGATTAAGGTATGATATTAAACACATTGCGTGTGTCGATTTCATCTTTCAGTAATTGTGTTTTTGTTGAAGAAACGCGTTTGCTGCAAGGCAAACAGGGGGTCATGCAATGGTTTTTAATAGCCAATCATTGAGATTGCAGCTAACAAATCAGTGAAGCACTGACGTTAAGCTGCGGGAGATCGACCAAAATAGCGCAATGAATTTTTTTCAATTTTATTGACGTTAAGATCATCATCCGCGGCGAAGTGAATACAAAGCGTTTTGCCACTGTTTTAGTAGTCAACACCTTGATGCGTAACATGCGTTAATCCAGTGTTTTAACACCTTTTTGACAGAAAAACTCCATCGAAGTCTAATAAAACCTTTATAAACTCTACATTTTACGTTCAAATTCAGTCATATATGGCCAACAAGGTGTCCCGAAGATATGGGCATATCTGTTCTGGAAACTGGACAATTTCTTTTTCGCGAGAAAAAAGTTACGATTTTTTGAAGTCTAGACTTGGTTATTTTTCCATAGTGGGCTTTCTTGTCATTCCGGCATGAGTTCCGACTTTCGAAGGAGCACAATTTCTGAAATATGGTACTTTCAAAAGTAAATATCTCCGCTTATAAGAGTCCAAATCGAAAAATTATTGCCGCCATTCCTATTTATTTTGCATGGGCTACTTGATTCCGGAATAAAAATTTTTGGTGTCATGTGCACTTTAATTGCTGTAAGTTTCACTTTTTACTATGATGATGTTGATATGTGTGTAGTTTGTACGCTTACAACTCATCAAATTGCGGCATATCAAAGCGGGAATTATAGATCAGCCAATCAGTTATGTTGTGAGCACTCTTTTCTATGAAGCTTCGTGCTGTGAATGTCATACATGAATAAGAGATCAGCTCCAAAACATTAAACAATTAGATTTATAACCATTCCTTGACTGATTTTACTGCATCTTACTTAAACCTGACTCAAACCATGACAGAACCCCAATCACTTTGCATTGCTTCATTGTCTCATTCTTCCTCGTTAGACAGCCGTTGACATATGAATCAGACATAGCTGCTGTTAGACTTGGGCACGCTAAAATGGTGTCATCAGTTGAAGTACGACTCAGTTGATGGAAATCAGATAACAGTATGTTTCAATTTGCATATAATTGTATACCCCGTCTGGAAATGACACAATTCCAATTCCAGGTTGGCCATGATTTAAAATTGTTGACCTGTTTTATTGGCATTGTATTCCATTCCTCTTCCCATCCTAGGATACTTTTTTCTGGAACTTTAACTACAAGAGGTAAAATTGAAAATTATTCAGTGCGACCTAACCGGTTTGCAAACTTTGCTTTCTAATTGTTGTTTTCTTTCCTTGTTGTTATTATGTGGTATGCTATTTGTGCCAATTTGTTCAGATTCGTTTTATTTAAAGCCATATATTAATGCGTCTGGAAGCACCCATTTTGTTAAATTTCCCCATTCTGCGGCTTGATCTAGTTGAAACGTACAGCAAAGTGCAAAAACCATAGCAAAAACGAGTAAAATGTGCAGCCAGAAAAGGAAGACCCAGATCAAGTTTTTTTTTAATTTTGTTTTCTGCGGCCGCATGCAGCAAACTTTGCAGCTGGTCCCCATCGTAACATGTTATATATTTAAATACATTACTTTTACATTTATTTATATTTTAGTAGTTATGATAGTCTATTGTATGGTTCCCAGTCATCGTGATATCACTCTTCGATTCGCTAAAAGTAAACAAATCCGTCCTGTTGTTTGAGATGCCATAGCCTGGTTGTTATGACGACATGAGCAATACATGCTTCATCCTGCGCTATACTGGTCTTCGTATGGTCTTCCACGATGATCTTCGCGAATGCTTTGATTTTGAAGTTTAAAGTTAAAATTCTTATGTTATAAACTCCTCGGTTTGTTTTCATTAGTTGGAAAATTTCGCTTACGCTTAACTTCTAGCGATATATATTTTAATAATCAAATAGAACAACCAGAAAGACGAAGAACTTTGAAGTAAGATTCGAAATGGGTAGGCCCAGGCTTGCTTACTTCACCGGACGGCCTATCTAATCTGTGTTTTTTCGTTTTGTATCTTGTGATATTACGAATAAGATGCCGATAAATCATGATCCCTTACTCGAAGAGAAAGTTAAAAAGCTACAGAAGACCTTGCGGGTTAGTATTATGTTATTGTCATTATTTGATTTGATTAGATATGTTTCAAATGCATTTTATATTTCACAGATTTATTACATTTATTACCTTCCAATGTTGAGCACACTTGCGGAATTGCGGACTAGATCTTCATAACTCAAACCAAAATGAGGAAGGATGAAACTTGAAAGTAATGAAATGGCGACAATGTTAACTCATTTTAGGAGTGGCGCGCTTGATTGACTAGCCACTAATCCTCAAAATATCATAGACTCTGTTGATGAAAATAAAATAAAATAAAATAAATCCTACCAATGTTGGCAAAATAAAACCTCATTTGGCCAGGGCTTGAACTTTTATAAATCACAATGGCAAAATCAAAAAATATTTCAGAAAATTAAATAAACAAATTATGAGTACGTAACCCTATACATTTAAGTAAGGCATGAGTAACGTAATATTTTAAAATGCTAATAACGATAGACCTAGCATAATTATTTACATAGTAATTATAAACATGATTACTATGAGCTTGTAAATTAAATGAACATTATCAATTCGGTAGCCTACATCACTTACAACTTAGGAGTGAATAACTCTCCTAACTAATCATATATTGACAATGTACAGATTATTGAACTATAATGCAACAATCATAATGCTTTATTATTATATTAAAACAACAAATCAAGTGTTTAAAGTTCACAATTTCAAAAGCTAACAATCACATATTCAAACAAAGAAGAAACCGCTGGGTCATCATTGGGTAAATCTTTTCAGCTTTAACCTTATTTTACCTCAAACAGTTTTCTAGAAACTTAAACCCGACCGCCTCTTTTTCTTTACACACAAAATTTATAAATAAATTTATTCGTTCACCCATGCTCACTCCTTTTACTCGTCTTCATCAACGCTAATGTGTTTGACCTTTTCATAACGGTTGAATTGAAAATGTCAAATAGTAATGAATAGGCTAAAATGATGTAAGCAAACAGATTTGTAGCAATGAATCCATTTACAGGACATTCGGAAAATTGATTGTACAGTACTGAATTCATGAACTGTTCATGAACTGTTCCTGACCTTTTGTGGAATTCATGAGCTGCCATGACGATATCACAAAGGAGAGCCGAAGAGGTAATGAATTTCATTTAAATTAATGAAATTTCCACGAAAACTTCAAAACAGTTCATGAACAGTTCAGTCCCCTCAACATAATTGATTAAAAATCCATGACACACCTCTTAAAAATCATATCCAAACCATTTAATGTATCATAGGTTATTAAAACATTCTATAGGCCCTACTAATATTTGTTGAATGTCAAGTGCTGCCGTTATTTAGAAATATAAAAACAAAATTTCAACATTCTATTTTTGGCCACATGTTATCATTTGTGAAAAACTTAATCATTGTTCTCAAAAAACAAAGAGAATAATTTGATTTCTAAATTAAATAAATCAGCTTATCCTGCATAATAGCAATTCGGATAAGGGAAATTCCCGCTAAATCTGCAGCCTAGATTTGAAACACCATTAATTATTTTGTGGTATTTGTTGATACATATCTGGATAAATGTTGAATATCATAGGCAATTTGACTTGAACTTGAGCGGGCACCAGGGTTCGATAAAATGGTGGATTCTTGGATTGAGAGTGCCAGAAGGCTAGCAAAAATTCAGAAGGAACTGGGGAAGAAATAGTTGTATTCAAATTTCCTTTAATCATAAGGAAAATCATTTGCATTCTGATCTTGGACATGGAAGTAAAACTCTGCAGTTTTTATCATATTTTATGACATTAATAACCGTAAATTAAAAAGATGTGAAAACGTTTGGATGTAGAAATTAGAATCCCGGAAGGAATAGTATTTTATCGGACCCTGGGTTTTACTGTTAGCTTAAAAATAAACAAAGATCTTTTTATTCAATAAAATATGATCTCATATTTTCTTTTCAGGGCAGGGACGAAAGAATTGTTGCTTTGGAGACCGAAAATGCAATGCTGTATCTGAAACTTGCTCAGGTGAATATTCTCAGTAGATAAAAATAAAATTGTGCGCATTGTGAAAGAAGCATGAGATTTTGCACACAGTCTGCTGAAGGAGAGTGTGGACCATTGGTTTAACACATTCTTTATGAGGTGTCACCATTTTGTGAAAATGATATCATTTGAGGTCCATTGACTGTTTTTCATGGAATACTCCCCATTTGTAGTCAAGGTCAGATAGATGAGATTGCCTACAACAGCAAAAGCTTTGAAGCACAACTTATGAAAGCTTGATTATGGTATAAAAATGAAATATGGAGATCAGAAAGTTGTATCGATATATTTTTATTTGATTTGGTTCATTCTTTATTTCCAGTCACAAGGCGGCACAAGATCTCTGCGTTCTGATGCATTGCATCTTAAAAGGCTCAATGACGATAATAACAATTTCAGATACAATGTGAAGCAATCATTATCATTTGCACTGAAGCAACTTCAAGTAAGACGTTTTGTTGATGTTTGACCAATAAATCATAAGAATATCAATTCTCTTCTGAATTTTACTTCAACCTTCCTTCAATTTTGCTATACCTTTGTCGGACCATGTGCAAACCTAAATTTTTTAGATCAATGTCTGGGCAATTTTAATTACATGAAAACGTAAAGTCTGTCATGTTTTTTTTAATACTTATAGCTTTTCATAAACTATTTTGGAAAACACATTTCCGGACTTTGTCAGACCCTAGGCTGCCCACATTTCAAATTTGGGCTACATATTTCAATGTCAGACAAGGTAATAAAACAAGTGTTAAAAGGGTCACGCTAGTGTGACTAGCAAAATTTAGTTCACATCCCCAGTAAAGAATTTGCTGAGTTCTTGAAACTCCTGGACTGTTATGGAAAAGTTCATGAACAGTTTATGAATTTTATGAATGGTTATAAGCAGTTTATGAATTCTATGAATGATCATAAACTCTACTGTAAAAAACAGTTTAGGAGTTCATGAATAGTTCATGAACGTTAAATGGTCTCAACTTTCATAAGCTCTTCATGAACTGTTCTTGAACTCCTGAACTGTTTTTCGTAGGGGCTGTTTATGAATACAGTAGTAAATAAAAGTTCATGGACTGTTTAATGTTCTTTGATGGTCTCTTTTAGTGAACTTTTCATGAGCTATTTATAACGTGTTCATGAACTATTTTCACAGGTTGTATTATTTTTGTTCATCAGAACATCTATTTTTCTTGTTTTGTTTTTCTAATTAAAATCATTGTGCTATTTGAATTTGAGTATATCATAGAATTAGCTCTTACAGCATTCTTTATGACCGTCTGCATGCAAAAATAAGAAAACTATTTTTCCATTCAACTGGTCTCCCTGACATAATTATTAATTTGATATTTTTGTCAGCATATGAAGTGTAATTCTAAAATATCACGAAGGTTTTCTGCGATCTGATTGGTCGAAAGAGCGTGCATGAAATCCTAGGGTAAAACATGGCTCCGAAAACCGGGAAAACCAGAGCCATCTATTTACAAATATTGTAAATAGATGGCTCTGGGAAAAACCGCAAGCTTCAAAAATTATGATCTGTGATAAAATACAGAATTTATAACTTTTTGATAACAATCCAATAAATATCTCAATAATGGCTACGATTTACAAAACGACATTTAGCTCAAGATGTTTTTATTTATCGAAAAGCGTGGTAAATGAGTTATTGGTCGTGTAACCATAGTGTAACATGCAAAACAAAAACATAGAATGAAAGACAATTATAGGCTATGCTGTTTCAAGGTAAACCTAAAATTTAAATAACAATTACTGCATTAATTTGCTTAAGAACTATTGTACCACTTATATTACAGACGTTCTTGTATATGTCTTTCTTTATTCGACAAAATCTATCTTGTTGTGGGATTCTCTTCATGCTTGGTTTATGAATTGAAATTGAATTTTAAATTGTGAATTCATGAATTGAAAATTCGCCGTCGAATGAGATTCCGACATTTGTTTTATTTTAGAAAAGGGTTACCACATGCAAAAGAGTGCTGAAAATAGTGTTATCAGCTTTTTGTAAAAACGCTACAATAAATAATAAATAAACAATATAGCAACCGGAAATGTATTGTTGATTCCCAGAATCTCTTCTGATAACCTAACTCAAGCCTGCATCAAATTACACAATACCTCTCTGCAAAAGGCAATTCATAAGTTCACGAAAAGTTCATAAATCGTTTATCAACAATTCATCAACAATTTATGAAAAATTCAAAACAGTAAATATATTGTAGTCAATCATTTCAATTAACTTTCAATGATTATTTTCATATGGTTATTGAGAATTAAACCCTTTTTAATATTCATGAACTGCATGCATCGCTTCATAGGGACTGTTATTATCAGAGCCATCTATTTATAATATTTATTAGTTGCCATTTTGGTTCCATTGAAAACAAGGTTTTGAACAAAAAGTTTTTAGGATTTATGATTTTATTTCTGTGCACTTTGTTCAAATTTTGCGTGTCAGGGTTTGACGGAACAAAAGATAATGTCCATAAAATGATGTGACTGGCATCTGTCCAATTGGAGCTCAGAGCGACACATTAAAGAGTGTCCCAACTCTTGAGGCCCGAGCGAAGCGAGAGGCGCAGCCCCGAGCTCAGGCAAGGGGCTGCAAAGCGGCCCTGACAGCCAGCCCAGATCCGCGCATACGGAGTCAAAATTTAACCAAGGATACTGGAGACCCAAATTTCAGCCGATAGTTTCTCCTACGCGCTTTACAAAGATGATGTCTGTGTCGCAAGAATGTTCCACTAGTTATTAGCATCGTGGTTCTGTTTTTATCAAGATCGATGATGTATTTTATTTTATATGAATTTTTAAACTTTTCCCTTTCTGTGATACCCTTTGTTCTACTCTTTTGTCTTTCACAGTTTTTTACAGTCACGTGGTCTTGCGATTTTGTCCGCTCGCTGGTGTGTTGTGCTTCCGGGCACGTAGTTGTAGCGCTGTCACATTTACACATGGTTGTTAATTGTTACCCTCATTGTTGTTGCTTGCTGATTGCACCTATTGTTGTTTTTTATTCACTATGTTATGCTCTGTTAAATTCGTCAAGTTTAATTATTTTATGTACAAGGAAGTAGTGCTTTCAATCAACATTGGACGAGATTGTTTCTGCCTAAGTATGGAATCATTCTGTTAGGCCGATGGTGATTTTTTGCTCTAAAAGGCGGTTATGAGGAAATGGGCTTTAAACTAGAGAGTTGCGCCTACTGGAGTGCATGTTTGACACCAACTATTGACTGTAAAATACTTTCTGGGGTTCAAAGAGCCTCCTGACGGATGGGAAAAGATCTCTGCTGTTTGTTTCTTTCTTTGCGTATGTTTAATTCAACGTAAATTTTATTCTTGACAATCTTGCTTAAAGCCTCCCGAAAAGACCAAAATTATATGGGGGGTGGGGCTGATAAGATTAGGGAACATTAACATCGCCAGCTAGCATTTCAGAGAGCTTGTGCTCTGCATCAATAAATACATAAATACATCGTGATCAATTCAATCAAGCTATCAGGTCAACCCAGTCTGTGAACAGTTATTTTACTAAATACTTATCAGGTTATAACTTTGTGGGCATATATTGCTGTGTGACATTCTTATAATGAAGTTACTTTACTGATTTTTCCGTACGCAAACACAAACTTAATTTAAAAAATGGCATTTAAACAAAGTTTTTCATCAAATAAAGTTGTTTAATCGTGTTGAATAGAGAGATATGCTTCGGGACTGGACTATGGATTATGAGAGTATCCTATGGAAGGACCCGTAAGGGTCCTTCCACACAATTATATCCCTGCTACTGGTAAATAGATGGTTTAGGATATTATCTGTTTGTAGTACGGTAATCAACTGTTTATTTATGAATAGGTCTCAGACCACATATTTTAATATAACATTCTTGGCATGATTTTATTTTAATAGATATTGCAAAGAGAACATGATCAATTGAAAGAAGAAATATCCATGATTCCATTCCAGTTAGGTGATAGTATCTCATCAGTGCAAGAGCGGCTATATAACCATTTGAGTATTTTTCATAAAATTTCATCAAAGAGTAATACGGATGCTGCTGGTATGTATATTGTTTGTGACTTGTAGGCTATATTGTACTCTATGTCTCCGGACTATTTTGAGCGATCTATTAGCATAGAATGTTTTATGATACATGTTTTATGACATATGTGTTGTTTAGCAAGGATCACATTCAAATATGAAACATTCAATCTTCTGAAAGAAATGCTTTAATTTATTTTTACCAATAGCCTATAAATAATATGTAATTTGATTTTTATTCCTTTACAAACTGACGATGATATGATGTTTGATATAGAAACGTTTTCACCAACCAATACCTGTAGTTTATTGACGCTATCCCTCTTCCGAAATCTTTTTTGCAAAGAGAGAACTTATTAATTTATTATTTAAGTTAATACTTTCTTTACAAAAAAAGTGAAATCGTTTACCGATATACAGTTATTTAGAATCAATAAGCACCTTAAATACACAACACTTAAACACTTCTTGCAGACAGGGTTCTTTGATGCTTCTAATAAGCATAGTCAACCATCGCCATAGGAAAAGTTGTTCCTTGATTATTAATACATATTGTTCTGCTTTCAATTTTTAGAATTACAAAGCAAACTCCTCGATGCTGAATTGGCACGAGATGAAGCCATGCGTAAAGCAAATGCTGAACGCACAAGGCGTAGGACACTTCATAACACATTAGTTGTAAGTTTTTATTGCTATTCAATTCAGAGAGTTATTACCAATTTAAAATGGATGCTCTTTCAACTGATGTTCCAATTTTTATTGGACATTATAGAATTACCAATCTCTTTGTATAATAATACTTAAATATTGACAAAGTTGCATTTTCTACATATGCCTTGCTTTTTAATTTAGGATGCCTGCTATTACTGAAAGCAATTACTAACATGTACGTAGCTTACCCTCTTTTTAAATGCTATGATATTACAAACCATTTCATAAAAATCCATCATATAATTTATACTTTCCTATTTCGTTAACTCAATTATGGCTGAAAAATAGAATAACGTAAATAGGAACGAGAGTAGAATTTAATTACTGATTTTACAAATTTTTAAGAAACCCATATTCATCTCATTTATGCCAGCTATTGATTTTGTAGGAACTTAGGGGTAACATCCGTGTTCACTGCCGAGTGCGACCACTTCTTGCTGCTTTGGACTCTGGTGGAGATCCTGATTTACTTGGTATATCTGGTACACAATCAGAGAAAATAATAAATGTATCTGATGAAGAAACTCTAACAATGGCTATTGCGCCTATAGGTGGTGCTCCATGGAAGCAAAAATTGTTTGAATTTGAAAGAGTTTACAAGGATACAGATTCACAAGATGTAATCACACAAGACATTTCACCTCTGCTAACCTCGTTACTAGATGGGTAGGTGAGCTGAAATCTATCATTTAACTAGGACATTATTTAATCTATCATTTACCAAATCACTGGAGAAATATTGTTATGATTCAAAGCAGCATATTATTACTCAATAAATTACTTTTAACGGAACTAAATTATAAATGGAATTGAAAATTATAATTTCATAAATAGATATAGTTACAATTCCGATACTTGACTTTTGCTTGTAGTCGTGGGACTGATGCAAAACGAGTGGCGATGCCCCCATATTAATACCCAGGTGATGTTTTGTTTCTCCGCTTTAGCTGCTTAAGGTTGAGCAACCAATAAAAATACAGATCATCGAATACTAAGATAAAGAGGTTGGTTACCCCTGCAAAAAAAATTTCATGAGTTCATAAACGTGAAATTGCCCAAATGTTCATGAAATTTATATGAATAAAGAAATCTTTCATGAACATTGAACAGTTTATGAATTGTTCATGAAAAGTTCATGAACCGGTTCATGAAGTGTTCATGAACTCTTCATGCACTCATGGATTTTTTTTCATAGTACTAACAATAGCTAGCCATCCATAATATAATACTCTGTGGACCTTTATTCGCTAGTTAATGTCAAATTAAATTTGTAAATGTAAGGATCTTAGAGAATTAGATACTGATAGTAGATCCTATCCACCCAAATCCATAATTGTAAACACAACGAACAAATTGCTTTTGATGCAGATTGAATTACATGCACTCATAAACTATCATTATTGGTCACTAAGATTGAATGTGAATCATGCCAATGACTGATATACAATATACATCAACATATGTTCATGCTTGTATTTGAAGGTATAACGTCTGTATTATGGCATATGGTCAGACTGGCAGTGGTAAAACACATACTATGCTTGGTAGTCATTCAATTAACAATGACCTTGATTCAAATCATTCAATATCTGATGAAGGGATCATCCCTCGTGCTGCAAAAGAATTAATGAGGTAAGATTCATGTTCTCTACCAATTTCAATGGCCAATTGTAATCATATCTCCTGTGTAAAACAGTTCAGGAGTTCATGAACGTTAAATGGCCCTGCGGGCTCATGAACATGTCATGAACAGTTCATGAACAGTTCATGAAAATTGGGACCATTTAACGTCATGAACTGTTCATGAATTATTCATGAACTCCTGAACTGTTTTTCACAGGGGATCCTCTGTCAGCCAGTTTATAACCAGGGAGTATATTCCATAGAAATAAAATGCTCAGTTCTTACATGATTCACTTGGGTTTTGTATAAAAAAATCCAATTCATGAACAGTTTTCATGAACTTGAAATTGCTAAAAAGTGCATAAGCAGTTCATGAACTTTTTGTCTATTTCATTTTCATGTACTCATAGGGGCGTGAATGCCTCTTTATCTTATCAGGTTAACTTATGTAGTTATTTTGTTTGTTTACTGAAACTGAAAAATGCTGTAGAATGTGGTGATTTTTGAACTCTGCTTTAAATGAATGTCAATTAACCAAACGTTGTTACTGATCCATATTTCAAACACAGCTTGACACAAGCTACAATTGGGTCACTTCAAGTCAACTGGCAAACAAAAAAATCACCACATTTTCACAATTTAATGAAACTTACACGATATTCTCTTCATTATTTTCGATAACTTCGATATTTGTGTCATCAAATTCTGAGAGGGTGGTGGTTTTTTGTTTTGACGTGGCCAAGTGAACCAATCACTAAATTTGTTCCACACAGATCCTTGCTATTTCTAATATACTGTTTCTACGGTCAAGACCTTATTTCGGACAGATTTGTTAATAACATAATGAATATATAGAGTAACATAATTTTGTTAATTTGAAAATGTATTCTTGCCAGATTTGTATGCTTTTTAAATAAGAAGAGTTTGGCTGAAAACCAACACTGCCAAAAACTAATTTGATCCCTGAGAATATATTTATGCTACATAATATATGTGCTTTCAGTTTAATTGCAGAACGTGGATCATCAACGGAATGCTACACAATTGAAGTTTCAGTTTTTGAAGTCTATAATAATACTATCCGCGATTTACTAGCCGGGCCAGAACAGGTACACTTATTCGAGGGATTCTCAAATATTTTTCACAAGCATTCATTCTTCAAGATGTTTATTTTCAACCACCAACACTGTGAAAAGGAAAACAGTTCACAAAGAGCTTATAAAAAAATTCTTGAAACAGGCCATTTAATTTTCATGGAAAGTTCATGAAATGCTCATAAATTATTTCAGGGACTGTTTATAACGTGTCCATGAAAAGTTCATGGAGGGTTCATAAAGTACATAAACTGTCCATAAGCTATTCAGGGACTATTGGTAATATGTTCATAGACAGTTGATGAATGTTCATGAACTCATTGATTTTTTGTGAAGTACAGTTGAGTATCACAGCAGCTGTACATTTATGAGCTGCAGGTGTTTACTTGTTGGTAATATTCTGATTATAAAAATGTTTCTGTAATGTATGTGTGGTTGAATCAACAGCGATTGAGCGATTGAATCAACAACATTCAAATTTGCAGTTGAATTACATGCCTTGGGCCCTCAGCAATTATTTATCTACAGAAACTCGTTTATATGATGAACTTGACTGATACATGAATCATAAATTAAAAGGGAACAGATGATTACAAATTCATCAATGTTGAAATAATGTATACAAACCGACCAAAATAGTTGCTAATCTCTAGTTCATGAACTTTACTGAGCTGCAATATACAAGTGATCCATCACTTGGGCAATGTAGCTTGTGTATCTTCAAACTCAAAAATCTCAGTCTCATATTCTCGAAGGTAACCTCTCCAAGATTCTTTACAACTTCATCCTGAAATTCTGAGTTCAAACAAGTTGTGTTAAAATCCTTGATTACATGTAAACTGATAACAACTTTTATTTACATGCTTGAATTCTTAGAAATTTAATTTGAATTTAAATTACAGAGAGATGTTAAGCATGCTGTTTTTAGTGCCAACGATGGTTCACAAGAGATACCAACTCTGCAAGCAAGGTACAACTTAAGTTGCATACCAGATACCAGTGTAAACATGGTATATACAGACTAGCTCTCTTTTTCGACTCACGGTTATGTAACCAGACATTGAGTATACCAAATTGTGGCGTCAACTGTTCTCATCAGCTGCTTGTTGTATAAATATTCCGATAATAGTAACGTTTTGCGTGCTTGCAATAAAAAGGCAGTGAGTCATTGCACTTTCCATAGTAATGAAATCGCAGTGCAAAACACGGGTTCAAAAGTGCAAGTGATCTTACAATTCAAACTTGATACCACAAATTAGAGTTTCCAACTTGATCAGGAATTTTTAAAAATATTAACTTATGAATGAGATTATCATGTAAATGTTTATCAAATTTGTGCAAGTTATCATACAACTGCAATTATCCCTCTGTTTCTTATGAGAAGTTGATATTTAGCGCATTCAAGTCACTTCGGGAGATAACTGGAAGGCAAAACTCGCCGCCTGTTGATTGACAAATATCAATAGCTCATGGTGACTGTGCGCCAATTGCTTGATGTTGACACTCCTCCTCCTGTGAAAAGCAGCTCGGGAGTGCATCTATTAGTTTATGAACAGTTCATGAACGTTGAATGGCCCTGATTTTCATGAACTGTTCACGAACAGTTATTTCATGAACTGTTCATAAACAGTTAATAAACCTTCACAGACAGTTCATGAACATTTCATCAAAATTTGAGACCATTTAGCGCATTAGAGTGTTAGAACATTTCATTCCAAAGTTCGCTGGACATTTTGTCTAAACTGCTCCAGGCTGCTTGCAAACTTTAACACTGTAATGTCTCCTTAAGAAGCTGACAGGTATATAATTGAAGACACTTTAAATATTAGCTTGTAGATTCTCCATTGTCCGAGTTTCTTGATTTGATGATTTCAATTCGTTTCACTGTTAGATCTGTAAACAGTTCACAAGACATCATGGGATTGGTTTTACATGGCATGAGACATCGTCATGAAGATGCAACTCATGTGCATGCGCATTCAAGCCGTTCTCATCTTGTTGTTCAATTGAATATTTATCAAACTTGTAACCAAGCAAGACAGTGTAGCTTATCACCAGAAGCTAATTATCAAACTCCATCTGGGACACCATTGGCTCAAAGGCGTCTCATGAAGCAATCATCTACCGACAGTAATCCATCAAGCCCAAGACAGCAACGACCAAGGTAAGAAGCTAAAATCACTGAGTAATCATGTATATTTCAGAGATTTTCTTTTCTTTCATATATGTTGCCAAAAGTAACCTTAATGACAAACGTATGCAAGGAATTTAAAAAAGATGTCATACTCCATTTACATACAGCCTTGCAAAAAGAAACTTGAAAATATGAATTAAACAAACTATACTCGTCAGATGATTAATTAATATGGATTACATTATTTAGATCATGGAAAACATTGCTAGTAAAAGATTTCTGGCTGTGATTGAAGTAAAATATTGTTTTCATTTCCTATTGTTAATCTTAATGTGGGAGACTCATAGTATTTCTCAAGAACAACCTCAGAGAAATGACTTTATAAATATCATACATCAAAATAGCCATTCAAAGCTTTTTGCTCATGCGAAAAATATATAAGTTGCTACCAACACCAAAACCATGAAAATGCCATGAAATTGTTGTGAAAACACCATGAAAATGTAAGAAAGTGAAAACTACAAATTTTTGAAACAATGAAAAAGTTTGAAACCCATGAAAACATCTATATTTGCAATATTGAAATGCCTTGAAAATGCAATGAAAATGCAATGAAATTTCATGATTTTTTTCATGGTTTTGGTGTCAATGAGTGTAGCCTACAGCGTGCATCCTACAAGGAAGTTACGTTAGTTGTTGTATCAGTTTAAGTAGTTCATATATAGGTATTGCTCCTATCTGTTTTTCAACACTTATTTTTACTTTGTAGGTCTCCAGCTCCTAGTCTCTTGCCTCGTCCTTCCAGGCAACCTGTTACACAGCCAACACCACGTTCGCGATCACCATCTCCTGTGTCACGATCGAGCTCATCATCAGGAGATTTCAACGGAAAATCACAGAATGCAAATGTCATTATAAAGACCAAACTTCAGCTTGTGGATCTAGCTGGCAGTGAATCTGTAGGTATGAAATAGAAAGAAATTATCTCGGCTTATCTTAATTTTGCAACTGCCACATATACTGTAATTGATCCACTGACATAATGATTTATCTCAATAACACTTGGTTGATTGTGAATTCCCCTGCAAAAACAGTGCAGGAAATCATGAACAGTTCACGAACAAAGTTTGAATTGCCCAAATGTTCATGGACTGTTTATGAACTTTCCAGGAAGGTTCATGAACTGTTCATATTTTCTTCAGGAACAGTTCAGGAAAATTGGAGTCATCTAACGTTTGTAAACTGTTCATGAACTCCTGAACTGCTTTTCACAGGGTTTTCCACTGAGCAGAATACTAATCATGCACACAATGTTGAACACATACTACAGGTCAAACCGATATTGTCAATCCAGCATGGTGATTCCCATTCAAACATACTTCACTTGTTGAATATTTCTCCTAACGAAAATCACTGTGCATGCCCCTGCAAAAAACAGTTCAGGAGTTAAATGGCTCCAAATTTCCTGAATTGTTCATGAACTGTTCATAACTGTTCATGAACTGTTCATGAACAGTTCATTAGCCCTCACAGACAGTTCATGAACAGTTCATGAGCAGTTCATGAAGCTTTGGGGCCATTTAACGTTCATGAACTGTTCATGAACACCTGAGCTGGTTTCACAGGGGTGTATTCTCTGACTATTTATTTCTGATTATGACAACATTTTTCATCCCACGCAAACTGTTCAGGAAAATTGAGGTTTTTCTTTTTTGATTTTTCTACACCTTTGGGCCATTTAATGTTTCAAAATTGTTGATGAATTGAATTACATGAGCTGTGTTTGCTGATGCTATGAAATGATATCTGATGTAATAGATGCATACCAGTAAGTATTTGTGGTCAACACCATAACAACTATTTCTATAACCCATTTTGTGCAGGCATGTCAGGTGTGACAGGTACAGCATTCAGGGAAACATCAAACATCAATAAAAGGTAACAGTTACCCTGTGATAGCAATTGATAGGTTTCGGACAGTCCATGGATTGCTTGTTTATGGATTCATTTACTTTTACAGCAGTGTTTGAGCAATGTAATAATATGTCATCACTCTAGGCTGGACCATGTTACAATGTAAAAACGAAATCAGTACATTAATGAATTATCATTGTAGGATAATAAAAAGAAAACATTTTAGTATGAAAGATAGCGACAAAAAATCACAATTAAATTTGTTCCAACGTTTCGACATTGCTGTTGTCACAATCGCTTTAAATTTTATTCAATCAAGTCGCAACGTTTAGTTTAATTGTTTCCATATCCATGAACAGTTCATGAGGTTCACAGATAGTTCATGAAATTCACAACTTCAATGATTTTTTTGCAGGGGCTTTAAATTCACTTTGCGATGGAGCACGGAAACTTGTGTATGAAACCTTTAGAGCCAATGGGGCTATTTAAAGATCATGAACTGTTGTTGCAGAAGATTGTTACAATTAAGAGATTAAACAATTACCATGATATAATACTGTACAATAGAAACAATATATTATACACATATGAAATATTATGAATGAAATTATTATCCCCTGTAAAAACAGTTCATGAATGTTTGAAGGCCCAATTTTCATGAACTGTTTGTGAACCGTTCATTTATTCATTCAATTTGTCAAAATGACTGGCAAAAACAAAGGAGAATTAAACTCTCTCAAAAATGTGGCCTAATTTTAAACTAAATACAGATATGTATAATGGACAGTTCATGAAAATTGGGCTATTTAACATTCATGAACTAAAGGAGTTCATGAACTGTTCATGGACAGTTCAGGCAGGAGCTTCGTAAAGTTTATGAACAGTTCATCAACTCAACAACATTTTTGGAGGTGATATAACGATGTAAATGTTGTGCTTTGTTTCAGTCTCAGTGCTTTGGCTGATGTACTCCAAGCGCTGGCTGAACATAGATCACACGTACCATACCGTAACTCTAGATTAACGCATATGCTGCAGGATACAATTGGTAAATGTTTACATTCATTTGTTACTAATGCATTTGATATTCACCATTATCAATATTGCAACATCATGTTGTTTTACAAAACACTGAAGTGATACTTTTCTCCCTACAAAATTGTTTATGAATGTTATGAACTTTTCAGACTACAATAAAATAATTTTTAGTGCTGTTCCTGAATCTGATCGATCAAGAACATTTTCTTAAAATTCAGCCAAATCTCAACATTATATGTACCTTTTTTCCACAATTCCAATTGAGTGATGATTGAGTGATAAATGATTGAGTGGTGTTTGAGTTCCTTCAAACTGCGTTCAGGGAGATAGAAATATTCTTGATGTCGAAATTTTATATAACAGGATATGTAATATCTAAATCTCTTAAATTCAGTATTTCGAAAAATATAATGTGATATTTACTTTTATAAAACAGTTATGAAATGCTTTACCATTCTTAGTTGGAATTTAATACATTCGATATCTGGATGCAAGAAGTACCCAAAAGTTATTAATTCCCATTGATATACATGAAACATATGAATTGTTAATTAGTCATTTCTTGCTTATCAACAATATCTGATGTTGAATTGTATTTGTTTTCCAGGAGGTGATGCTAAGTTGTTAGTGATGCTATGTGTCTCACCTGTTCAAAGATATTCTACAGAAACCTTACAGTGTCTTGGATTTGGTTCACGTGCGCGTCAAATTGCAAGAGGTGCTGCAAAGAAAAGAAGACCAACAACCCCTGCTCCGCTGGGATCAACTAGTACATTTGGTACGTAAATAATGAGTCATGTAATTAGATGTATACTGTTCCCTGTGAAAAAATTGTCAAAATCATAAGCTTCTTGAATTGTTCATGAACAGTTGATGAATTTAGAATTTTACAGACAATCATAAACTATCCATAAACACCTTTTAATAATTACTTGAAAAAAACTCGAGGCACGATTGGTGGATTTGTACCACGTGTTTAGCAGTTATATCAAGACAACCCACGAGATTCCATGGCAACCACTAAAAGCGTGCAGGTATAGGTCTATACCCGCACGTGTGCGGTTATAGACCTATACCTGCACGCTTTTATGTGTTTTGAAAATGGCGACAAGCTGCGACAGATGGAATATTTTTTCAAAATCAAATTAAATGTATACTCCGTAATTAAAAATTCAACTTGAGAAATTCAAAAAGTAACAACTTGGGACTTGCTATATTCAAATGTAACTCTTATTTTATTTTTAATACATATGTTTGAAAAACAATTATGTTGAAATCTTCGTGTCATATTTTGAAATGATATTCGTAAGAACTTTATTCCAATTGTAGTTAATGAAAAATCAATGACCCATTAAATTAGAAAACAAATCATTGTTGTAGTGAAATTGATGAGAGATAATTGATGTTCCAGACAAAGGTTATGTTACATGATTATTAAAATGATTACATCACTCTTTGTTCGTGTACCATCGAAATTTAGACCCTCTCGTTCTCTAACAACAAACTCTAAATCCATATCGTAAACTCGGCGGCCTCGTTTACGATGTGGATTTCTCGTTTGTTGTTAGTGAACTCGTGGGTCTAAATTCCGATAACCCACTCACAAGAGTGATGTAATCCCTCAATAAACAGGCTCTGAACGTTAAATGGCCTGTCTGTCATGGACATTTTCTTGAACTGTTTTTCATAGGGAATCCCACATATACCCAATATAAGTTTGTTAATCCTATATGTCATCTCAATATGCACACACCATCATTATCATCATAAGATGAGAACCCAATTAAGTATAGATAATAAATACAAGAAACCAAGAAATTTCCACAACATTTTTCGTCCTAAACACGTCATACGCCTGGCGAATGCTTGATTTGTGTTTGTCAAATTTGATGTTTCTGCTTTCTATTTAGATCTGTCAAGCCTTCAAAGTTCATTACGAGGGAACAATAGTGGGAGTACATCTCCTCGTCCAATGGCTGCCTATAGAAAATAGTTGATTTTGGTTTATACAATGCTATGTTTGGATCCAAGCCTGCATGCAGTTGGAGCTGTCCTCAAGCAACCAATAAGCTCCTTCAGAGTTTCTCAAATCTATTGTTCTCCAGGGGGGAGAATATACAACATTCATTTTACATGAAAACATATGCAGATTTTTATTCCCCCATTTACCCTTGAAAAGTATAAGACAATGCCACAGTAAAAACTCTGAGGGGGATTATTGTATTTAAAAGCAAACAAGTTATAACACAAAATCTAAATTACTCATGATTTAGACTTTCTTAGAGTAAATTAATCAGTGTTTAAAGTTGTTTTAATATGACATACAAGCGATTAGGTTAGGTCCTTTTCATTTAGAGTTTAAGCAAGTAAAGTAATTAAGTCAAACTTTTAGCCTACATCATAAAATATTCAAAATATATCTATCAACCTATTCTAGTTTCAAAATGGAGAAATATGTCAACTTATATTTGTATATATATATATAATAGTTATATAAAATTAATATCTGAGAAAGGAGGAATAACGATTAAAATACCAATATATTCAAATGTGAACACATAATCATTGTCTGGTGTATTTGAATTATTATTTATAGCTTCTTGTTCATTTATAGCTGCCAATGGTAGGTCGCGGTAGGCATATTGCTTGTTATGAAAATTGATGTCTCTAAATTTAACAAGGATGAATCATTGAATATCCTCTAATAAACAGTCTGAGCACTGCTAATTTTATCACATTAATTATGCTAAGCTAAGTATTTTATTTGTAATATTTTGAAATGCTATTGTTGCTGGTGAATTAGGTAATTCTGTTAAAAACGATTTTCCTTCATCGCAACATTGTCCAATTTTAGGATCAAGAGGTAATTTCCCTAAAAAGGGGATATCCATGTCTTTGGCCATTTTCTCAGCCCCTCCTGTTGTTGGTGGGAAAACCAATGACTCTGTTTTACAGTTTGGACATACAAAGCCACTCATATTTTCTACAACACCCAAGATTGGTAATTTCACTTTACGGCAAAAATTAATTTCTTTACGGACATCTAGAAGAGCAACTTCTTGCGGTGTTGTAATAACAATGGCACCGTCAACATCTACATTATTGAGGTATTGAACTATCGATAAATGCTCGTCTGAGGTGCCAGGAGGGGTATCAACAAGTAGATAATCTAAACTACCCCAATCAACGTCTTTTAAAAATTGTTTTATCAAACCATTCTTTTTTGGACCACGCCAAATGACAGCCTCGTCTGGACTACTTAACAGAAAGCCGACACTCATCACACACAGGTTTTCTGACGCATAAACTGGTGACCATCCAGAGCCACTTTGATGGATTTGTTCACCTTCAACGCCAAGAATTTTAGGAATTGACGGGCCACATATATCAATATCAAGTACACCAATATTCTTATCTTCATCTGAAGCTAACGCATGCGCTAAATGTGATGTAAATGTACTTTTACCAACGCCTCCTTTACCAGAAAGTATAAGAATCTTATGAAGTATTGACTTCATTTTCTCTTTAATATCTTCCACATCAGGATCAGGTCCTTTGGGCTTTGAAGAAGCACAGATATTTTGATTCGGACATCCTTCACATGCGCTTGATTTACCTGCTTTATCGCTTTCTGTACCAGGGCAATGTTCTGGGGCATCTTCTGGGATATTTGACATTTCAAAAACCTCAAATTGAGTAAATAAGAGCTTGACTCAAGTTAAACAATTGTTCTTCACACTTTAACTTTCGATTGGCATTGGCTTAGTAAGTTTAACTTCGAATAAAATGCCCTTCCTGTCTTATTTCAGCTTCAATCTTTCTCAGCAATAAGTTTTATCTCACATGTAAAGCAAGCTTCGAATCCAAGTTTACTTTTACTTTAGGAATTCTGTAACTTCTAGAACTTCTTCTATTCCGTGCTATTATCTTGGCCTTCTAGGGATTCTCCAGCCGTTTTCGAAAGAAAGGTCGTCCTATTTTTCCAGTCTCTTACCAGAGATGCCTCGATGTAAAAAAGAATCAACATAGCCAATATAAGTGATCAATCTGAAGAAATTTACTGTTCAATATTGTGAAACTTCTGCTCAAAACTTACCAAGATGAGTGCAGCATACTTAAGAATGCTGCAAGTTATAGAATCAAGATTACCTCGACGACTTTTACCAGTTTGGAATCACCCTGCTGGTAAGACTTGTTCTTGAACTTGTTCAGCAACCTTTTGAGGCGGCTGTGTTGCCTAGCCCTAGCGTGAACCTAGGAATCGGGAATGGGACAGGAGGCCAAGATAATGCCTAGGATATAAAGTTCACCCTGCTAAAATGAACTAAATCTCTTGTTCGCTCATAGCGGTAGTAGTCTGCTGCACTGCACCGAAGGCGACGCGAGACGGTTCGGTAGAAATACAGCCTGTAGGCTAGCCCTAGTCTCTCTACTATGATGACTGTCAGTCACAGAAATACCTGAAACATATTTTTCACATCATTCTTTTATCTGAGATTTCTGAAAGACAATTTCATAATTGTCAATAATAGCAACAGTAGCTTCTAAATGTTGTCATGACCAGACGTCTGGCCTTGCATCCATGATGTCTCTTGATAAAATGGGGACCACTTTTGTCTAAGTTTGGAGTGGACCCAATAAGAAACTGTAATAGTAAGTGAGACAGTATCGCGCTACCGAGGACATCCATACCACTCCTCTATTTCTAACGGAGTGGCTCTCTTCGCTGAGCCCAATAATGTTAAATGCTCCTTATTGAACTCGGCTGTGACACAGATCTGCCGATCAATTCCAAAATATTTCATGGCAGACGTCTCGACTGTTAATGCGCGACGATGTGCCACAGCCAGAGCCATCTATGTAAATAGATGGCTCTGGCCACAGCTACTCACAATGCAACTTCCATCTGGACCATTCTATCTGCCATCCTTAGATGGTATACATTTGATGTTTTAGATAAAGTTCAAGGCTAAGTTGACCTTTCGGAAATTTAAACCACACTCAATCAGATATGATCTGAAGTTCAGTTGCTCTGCCATTCGAGCTAATCCTAGGACTTAAGAAATGACAGAGATATCGATATTTTAATATGTTTATCCTATTATTCTTCCTTGCAAGGTCCAATATGTTCTGGAAACCTAGAAATCTAGTTGTCGGAGGCTAAAAAAATTCTGTTCTCAGGGAAAAGGCAGGTTTCTTGCCTGTGCCACAGAGCCAATTCACTTCACTTTTCAATTTTTACAGATGTTCATCCCTAAAACAGCACATAGTTTGTTAAACTGAGTAGCGGCGTCATAGCCTATTCGTAAAATAGACGCACGGCAGGATAAATGTATTAAGATATCGATATTATCTGTCATTTTTCATCGGATCAATGTCAAAGTCGAATTAATCCGTGTGTTATAATAAATACCTTATCCAAGAAAAAAAAATAGGCAACAAAAATGTGAGACAAAGATTTTATTCGTAGTCTTACCTACACAGTTTCAATCTTAGCAATCTTCTCAGATTTTTTACTACTTTATTACTGAATTTCAGATTTGTTCACTAGTCAGTTCATTTCAATTTCGGAACATCAAACTTTATATATTTATAGTTCAATATTTGATGTACCTTGTTTGAATTTGTTATTTGTTATTCTGTAATTAGTAGGCTTAATATTATCCAACTGTTTTACTTCTAAAATTAAATCTGGAGCATTTTGAATTAAAAGTAAATAATTCTCTTTCTACTGATAGCATATTATAAGTTTATAACCTGTTATTATATTTTTGATTATTATGTACAGTCTCGTGAAAAAGCTCCAAACTTATCGGGTACTGAATAAATGATGATGATTATGATGACGAATAAGCTTACTCAAAGTTTTTCGAATCTATTGTTCTCAACGGTGATACACAATCATTCATATGAAGATTTTATCCCCGGTTTTCCCTTGGAAAATTTAAGACAGTACAACAGAAAAAAACCTTGAAGGAGCTTATTCGATAGACCTCATCGACTATTCTATGTTATCATTCTTCTAATGAGTAATTGGCTATGACGGCACATCATTATAGACATATTTCGACTTACTTATTATTTCATTTATGGCACTGCAATGTCTCTCAACTTCAATCTTTATGATATCAAATGTTACATGTGCCAATTTTGTAAATAATTATTAGTAGTTTCATTACAATAGCGCCTTGAGCTTGAGACAATAGGCCTACAAAATGGAAGTTAAACTAAAATATTTCTTAAGGAAAGTGATAACACTTTCATTTACCACACTTTCCTTAAGACACGTTTTAGTCTGCATGCATCCTGAGCCGTTAATAGAATAATACTGTAAATAGGCCTAGTTCTAATAAGTAAGTAATAAGTAAGTCTAAGCAAAGTTATTATACCTTAAAAGAAAACACTCAACCTTTAATATGCTAAATACTTGACTATTCAGCTATAGTAATCTTAGTTTTTAAAAGGCGATTGTGACCTGCCCGAGCCATGATTCCCAATGTTCATGCTTAATGTTCAATGTTCAATGATTAATTTCACACGCAAATTATTAATTCAATGATTAATTTAACGGGTTTCACACGCAAATTGTCATATGAGTACAAGTCATTTATACTTTAATTTCTCAACTTTCTCCTAACTGCCGATACTTTTTCAAATTTAGGTTTGAAAACAATTCACTTTTGGGCTCCAGCTTTTAAATGGGTAAGGTATTACTATACTTGTCTAGCCTAACTGTTTTAAATCAACTGCCTGCTTGGTGTGTATAATTAAATTTCAATGTGTCACTCCTGCACATATGGAATTATAGGTTAAGGATGTATCTATTTCTTTCCAAACTCAACTTACATGTTGGGTTTTTTAAATAAAAGATAGCAGCAAAAACGTTGATTGAATTTTCATTGTTTAATTGAATCATCTAATAAATTGAAATTCAAGCAACAGTTTTTAAGTTCAAGGAATGAATTCTGACAATATGCGAATCTCACAAATTTATTCTTACTCATCGGTGCTTTGCACTTTCAAGAAGTGTAGGCACTTTTGTATGAAGACAGTTGAATAGATTTTCACTTCTCTAGATTCTTCTGCACTTGTTACTATTTTAACTAGCATTTACATATTTTTCAAGTTATTAATTGTTTTTGTGTAATCATTTGGTATATATGACATCAGAGCATTTTCCTCAGATATTTGGTTGGGCTATTATTTCATATGTTTTATTTTTCTCAAGGGCCTTGTGTTTGCTGGATTGAGTGATCTGGCCCGCCCCGCAGAAAATCTGAGTCCTGGTCAATCAGGGTCATTGGCAGCTACAGGTGATTTTCTAGCCGTGGATTAGTCATTAGCCTACATACCTACCATTTCAATAAACAACTGCTGCCTTAGTGTAGTGATTAAGGATTTGCACCTCGGCCCTCATGGTCTTGGGTTCAATCCCTGGCAGAAACATCATTAGTTGGCGTCAAGAAGGATTCAGCCATAAAATGCACACATATGCTTCAAAAAATTCTAATCAATTAAACAAACAACCGAAATGAAAACAAGCTTCAAGCTCACTCGGTTTTTGAATAAAGGACAAATACAAAAAGGATGCATCTGTTTTATTTTAGCCTACAGTAAATCATGTATATAACAGCCAGCTATCAGATTTAGAGAAACTCACCACTTTATGAAGGTTTTCTTTATATAGGCATACAGGTTAATTCAATAGAAAAAACTATTTTCATCATTGAAAGAGTGACCACTAAATACAGGTGGCTGCTGTGTAGAGGTGACCGCTATAGCAGCTTTGACTGTATACTTCCTAAGTTCCTACCAGATTGAGCCTACACATTTGACAAGTTTGTATTTTTAAATTATGCTACCTCTTGTCTTATTGTAAGCCTTGTTTTATACTATCGTTGGATGAAGATTTTATATACAGTCAAACCTGTATATAACAACCAGCTATGAGGGATAGATAAATTGACCACTTTATGCAGATGGCATTTATATGCAGGGTTGATTCAATAGAAAGTTATTATTTTAGACATTCCAAGCAAGAGGGATAACATTATTTAACGTTTTAACATGCTTGACTGTAGCCTATGTATTCTGTTTGAGAACTGTTTCAAATATGGCTTAATATAGCGACAGGGGTAATATAATTTTTTTATGGTAATTTTAATTCTTCAAAGGCTTAATTTGGTCAAGATATTCGACGGTCATTACTCCTCCAAATTGGAATCTGTTCAGTGTTAACGTTTTCTTAGCCATTGTTGGACTCAATCAACTTGGTAGAATCTACATGTGAGTTTCTATAATATACTTGTCTATTCTTCAACATCATTGTTTTCAGTTTGATGCTGATGTACGAATTTATGCTAGCATCATCATCACTTGATTTATTTAGAACGAAAACGACGCAAAGTCAATCCCTGATGTATAGTGTATCGGAAAGATAATTAAATTTTGCATCAATCCACCAGGTTCTCTTTGGTATTATTCTTGCTATATTAATAAAAAGAACTCTTTTGTATTTGCAGCACTTTTGCAAATAAAGGAGAAGTTAACAATAGAAATAATTTGTTTTAAATTCTGAAATTCTGAACGTCAACAAACAAACTTCACCTGACTTCCACAGCAGATATAAATGCCCCTCGGAAATCAAAAATTAAACGTTTGCTTAGTTGTTAAGCTGTTACTGTTTTCCGAGTTTGATAATCATATTACATACACACTATCAATGGACGCTAAAAATCTCAATAGTTTGTTTTGAATTCTGAAGTTTTGAACGTCAACAAACAAATTTCCACAGAACAGAAGATATGAATTATGCTCTATGGACAGTCATGAAATTTTTTAGCGGATTTCAGTGTGTTTCTACATTTATAAGCCCTACAGTGTGTCTTTCAATCATTGAAATGAAATCAGAAGTATCCTTATCCTTAGTTTCAGTCTATTTCAACATTTATACTATCATTTCTGCTTGGAAATGACTGGTAAAATATTACTGTTTTCAAAAATTGAAAAGTACTAATACGACATAGCTTTGTATAATTCTTCTGTAGGTGATAAGAATGGTGTTTACCTGTTTGGTCTTCACAACGACATCACATATTTCACAAGAAGATTGTGTGGCAAGGGCAGTTTTACCCACTATGCACTTGAAGCATGTGCTTTGGGCCAACAGTTTAATATTAGGCCTTTTTCAAAAACTTTTGTACAATTTTCAACTTTTTAAAAAAACATTACTAATATATAAGTACATAGGGTATTATATGATATTACATATTAATTTATTGAAATACTAATAATAAAAAGTTGAAATAAACTTAGCAAGCTTCTAGAAAAAGTATATTTTAAAAACTTTGCCAGACCCCTCTTTCCACAATGCTACAAAATCAGGCCCAAGACATAATGAATTAAAGATGTGCCAATCCGATCCGATCGGGCCGGATTCGGGTTGATATTTTTGGTCTTCGGATCCGATCCGATCGGATTTATAGTTATATTTTTTGTTCGGATTATTTCGGATTTCCAAATCTGACTGAGTATTTGTCTTTTGTAGTAATCGATGTATTCTAGCTTCCTTTCAACACAGAAAATAAAGTTTTGCAATGTATTACATATTGCGGCTACGTTAATATGCCGTAATGTGATCATTTACAATTGGTTCGATTGACTCGATTGATGTGAAATGACTTAAAATTTTACGAAGGAAATGATTAAGATGTCTTGATTAATCGTACATTGTTTCAATGTGTGCTGTTTGTCATGTTCTCCTCCACGGTTCACTCTCAGTAATATCATAATTTATAACTTTATAATAATGATAGACAGCTTAGTAAATCGAAGTCCTGGATTCTGTTTTTAGAGTATGATGGTTTTGTATTTTATTGTAGTAGTAGTGACTTAAAACTTTTAGCCCGACGTAGAATGTCCATCAACCCAGAAAGAAAAGATTTTCAAATCTGTTGAAGAAAAAATCTGGCCGTGCATTTGAGACCGTAAACAAGCGTCGATAATTTAAATAAAATATAAGTACAACTGTGTCAATTTATGTTTGCTAAATGTACGTCTATTCGGAAGTTTACATGTTTTGCATCTCTTTGATGCCCTGTGGAAGTTGGATTTTTTCGAATTTCATGCAAAAAAAATTCGGATTATTTCGGATTAATTTAGAAATTTTAGTTTCGGATCGGATCGGATTATATTTATAATTATTGCTTCGGATCGGACTCGGATCAGTATCACGTTCGTACCCGTAATCAATTTTCTGTAAATCCGATCCGACGCACACCTTTATAATGAATATCATGAAAGTGCTTTAGGTCCAGGAAACCTAAAAACAGCCCTGTGTGTGGCACTATTGCTCAAACGCTTAGTCTGTCAATCATGTTACCTAGAACGTATTTTACAGACTACAGCTCAAATATCCTGCTTGATCGGTACTTTTTATTTTACGATTTGATAATATTTCTTTGTTTTACGTTTTCATTATTTATTTGGAAATTTATTTGATAGTCGAAATTGTCTATTGTGTATCATTATACCAATTGTCATATGATTGAATATATGCATTATGGAATTGATAATGCAAAATAATATAATTAAAAACTCAAAAGTCTAAATTAAACAAGCTAGTAGTAGAGGATAATATTGGATACTGGTTGAGGCTCATTTATTCCTCCTACATTGTTGTCACTATTATTATTATTATTATTATTATTATTATTATTTAAGCATCTGATGTTTCCTATTTTTCATTGTTTCTTTCTTCTGAATAATTGTCATGTAGGTATCGCCGCTCCCTGGAGAAAGAAAAATTGTCTGAAAACTAAAAGAAATATCTAATGATTTGAAATGATGTAAGAATGATCTATAAATTCATAATGTATAGTATAGTAGAAAGAGGTATGCTTCTGATAATGCTGTTCCATTTCTTCGGTTGTAGCTATTTCTTCTAATTTATTGTTTCTGTTGATCCTTGACAGAAAATTTAATTAATATTTTGCTCAGCAATCACACAAATTCATTGCAGCGACAGGAAAGAGTAGTAAAAGTCTAAATCTATACCTACAAATAAGAATGTTTTTGTGTATGTGTAACGGTGCATTTGTGGCGGTTTTTTCACAATTTTCTCAGCCATTTCATAACCAAATGAATCAATTCGCAAATCATCTGAAAGGTAATTGCAAATAGTTGCACCTAACAAGCTTTGTTTTTTCAAATTACCAATACACTAACTTTGTTTTGCTATTTTGAAACGACATGCTTTGTTGTGTTGCATTTCTGCTGTTTGATGTTAAAATTTACATCATTCTCCAATTTCATTTAGAAAATTTGCCAAATTAATCATCTGTTTGTCTTGACAACCAGATAATGTCAAAGGTATCTGTGATTCAGCCAAAATTAACCCAGCAATGGGGGTAAGACATTGCTCATTGTCTATAAAAACTAATATTACTAAAACATTATGTCATCGAATTGCAGAGAATCGAAGGTAACGTACGGGGTACCGTGCCACTGTTATAATCAGGTTTGACTTTGAAATTATTGTTGCTTTGAATAATATTGAATTTATGCTTTTTTTTTTCTTCTAGACTCCCATTAACGAATTAAGATGAGGTAGTTTTTTTATTTTGAAAAGATGTTCGTAAAACATGGTTTGGAAATAGTATATATATTTATTTAGCATATGCTTAGAATAGTATACAAAATAAACGTGTAAACAATTTATTAAGAGATAAAATTGGATTAGATTGTGTAGATATTTATTAATGGTAGATTTCATTTACTTTGCTTATCAAATTTAATTCTTTTTTTTATGTTTTAAATTGAACATACATAATGTATACACCTTTGATTACTACAGTAATACCCTAATTAAAATTGCAACAAACACTTTACTTAAATGACATATTTATGTTTGGTTGTTATTTCTTTGTGATCTTCAACACTTGCCTCCAACATAGCTAGTAGATCCAGTCAATCAGTCTCACAACAGTATCAATCAGGAAGAGTGGCACCAGGATTTCCCCAGAAAATGGGATAACTCTCCCTGATAAAGGTGCGATTTATAGAAAATATTTGGAAAATTGCTTGAAAAAGTACCTACAATTTTCCCGGCAAGGGGATGAGTGTCCCTGATACGGGATGTAGCCACTTGCCACCCCTGTCTTTGATGCTTGCCTCCAGCAGATTAGTGAATAAATTTATAATTATAATAATAATAATAATAATAATAATAATAATAATAATAATAATAATAATAATAATAATATATGGCGAAAGAGTCAAAGAATACACATTCTTTACTGTTACTCAAGTTTCACGCTTTTCACAGCGATCTTCAGACAGATTTTTTACTCAAGTAAGTAATTGAGTAAAAAATCTGTCTGAAGATCGCTGTGAAAAGCGTGAAACTTGAGTAACATAAAAGAATGTGTATTCTTTGACTCTTTCGCCATATATTATTATTATTTACCGCTCTGTCAAATGAAGACATAGAGCCCTATATTATCTGCTATTAGATATACATAAATTTTATTAATAATAATAATAATAATAATAATAATAATAATAATAATAATAATAATAATGATAATAATAATAAAAATAATAATAATAATAATAATAATAAAAATAATAATAATAATAATAATAATAATAATAATAATAATAATAGTAATAATAATAATAATAGTAATAATAATAATAATTATAATAATAATAATAATAATAATAATAATAATAATAATAATAATAGTAATAATATAATCTATATCGATCGATTTGATAATTTACAGAAACAACCGATCGTCCAGCTAAATCGGGCAACAGATATTACCGATAAATTTGTTCCGATTTTATAGTCTCAACTTGATGATTTTGATACAGTCTCTGACTCTCAAAACAACGAAATATTTGCTAATTGACAACATCAAGCTTGTTCATGGAATCATGGCAGAACTTTCGTTTACCTATTTAATTCATTGATCATAAACGCATGAAAAGATGAGAGCAAGCTATCAAAGATTGTTGCAATTGATTGAAATCAAACTAATACCAAAGAAACTCCTGTATATTTGGAATCATCCTGCTGGTTTGTAATTGTAATTATTTTTTAAACACCCAAATCTATCTCTGAAATGCGAAAAATGATATGGCAGGCTATATGCTCTATTGCTACTAACATAACTTGCATATTAATTATAATTAATATATGTTGGAACGAACATAGGTTGTAGAAATAATTTAAAATGTTAACTAAATTTTGAATGGTTGAAATGCCTTGTGTCACCTCGATTTGATATAGTGTATAATCTGGTACATGATTTATTTGCGGAATTTTACAATCAACACATTTTACAATTTTGCAGGTTTGAAGACAATTCACTTCTGGGCTCCAACAGTCAAATTGGTAATATGACGCAGCAATTGAAACCTTCTCTATAATTGTATAATCTACTTTATTAATAAACTGAGTAATGCAGTCGTGTGGTGATCATGTGGCCCTGTTATGCATGACTGCTAGAGTATGCTTCTGGCATCAGGGAAGTCTTTATAATGCTGGATCGAACAAAAGCCAAATAGCTTTCCTATCCTGAAAATGGGTTTGATCATGGTATGGAGTACTGGGTTGAATAATAATATGATTCTGAGGTGAAATATTTGATTCCCGCAGCACTGACTGAGCAATGTGAGCATGTTGGATTGTTCATATATTAACTGTAACTCAGGCTATAACACTCCAGTCTCCAGAATATAGTAGGCCCATAGAGGTATAAAGACTATACCTCTATGAGTTGGCATATTATAAACTGCTGTAGTCTGATAACAGTGAAATCACAGGAGGTTTTGCAAAATTGTTTTGCCAGTTTTCTTTGTAGGGGACACGCAAATACAATCAGCGCCACTTTTTGTTTGGACTTTCAACCATATAACCATTCATCACATCTTTCATTGCCTTTTCCCGCGTAAAAAGCACATAAAACCAAGAGGCTATTGCTGGTAAATGAGGCTTTGTGGAAACCATCTTGGTTTGACCATTTTTTGCAGATTATCCAAACAAAACAACAAATTGATTACTGTATAAACAAACTTTGTTCTCGTCCTTGTCAGATTAGTTTATTCATTATCGAATGCGGGGACTTATGAAATATAATGCCAAGCTGTTCAGTTTACAAGTGTAAATCACGAACAAAGCGCAAGAAGGGGGAAATTGAAGATAATGCTGAACAACCGAAAGTGACATTTCACAAGTAAGAATAAGAAAGTCTCGCTTTTTAGTGTCACACATTGGGCCCAATGAAATGAGATAAATAGTATAGTTTCTTGTTAACAATTTCTAAGATTTTGAAGTGGATTACGTTTTTCATTACTCATTATCAATTTTTATTTAATATCAGAATCTTCTTGGTGATAAGTTTAGTACAAAATATCTGTAATAAATAAATAAATGTAATTTTTGCGTTGATTATGATTTCTGAGGTCACAGAAACAATAGCCCTTTTCACACTACACATATGTTTTGTTCACACTAGCTCTTGTGAAACAAGGTCAAACTAGGGTCAGACTGATGTACATAAAAGAATCCGACGTCATGTTTTTAATAATTCTTATTTCTTTCATATTAAAAACAATATCCGATAAAAGCTTACAAAATTGCCAGAAATGCATTACATTTCAAAAACAGAAGCTGTTTAGATAAAACTATTTTGAAAAAATGTGTTTACTGGCTTTTTTAGCATTACTGAAATATAAAACATAAAATAAAATAAATGATTGCAGAAATTCTTGGTCATGATATTCTTTTATACTTTCTTGACTTGAAACTGTTAAAATTTGATGTTCGATAACCTGTTTTAAAAGCATGTTTATCTCATCTAATGCTATTGTCCATGTGCATGTAAAAAACTAACCCAGGTTCGACCCTAGTTTGCATTCACACTACAACTAACCCAGGTCGAACCCATTTTAACTAGGACGAACCCACCTCATGAAGGTGGGTTAAAACTAACCCGGGTTAGCGCTGTTAACCCGGGTTAGTTGAATTCACATTACTCACTCACATGTGGCTTCTGTGACAAAAAGGCCCACTACAGATCTGTGTGTTTTCTAAAGCTAAAAGTGAGCAGGCAAAGCAAACAAATGCCCTTTTATCAATTCCATGAACAATGGCATGACAACATTGAAATTAGACACCACTCATGAACGTGGTTTATCAGAACTAAGTTGGTTACCTGATAGTGGTGCAGCAGTCACTAAACCAACTCCACCCTAATCTTATTCTTAATTTGAAGACATCTACTGCATGTCTATACACAGCGAATTCAGTACCCATGACAACACTAGGATGTATCCATCTCAAAATAGAACATTCCGGCAAAAATTATGAAGCTGATGTTCAACAAGTAGTGGACAAATCAAATGCACCACTGCTCAGCAAGAAAGGTTGTATTGCTCTAGGACTTTTACCGAAAGCCTGGCCACACGTTAAGGAAGAAAACAATGTATCATTGACAACCCCTACAACCTCTGGGGCCCAATAATTTCAGATTACCAATCCCACCCCACCAATGATTCCTTAATTGCAGAATTCCCAGATGTATTTCAGGACGAAGGGATTTTGAAAACAATGGAAGGACTAAGCATGACAATTGAGTTGACTGATGATGCCATACCTAGTCGCCGGTACAAAGCATATTCCATTCCATACCACTGGCAAGACACAGTCCAAGATCAACTTCACAGTACGGAAACAAAAGACATCATTGAGAAGGTACCCCTCAGGGAGTCACCAGCATGGATCCACCCCATGATGGTCGTTCCAAAGAAACATAGTAACGAACTACGCATAACGGTTGACCTAACATCACTCAACAAGTATGTGAAACGGCCAGGGCACCCATTAAAAGTGCGCCGCAAGGTAATTGCTAAGATACCTAAAGGTATGAAATACTTTACAACACTTGACGCCAGACATGGTTATTGGCAGGTTGATTTATCTGAAAAATCTCGACCATTAACAACCTTCATTACACCCTGGGGGTGCTACAGATTTAGAAGAAGTGTGGGTCTAGTGAGCGCTGGTGACAAGCACAACAGACGCGGTGATGAAGCCATAGCAGGGATTGTGTATCTATTCTGAATAACAAGACGTTGGATCAGATATCAACAGCACGAATTGTAAGACTGAAGGAGAAGTTGACAAACTACGCGTTAACAGCTATCTGGCGAAAAGGCATTGCGCATACTGTCGTAGACGTTTTCTCTAGGCATCCAGTTTCCTCCCAAATGAGGAAGATGTTGAACTTGATCAAGATCTTCAAGATTTCACAAACATTTGCCACATCAACTCAATTGGCAACACTGCCAACGGCCAATCGATTGTCAAAGATGCAACATTGGAACACATCGGCATAGCATGTGCGTCAGACTTCACTCTCCACAGGTGAGTCAGAGTACGGCTTCCCGTGCTCCAAAACATTAACTGACCTGGAATTGTATCCGTACTGGAGCTTGAAAAACGACCTCTCACTCCTTGATGATAAAATTGTGCTTTACAAGGACCGCATAATTATACCAACCAACGAGAGAATAATAATTTTGCAAGAGCTATATGCTCCACACCTGGGATTAACAAGAGCCCTAGCAAGCGTCAGACAATGTCTCTTTTGGCCTGGGATAACAAATGAAATTACCCACTTAATTCAGCAGTGCTCCGTCTGCGCTGAACGATTACCAAGTCAACAAAAAGAGCCACTCTGCCAAGACATCCAACCCACTCGACCAGGAGAATCTATTGAAGCAGATCTGTTTTCACAGTATGGCCAGGATTTTATGGTTATCACAGACAAATACAGCGGATGACTATTGGTAGTCAATTGTGGTAAAGGAGTTGACACAAACGAGGTCGCAGACATATTTATGGGTTGGTTCTGTTCAATGGGCGTCCTGGTACGACTAACGACGGATGGAGGCCCCCAATTTACCAGTCACAATTTTGATGCCTTCTGTAAAGATTGGGGAGTGGCACATGACCCGTCATCGCCCTACCACCATGAGGCAAACGGATATGAAA
This sequence comes from Haliclystus octoradiatus, assembly GCA_916610825.1. NCBI lineage: Eukaryota > Metazoa > Cnidaria > Staurozoa > Stauromedusae > Haliclystidae > Haliclystus > Haliclystus octoradiatus. The sequence goes on from OU744451.1 coordinate 10,111,702, forward strand.
GCCATCAAGGCAATGAAAGCCATTGTCGCCAAAATCACTACCAGTGGTCGCCTAAAGAACCAAGAGTTTTACAAAGCACTGATTGAGTACAGAAACTCATGAAGATCTGATGGTCCAGCCGAACGTCTGATGGTCATAGCCCAGCCGAACGTCTATTTGGAAAGCCTATGAGAACGAGGTTACCAATCAACCCAAACATGTTTACTGCTGACATCCAATCTAGATTACATAAAGCAGACAAAAAAGCAGAAACCATACGGGAAAAAGCAAAAGCGTACTACTACCAAATTGCCAAGCATCTAGGGAAGCTAAAAATAGGAGAATTTGTAAGAGTACAGCATATGGTTACAAAAATATGGGGGCAATTGGCTGAGATAATCTCCATTGACCCAATAAGTAGGAGTTACCACATAAAATCCGAATGCGGAAGAATATACTTGCGCAATCACAAGTTCCTGAGACATTACTACCAGCCAACAACACCAGAAGAAGACGATCGACCAGCAACACCAGAAAAAGTCGTCCAACCAACAACACCAGAAGAAGTCGTCCAACCAACAACACCAGAAGAAGACGTCCATCCAACAACATCAGAAAAGGAGGTTTCATTGACACGCCGTAGCCTTCAAGCTACCCGGGCACCTATCCGCCTGAACCTAGAAGAGAAAGATTCTTCATTTACAATTAACGTTTATAATTATCATAAATAAATAGTACAAATAGTAGTATTTACATGATGCAAATAACAACCCAAAGGGGTATGGGCTACCATGACATAATTCAATATAAATGGAATAGGTAATAATATTATTGTGATGTCATATCAGTCTATGAATTAGTCTCTTATGAGCACGCATCTGAACAACAACTGACTTGTTACTGTATTCATATCTTACGATATTCTAATCTTGAGAAGTTGGGGACAGGGCGGCACCTGATTCAACTTGACTGCAGAGGTGCCGAAATCCATAATTTCCGCTAAACTGAAGAAGGAAATGATTAAAAAATGTTTTTAAACAGCCGATAGTCCCGGTCTTCAAAGCATGGCAGCTGCGTCCCCGAGATTGTAAATTTTTCTCGTGATTGCCGCCCCTGATACTGCAGTTTTCATCGAAAATCGGCAGTTGAAAATGATTTTTTTGTCTTTTTCTTTGCAATTTTTGCTGAAATGATGGATTTTGCCGCCACCGAAGTCAAATTTGATCAATTGCCGCCCCCTTCCCTGCTGCCGCCCCCAAGATCTCGTCGAGATTGCCATTCTTTGCAGACTGGCGATTGTCAATGGAAATTACAGCTTTGGCGAAGAAGAGGGGGGAGGCAATATCGAGCAAAATTTACATCTCGGAGGCATAGCTGCCATGTTTTTGCGGCATCAAGATTGGACGTGTGGGCTGATGAGAAACTGTACTTGTAGATGTAGAATTTCCATTGGCCTTTCTAACGATAAGTTGACAAACAGAACAAACTTAATAAGAATAATACAATGTATGAAAATTGAAAAATTCAGAATGCCAAAGCAAGCTGTGAGTAGGCCAGTATTTGTAGACTGAGCCTCGAGGCATATAATTCGACAATGTAGATGACAATTAGTTTTGATTGGTGAGGAAAATAACTTGTCAAATTTGTTTGCAACAGCTCTATAAGTTATATCATGTTTATTCACTGAGACACTGACTTGTCTAGGATAAAATCCGCTGGGACTCATATTGTCATACACTTCGTCATGCAGTCGGCAGGTCTATAGCAGCATGCAAGACTGCAGCGTTTTCAATGTATACATGGGGAATTTATTTGATATCCTATATAAAACAGCTGAAATAGCATTTTCCAGTAGAAAATAGAACATTGACATGTCAATATTAAATTATCAAGATCAATATTAAATTTCTTGTTCTGGGGTATTAAGCCGCGCACAGCAAACTCTGCAGGTTCTGGGCAACATAAATTTGCTTGGCACAATGTGGATTGAGCAGCTTTCATCTATATCTTTTATTTTTCTTGCATTGGCGGTATCCAAGTCATACCATGCTCGCATCATAGCATCATTGTATATGAAAATAGAAGAATGTCCTGGGATATGTAGGCCTACTATACTAGATTTTGTAAACAGGCAGGTTGATTCAGAATTCCCTCTCAACATGTAACTTTCTTTTCTCCATTAAGCCTACAAAAACATAAACACAATATGTGACTGAATCAACAATCGGGGGAAAATCCAATTGTTTGGTTTGGCGGAAAGAAGTGGGAAATTATTGAAAATTTAAACATATTTTAATAAATAAAATGAGATAGAGTTGTCAAAATGAAAACAAATTGAAGATTTGAAAATAAATCAAATTTTTTTATAAATAATGTGAGGCTTTCTCAAGATATTGAGGCTGAGACATAGATAAGAGGGCAGATTGAATGAGACGTTGCTCGAGTGAAGACATTATGTTAATATTGTTATCTTTTGTTATAAGAAATTTATAGTTATAATTGCTTATTGGTATTGATATATTACAATCTTTTGGTTTAACGGTTGTGTATTTTATTTGTGTTACGACTTATTATTTTATTGTATAAATTTACTACAATTGTAAATAAGATAATCAAATAAAACGTAATCCAAACTTTTATTGAAATGTTGATCCTGACACGAATTGTCACATATGTGAAATTCAAATTATATTGTAATTGATTGCCTTGACGTGAAGCTTTGAGTAGCATGTTTGCTTGATTGTCTGATTTCTGACTATATAAAGGCTTATTATATATTATTTAAAGCTCTGCTGTATAACGTTGAGCCCTATGTTCAATCAGTAAAACAACTTACACCACACTATATAATTTACAAACTATGTAACAATTTCTTATGTTGTAAATAAGTAAAAAGAAATGTCAAAAGTGATGTCTTTCTTTCATAGTAAAAGCAGCTCTCTGAGTGCAGTCAAATCATCCTGTCCATGAACTATCAAGAAGGAAGAATGCTTTTGGAACAGTTGATGTTGAAATTTGTCAACAAACATTATACGCTTGTTACTAAACATTCTTGGGATAACATTTCCCATCACCTAGATTATTGAGAGTTTTTATTGATTGAAAAAAATTTGCCTTACCAAGGGAATCCATTGAAACTTCATATTTTACAAGAAGCAAGGATTATGATATTGCAAATTGAATATTATAATTATATTTCAATCACTATTAGGTTTCCAAATGATAAAGCCTTATGTGCTGATTGGCTGCGAAATCTTCACTATCAGAATTTCAAACCAGCAAAGCACTCCAAAGTCTGCTCCAAGCATTTCTTACCAGAATGTTTCGATACAACTGGACAGACCACAAGACTGAAGGAAAATTCTGTACCAACACTATTTCCAACATTACCAGACCATCTACAGAAAAAGGTAGGAAAACATAGTTCACACATATGATCATTGATCACCCTCAGTCTTTGACCACCTTTCGAAAATGGTCACCTGTTTACGTTGATGACTTTGTCAATGTTTAACATGATGCATGACATGATGCATCAAAATCACACTGTATAAAACAGTCATTATATCTTTCTTATAGGAAATAAAGGTCAGAAAAGAACCAACTAATCGAGATCCAATGGTAGATATTGAAGAACCAGCAGCTGATGTTGAAATTCAGAATGATCATTTTAATCAAATAGAAAACAATGTTGAATTCGTGAACAGAATCAAAGCTAAACAATTATCTAAAACTGAGCACAGCTACGCAACCATGGATTCGCCGAAAGCCCTTAAAATAAAATTAAATGAAGCTCACAATCGCATTCAATTTCTTAGTAAAAAAATCAAGATGCATGCCCAAAAGACTCGGAGAATGAAAAAAAGAATGAAAGCTTTGAAGTGTTTGGTGAAAGATATGAAAAAGGATAAAAAGAAGGAAGTTAAGTCCACAAAAATTTGAAAAACGTTTCAGAAATATTTGTTTAGATATACAATTGAGTATAGGCCTAACTAACAAGGGTTGTCAAATGGGATTTACAGCATTTAGGAAATGCTCTCCAGTGTTACTCTATCACAGCTTATGAATAAGTTTCAAGGCACTCAATTTTGTACTACCCTGCCAAGTGTCAATCAAAAGTTAGGCATTGGGTTTCAAAACATTCAGTCAACAAGATGTTGATGCACTTGCCACTGAAAAGATGGAGAAAGATGTTATTGAAGGAAAACGAAATCTCCAAACATTTTCTGAGATAACAGCAGGAAAGCAGCTCAGAATGCATGTTGATATAGGAAAATTAATTCTGCCAAGAGTCCAAACATGTGCTTGTGTATTTGGTTCGTATTGAGCAATCTTGGAAAGTTACCATGTGGCTATTTGTATTGGTGGTTTGAGCAGAGGAGACCATGTTAATACTATTACTTATTGTTTCAAACATCTACGTAAAGTAATTTCATGTATAACTAATCCACATTCATAATTTAAACCATGAAACTATTGCACACAAAGCTTTATGTTGAAAACACATTTATCTCTTTGGACAATACCTGGAAATCGAAGAAACAATTTACAATTTCAGTTAGCCTTGATACCATAGCTCAAACTTTCAGACTGTTAATAATAGGTTAATATGAGTGTCAAGTCTCAAACTTTAGTCTCATTCATTATATAAAAATTTCATTATTTAATGTATCGAAATATCTAATTGTATTTATATTTAATAATAAGTTTGAGTAGTACAGTAATCTTATATTTTTGCACATTTTGTGATTTATTAACTGTGTATTGTCTCTCTTGTACAAAACCATTAGTAAATTAGGCTTATAACAACCCTCACTTACTATTCTTGTATCTGAACCCAAAGGTTTGTTGTTGGTTATTGTTGAACATTGCATATATTGAATGCATTGAAAATATTATACATTTTACTTCTCAAGGGTCTCGTTATAGCTGGATTCAGTGATCTTACAAGACCAGCAGAGAAACTGAGTTTGGGTCAATCATCATCATTAGCAGTATCAGGTGAGCCAATGGCAATTCAGTAGTCAATGAGATCTTTAGAATCGAGTATATCATCACTGATAGGCAATGAGAGCAACAACATTAATTACACAATTGTTTTCTTCTTGATTAGCCCTTAATATTTAAAATATTCAAGTCAAAAAATATTAGCATACAGTATATGGAATAGCACATTACTGGTGTTATACTGAATATAATAAGTGGCACCATAATATATCAATCGCTTTTTAACTTTCTTTATTATTGGTAAAACCAAGATATTATAATAGAACCAAGATAGTCTAACTCAGATTTGTGTTTTTGAGAGTTTTAAACAGGCCATAATATTATCTTACCTTTGTGAAAATCAACCAAATAAATTGTATTTAACATCCTCAAGCATTGAATAATTCAAATTTAAAAACGATGTCTTTGTCCGACATCAATAACATCCTCAAAAGTCTATATTTGTTGACCAAATATCGATCATTTCCAAACATTTTGATCTGTTTTGCCACGGCAAAATCACTGAGAATTGGCCTCGAAAGCTATTTTAAGATCATCTCGTTTCGATGCAAAAAAATTACCGGGGCTCAGATTATCAAACAAACAAACTTACTTTCTTGTGAAATACAACATTTATTAAACATTGCTGATATTCAATACGTTTGAAATGTTGCGCGTGGCAAAAAATCTAACAGAACCGGGTTTCATGATTCCATCTGAACCGCGCGAAAAAATGTTTTACTTTTCACAAGAAAGTAAGTTTGTTTGTTTGATAATCTGAGCCCCGGTAATTTTTTTGCATCGAAACGAGATGATCTTAAAATAGCTTTCGAGGCCAATTCTCAGTGATTTTGCCGTGGCAAAACAGATCAAAATGTTTGGAAATGATCGATATTTGGTCAACAAATATAGACTTTTGAGGATGTTATTGATGTCGGACAAAGACATCGTTTTTAAATTTGAATTATTCAATGCTTGAGGATGTTAAATACAATTTATTTGGTTGATTTTCACAAAGGTAAGATAATATTATGGCCTGTTTAAAACTCTCAAAAACACAAATCTGAGTTAGACTATCTTGGTTCTATTATAATATCTTGGTAAAACTGATACAGGAAATAAAGAATATCGATGCAACTACAGTCAAACTTGCTTAATATCCCCCCTCTGATACGGATAAAAAGCGGGACATTAAGCGAGGTGGGATATTAAGCGAGGTAAGGATATGAGAGTTTGTATGGAGAATTAAAAATGGAAATCAGTCTTAAATGGGGATATTAAGCAATGTGGGACATTAAAAGAGGGAATATTAACCGAGTTTAACTGTATCATCTATCTACAATTCAGTCACTGTTAACCAAAGTTATCCTTTCCACTGTTCCGCTTTCAATGTTCACTTTGACTTTCAAGTGACAACATGTGGAAAAATATATGCTGCAAGGCCATGCATTTATCATAACCAACGTTTAAACTGGAATCATTATCTCCCAACAAAGCTTTTGGTTAATTGCTGATAAGCTCAGGCATGTACTTCTGCTATAGACATTAATAGTAGTATATAAGTTCACGTTATAGGAAGGTGCCGCTATAGACGTTGGGAATTCAATGTAATTTTGCCTATCCTTCCAAATATGTTGCAATTATTCTGAAAAAAGTTACCAATCCAACCTCTACGTAGAAATGTGCAGACAATTTTCAACTTTACAATTCTTATTAACAAATTATGAGGATTGCATTCTAGACTCCTGCACCTGGCTGATAAAAATTCACTCCAGTCCTGCTCTTGTAGAAATGTGAATACTCCTGCCTGAGTCACAGTTTGATTCCAGTTCCTGTACACCTCTGTAAAATATATTCATTGGACATTGTTAATGTGACTACTATACTTAGGTGGCCACTATAACAGGTCTGACTGTATTTCTGAGAAGGTGTTGATAGAATGTAATCCATCTGCATTTTTATTACTGCATAATCTCCATTGAAAGCATGGTAGCTCAGAGGTAGGCTGCCAGGGTTCCATCCCTTGTCGGTGCACACAGGTTGTTTGTCGTAATTATCAATTGTAATTTTATCTCATCGTTAGTTAGAAATGTCACGTCCCTCATATAGACAAGCACTTGTGCTCAAACGGTGTATATCAGTCTATGTTTGCATGTAATAACATATTGAAATAAAGATTATTAGCTTGGATAAATTGACCATTATAGACAGGTGGCCTTTATATACAGGTTTGATTCAATAGAAAACACTATTTTAGACATTGCAGCAAAAGTGACCATTATAGACAGGTGGTTGCTGTATAGAGGTGGCCGTTATAACAAGTTTGACTGTATTAATCTAATGATCATACATATTTAATATCCAAGGATTAATCTGGTCACGGTATTCAACAATCATCACACCAAGAAACTGGTATCTGTTCAGTGTTGATCGCTCCTTGGCATTTGTTGGAATCAGTCAACTTATTAGAATCTTCATGTAAGTCCTTCTTTGATATCACATAATGTTGCACATTTGTTATTTCATTGTCGATATTATTTCAATTGACTTTGAGTAGATTATTCCTACCAGAGATATATTCTTCAAGTTTATCAATGACAGCTTGTTAATTATTTAAAGCCCTGGGCAAATAACAGCAACTTTTACGTAACAATTCTGTTTTTATTTGATATGTGTTTGTCGTATTTGAAGCAGTCTTTTCAAGAGCTGCTATACGGCCCAGAATTTTCAAGACTTCTAGAAAAACTGAGTGTCTTGACTAATCTTGACTGTGCTTAAAGGAATCAATAGAGAAGCCGCGACATTGAAAGGGTTTGATAAATTCGAAATGAAATGGTTTGAAAAAAATAACAAAGACGCTCGATAATTAAAATCCTTGGAAAATGTTTGATGGCCATTAAAGACATTACGATAAATATAATACACAATCCAACACATCAGAGAAAATTGAAAGAGTGGCTAAACGACCAAAATTTCGAGGGATTTAGTTTAATTTAGAATCATAATTCTATATTTTAAATCTATTGAAATTCAGACATGTTTAACATCTTTCAAATCTTCTTTGCAATTTCAATGCTCTTTTATATGCATTTGAACTAAGAAGGGTTTGGCCGACGAGTTATGTCATTATTAAACCTGTTATTTTATGATTGCATTACTCAATCGTTTAAACCCGTCGACTGATCCTTTGCACACCTTTCAACAAGAAAGCAAACTGGGTTAAAGTGTAAATTCAGATAAATACAATGGAAATCATTTACAGTTTTGACTTTACAGGTTGCACAGTATAACTTTTGCTTGCAATGTTTGTTTAATTAATACAAATTTGACACCAATCGCATTTCAATTTTTCTTGTTTGATCTGCAGGTACCGTTGCTCACTTGAAAAGGAAGTACAAGAAGAAAAATCATGATACCAAGATAATGTGAACAGGCAAATCATTTTTTATAATGCTAAATTTAATAATTTTTATACCAAAATGTAGGCTATTTATTGTTAGGAATATCCATGGATTCCAAAAAAAATTGGGACCATTGATCTGTTTAATATTAATGAATGATGAATATTGACTGTAAATTATGAAAATTATGTCTCCTTATCATAGCATTGTGCTAGTTCCCATTTTCTATTCAAACTTTCAAACTTTACTGTAAGATATTGAAAATATGCTACACAGAGACACATTTTTCATTATGATGGGTAAACATTCAAACAAGTCGAAAGTAGACAATAAGTACAACCTGAATTCAGTTGCCTTAAATATTCAATAGGGTCAACTCAAAAAAATCAAAAATGAAAATGTTTTCCTTAACTTGTTTTTATACTAAGTGACTTATTACTTTGCCGAGTTTTTTTTTCGATAAAAGGATTAATCTTTTTGGTGAAATAAGCATTTGAAAAAGTGAGAATTTCAAATCTTGAAAAACAGAGAATGAAAGTTAAGTGACGTCATACTGTAAAAAGTTCTATCTCGACGAGTGAGCGCGATATGATCACCACAGCTATTGAGCATTCGTCCATAACAACAACATGACTTTCGAATATTTCCTTTTCCTTCTGACGATGAGTCAACCCTATTAGGCAGAGTTTAAACCTGACTTGAGAGTCTTTCAGTGGTCATGAGTTAAATTTGAGACAGGCTATCAACTTTTGCATCCCTCTATCTGAGGTTAAATGTGGTTAGTCCATTGACGTAGCTGACTGCTAAGCACATGTTTTAATCATGGTAACACAAAAATTCAAACTCAAAATGTAATCTGTCATGATTTCTAATCAATCACATAATTTTAAGATCATGTGCTATTGGATAACATTTCCTATAAAGTTATCAATATATATTATATAATTATTACTTTTTTCTAAATATACTTACAATATTGAATTAACAATAAAGTTCATGAACAAACAACAAAGAAATAGAACCAATATTAATTGGTAGTAATTATTTATAAATTTCAACATAAATAAACAATGTTTGTATTATATATTTCAAAAATACAAACAATTGATAGATAAGTGTGTATGTGTGTGGATTGCGATTATCCAGCAATTGAGAAGTTTGCTAGTCGTCATGTGTTCCGCATTTAATCAAATATAATTCTTATAAATAACCAATTTATTTTCTATTTTACTTTCTTTAATAAACAACAACTTTGTGGACCATTGAATTATGCCGTTTTAAATTAGCTGCATTTGAAAATTGTTTGTTGCAATGCCTGCAAATAGCTGCATTATTCTTTGTTGGTTCATACATTATTTTACTTATTCTAGAATCTGATGGCTGTAATTCATGAGCAAGTCGAACATGACGTCTTAAATTTGCCATCGATGAAAAACTCTTTGAACAAACAGTACATGTAAATTGCTCTTGTTCATCATTGAAATGGACTTGACAATGTTTTTCTAATTGTTGGAGATTGGAGAAAGTAGCATCGCAAATGGGACAGATATTCTTTGACGGGGATGATGACATTGAAGGGGATGAAACAGGCACAGATAAACCTGATAGTACTTTTGATTTGGCTTCACGATGCTGTTCAAGATGGTAATCAAAGTAGAATTTTCTTTTGAACTTTCTATCGCATTGATTGCATTCATAAAGGATTTTACCGTCGTAGGCAATTGAACGTGTGATTGGTTTTTCAACAGATTTAGGAATGTATTTAGCATTATTAACTGGAAATTGATCTTCTGATACTGGTCTGTTAACTTTAACCAATGGGGGTGATAATTTACTACGACCAAACTCATTGAAGTCACTTGAATGTCTGTAGATATTATCTGTGATAAGGTGTGGCATTGAATTGTATTCATTTTCCTGATGCCTTGGACTAACATTTTCTTCTTTGTAAACCTGGTTATTACTACTGTATACATCAGATTGAGGGTCTTGCATGACTGGATATCGTTGACGGAAATCTTCATGTGGTTGCTGCTCTTGCATGACTTGGTCATCGTCAATACAAACATTGACAATAGGTATACAATCTTGTGACAATGGAGAATTACCACTATTCATATGATAGGCTTCTTGTGCATCTTGTACAGCAATCATAGCATCGATGTTTAATAACTTATGAAGATTGATAAGGTGGCCAATCATCTCGCTGCGGCATGAAAATGATTTATTACATGATCCACAATTATATAATATCTTATGTGCCTCTTTTTCGTGTGCCTCTAAAGCTCCAACATTTGACGTTTGTAATCCACACCATGAACAACTATAGCTGACAAAAGATTCCTCTACACTATGACATTTCAAATGATCAATTAATTTTTCATCAGAGTCAAGAACAATATCGCAATGTGGACATGAATATCTTTGTAATCGTCTTAATGGAACTGACTTATCGTTGCTTAATGGCACGGTTTGATCTTCAGGTGAATATGGTCCATTTTTGATTAGCTTTGATCCTTTGATGTCATCCTTATCTGAATTGTGGATGTCTCTCATGTGTCTATTCCTGCTTGATACACATGAGAAATACCGACCACACAATGGGCAACGTTTTTGTCCAACTTCTTCGTAGTCAAACGTTACAGCCATTGCACCGTTATCATACTGTTGCACTTTGACTTTACGTTCTTCTGGTTGCTGCGGTACGTGTATTGTACGTTTTGGTGACATTGGTGTTGGTTTATTGTTACAGTTGAATGTCACAGACATGGCACCATTAGGATAGTGATGTTCCTTAATGTTACCATTAACTTTCTGGTTGTCTTTTCTTAACAATTGATCAACTTGTCTTGCTTCAGCAGCTGTTAAAATATCTTCTTTTCTAAATGCTGACATATTTGACATACTATGACGATCTCCATTACTACGGTAGTCTCTATCAATGTTCCTGTCTTGTAATATATGATTAGTTGATAAATGCTCTTCTTTGATACGAGCTTGTGTGATATGTCCATTGTTTTGTTGTGCAAACTGATCTGTTGATGATGATTGTTGTTTCTTGATACTAGGATGAGCACGTCTTCTATGGCGATAAAATGATGATGGAAAATTATAGCTACTGCCACATTCACTGCATGTCCACCGTCCGTTGTGATATTTACAAACAATTTTACGTTCACCATCATCGTTTTGATCTTGTTGCTCGGGAAATGGATCAGATCGACGAAGAGGCTTTTGTGGTTCAAATTCCATTGTAGGAGGTAGTATATCTATAAATAAAACATAAACAGATCCAGATATGTGTTATCTGCTTGTACAGCGATTTTGAATTCTCTTTCATTCATTTCACTCAATTAGATTGTTGATTGGAGTCTCTTTGCGCCAACATTTTCAAGCTGTCAATATCAATCTAATTGTGCCATTACAGGGAAATCTGCATATAACATTCAGCTATGCGATGTAGAGAATTTGTCTGCTATATGTAGGTAACCTTTATATACAGGGTTGATTCAATAGAACATTTTATTTTAGACACTGCTAGTAGAGTGACCATTGAGTATAGAGGTGGCTGTTATAACAGGTCTGATTCTACATGGTTTTCACAGTTTTGAAAAAAGGAATTGAGTACAATCGCTAATCCAATCAGATGCTGGAAAATATTTCACAATTTGATCAATAAAAGATAAAAACACTGTTACTGCAGCTACTTACCATTGCTGTTGACGTCATCTTCTTCTTCTGAGCTTGGATACAAATATGTGTCTAAGAGTGATCTCCTTGCTTCTCTGTTATCAGCAGATTGGTAACTGCCAGGATTTGTTTCTTCATTGGATCTCATAGGTGGTGAATCACTGTTTCTAACAATAATGCCACCCTTGCCATTGGAGAGTACTTGTATTGATGATGGATGACTTTCTTGTATCTCATCGTCAATACTAAAAGACAACATCATAGCAAATTAAAAGCAACTCAAATTCTCAATTTAACTTTCACCAAGGTTCATCATACATGCAACCACTCATTGATGCGCACATAAGCATCACTCATACTCATACCCATTCATACTCACACATCATGTGCCCATCATATAGAAAAGGTTATTTTCAGCAGTTTCTATATATCTTAAATATCATTTTCAAGTAATTGCAAAAGAGATCGTAAAAGAGTTACATATAGGAAAAAATCTAATTTGCATTATGATAACTATGTCGCTATCAGCACCTATTGGCAATTAAGGGATTTGCTTTCAACCCGATGAACATTTTGCTACTGGTCTTTTGTATTAAAGTACTTTATTTGTATAGCACTTATTAGCACAATGAAACCTGTATATAACAGCCAGCTACTAGGGGTAGATAAATTGACCACTGGACAGGTGGCCTTTATACGCAGGTTTGATTCAATAGAAAATACTATTCAAGACATTGCAAGAGTGGCCGGTATAGACAGGTGACCGATGTAAAGAGGTGACCGTTATAACAGGGTTTACATATTATTACGCGAATATGTATATGTTTCTCCTGTACATTCACATTCTACAACATGGAAACATCTCTTTTCCAGTTGGTTGAAACTGAAATAATCTGAATAAGATATATTAAAAATGTTGCAAATAACTGTTCTTTCCATTATTTATCGATAATCAATTATTTATTACTAAGATAAAACATTTTATAGTATTGACGAGGTGTAATTATCATTATGGTTATCAATTATCAATCTAACATTTACTTAAACGTTGTGATGATTGTCACATTGATGAGAGGCAATTAAGTGTTCTGATCATTATTTAGAATTTTGGTAAGGATAAAACATTACCTAGAGACACTACAATATACAGTTAAATCAAGCAATAACAGTACACTAGGGAGGCAAACTAGTTTACCGGTTTTGGCAAAATCCGTTTTTAACAGTTATCCATTTATCAAAGTTTGACTGTAAATTACTCATTCTCTGACTTTTTGGCTTGCTGTTATTGACAAAATACTGTTGAATCCGGAACTGTTATTGCCGGGTTTTCCTGTATCTAATTGGTTGGTTTGTTACGTGTTAGTAGATTGGAAATGATTGCTCAAGCATCCAAGAAGATCAAACATTTTTTTAAATAACCTTAATTTTGATTTGTGCTATCAGAAGTATGTCAATGTTACCAGATGAAAAATTGCAATGACTCTCAATAGAGCCTATCAGGCTCAAATAATTAGGCCACTCATTTATATATTATCACCATACAATCAAATTCAGAATTGTTAGGCTATAATTACCTGAGTAAATTGGGCATGACTGGTTCTGGCTAAAAATAGACACAAAAACAAGATTTGAAATAAATCAACGGGGATAGAAATTAATGTATGAGAATAATTTAGAGTGTTGATAATACACTCATCAAAAGTAAAATTGTCTTGTTGAATAAATACATTTGGATTTTCATTTAAGAATTTGAGGTATGTTTCTTTGAACACCAAATGATAAAACTTTCAAAACCTCTTTGGAAGAGAGTACAAAGTTACGAATGCATGCATAACAAATTAAAATGTTGGCATGTTGAAACATTATGGACAGAAGATACTGATCTTGTCATCCTTATGGAGCATGCCTACCAAGTCTGTGTTCGCGCTTTGAAATAGAAGACAAACTATGCTGATTTTAAATTTGTATTTGTCGTGTTTGAAGGACCCTCTGGAATCATTTGATAATTAGTGCCATGCGCATGACAAACACAATTTTTCTATTGAAATTGTAAACAGATTATCTAAATAAACCCTACTGTCAGAACTGAGGCCACCGGAGGAGGGAAATTTGGTTAATTCCCATGAGTTTGGACATTTTGGGCTATTGCAAGATTATCCTAGTTACATTTTGATTGTAAATTTAAGGTTGGTTGGGAATATATTCGTAAAAAATCCCAGACAGAACAAGATAGAATTTGTCAGTGTTAGGTTATGTAAAAATCGTTAGTACAGGAAAATTTTGTCTTCAGTTCCAGATCAGAACCATCATCAAATTGACCACTGACACAAATAAGTACAGTTGAACCTGTTACAATAGTCACCTCTTATAGAGCAGCCAACTGCCTATAGTGGTCAATCTTGCAATGTCTATAATTGTACTTTCTATTGAATCAACCCTGTATATAAAGACCACCTGGATAAAGTGGTCAATTTATCTTCTTTCATAGCTGGTATTTATATACAGCTTTCACGGTAGGCCTTCACTGTAAATTGGTAATGGACAATCTACACAAATACACAACATAAAGTATTGCTTACCTCTTGTGTACCCGTGGCCATTTTCAAAATTAGATTATCAAGTTTTTTCCTGTGAAGAAAGGGAATGTAATTTAAATGAAATGCAATACAAATAGTGAGAACAACTTTATCTTGGAGTGAGAGCCAATTTAACATCTGAGGCTGATGTGTTTGGGTTAATAATAAAATATAAAAATAATACAAATTACCATAAATATTATAATTTATTCATCATTATATTGGAGGGGCAAATAGGGTGGGGCCAACTACTATTTGCCAACTACTATTTTTGTATACTCAACGTTTTGAAGTTATTTTTGAGATTGAATTTAGGCCTACCCAAGGGCCTACCTTTTCTTTGAGAACAAGAATTTTCAGAGTGGGCAATCTCATTTCCGACTATCTCATGAGTCCGTCTGCCCCCGCCAATCTTCAGTTTTGGCAGCTATTTACACACCAAATGGATTGTTGCCTGCCTAACATCAATAACCAATGATGTTTTAGTGGGGATTATTTTAGATTGTGTGTCCACTTTCTTGCTCCTTAATAGTATCAAAGTGTTATCATATTACAAATAAAATGGTAAGTGGCAATTAATAACAGACTTCTTATAAATATCAATATAACCAATTTTTTAATTTGTTGTATTCATTTACACTTGATCTCAATAATCCTAATTTTCATTTTTAACTTTGGTTTTTCATCAAGGCAAATACATCAACATGATAGATTACACTGATTTTGTCCCATAAAATTCACTATGGAGCTGGATGAAAAGTCATTTTAATTTTGAAATATTTCTTGGAACGATACCACCCTGGCACCTCCTCAAAGGAGGAGCATTTTACCCCTAATGGGATTACTGTAACATAAATTAAAAACATTACTGTGAAACCATGGATCGTATCAACATCATTTTATTTGATATGTTTGTACTATCCTGGCAAACACTATTAAATGCATTTGTTTTAGGTGCAGATCAACTGTTTGATTTAAGGGACCTATAAATGTAGTTTACTGATCTGTAGGTTCAGCAAGGTGTAAAATATACTTTGGACCTTGATAGAACAAAGTAAATATAACATTGACAGAGGAGATTTTACTTTTTAAGTGAAACAGTAAATATCTATTGACACCTGGACAAACTCTAGATTATATTACAAGAAAAGATATAAAATACATGCATAGGACATCTTATAAGAACAATAGGATATGAAAACAATAAATATATACGTGAAAAATTGCATAATGTACAATAGAAATATGATGTCATAACATCATAACACTACTCTGAATAAACATCACATCACAGTTACAATACTAACTCGAACAAATAACAATCATCATTTTAACTATATGGCCAACCAACTATGAGAGAAAAGTGTTTTTGTCTAACTCGAATTTTTTTAATTATTTTAAATTATACAAATCTGTTAGGTTTGAATGTATTTTGTTTAGGATTAACGAATAAATCCAATAAATTCATAATGATGTTAAAAATATTGAAATAATAAAAATACTGCGGCAGTCAGGGCGGAACAATATTAATGTGTTATGATGACACACGAATTTCATACTGTGCTTACGAACTTTGTAGTTTGCATAAAATTATAAATAAAATTCATTAATTTACTAACAATATTGATTAGAAATAAAAAAGGTATTGTCTAAGCGAAATAAAAACTGTTTAGTCATAAATTCCATTGTTTATAATTGAAGTAAACATGTGTTCACAATAAAAGGTAATTGCGGTCAAGCATGTTAGACAAAAAAATATATGAAAAAAAACCTGATAGAGTATGGTACCATGAGTTAAACTAACGGGTGGCCGAGTTCATCTTAAATCATTGCATTCATTTTAAAAACATTTTCAACGATATATCATTGAAAAAATTAAAAATGAGACTCAATTGTTATCGTTTTGAAAAGAATCTATTTTGTGTTTACAAAAGACTTGCATATTATAACGGGACGAAAGATACCATACGAAAAATAGTGCTGTCCTCCACCACCTCCACGTATTTCGATAAAAGTAACTCGAATGAATATTAATTCATAAACATGCTATTGTAACCACATTTAAAAACAGCGACAAACATTTAAAATTCATATCCAACATTATATATTCAAAACGAATCTAAACATTAGACAGGATGCAAAAGTAGAAAGAAATACTAGCACACACGTACTATATGAATCAGTCGCGTACGGCCCCTCATAAAACGCTCACTAAAACAAGTGAAAATACCATGGGGAACCAGTGAACCTAAGCAAGATAGCAATGTAAGCTTAACATTCATTTAACTGTAACAAGCCTTAACAAAAGGCATCCCGCAACCTTTAAACTCACGATTAAATAAAAGAAATATTTCGTTGAAATGTTATAAAAGAATTTCATGGTTTGTAATGGTTCTGATTTTCCGCTCACGCACTCACACAAAACAATTAATTACCAAATAAAACTTACCCTCTGGCTAACCTATCCATTTTGAAGTAAAGAATAATCCAATCAACTATCAAATCTACTCTTAATTGAGTCTACAATAGTATATGAACGACATTCAGTTGCATAAAATAGTTATTATGATGGTGATGGGTACTCTCACACTAAACGTACCGTACGCAGAGAGAGACAGATATAGACAAATGCCTTTGCTGGGGTGCGAGATAAAAGATGAAAAGAAAAGCGACTCTTGAAGTGATAGAACAGTAACGCGCATGCTTAATAGCTAGTGTCCTGGGTTTAGTTCGATCGCGCGTGCGATGTTAACTGACATGACAATAGTTCTAACAGGTATCGCTTTATTTTGTTCATCCGGTTTGCACCCCGACATGAGTAGTTAGACATCATGGATATCATTGAATACGGAAAGACCTCATACAGTGAGAATGTGTGCCAGGCAAAAACACTCTATCTGCCATAAAGAAATAGATTGTTACTAGTCAACAAACAACTGCAGTAAATTATGCCAATAAACAGTATCTTAACTATAATTATTATATTTGAAGTTTATCTATAACAGAAACAATGTTACCAAATATGGTTGTAATAAAATCCTATAGTTGATGTAAAAAAACTCATAGATTAGATTTTAATGAATTTTAAAGATATTGGTTATGTGAACGATAATCAACGATCAATATTAATAAATTTCCTTTGCCGTGTTTCATGGCAATATTACCGAAATGTATTAAATAGAAATGTACACTTTCTATCAATGTATATAGTTTAACAAAATCGTGATACTTCGAGCCAATGGTTTTTATTTACTAGTAGAAGTTATGATATCATCATCTACAAGAGTGCAAATTTTTCTGTCCATCTGCTAAAATGTACCATGCCGCTAGTCGACATCAAAATTGTGGATTGTGGGTAGTGTATGAAACGCGACGCGGTTAATATATTGGCTCTTTCCTAACAGCATGAACACACTATATACACACATTACAATTTATATTATATTATAACAAATTTGACTCATTCTACTGTATAATATAAATTTCCAAATTGATCGAATTAGAGTTTTATATTAATTTTGAAATACGATTCGCATCATCTCTATATGACGGTCTTAATACTCGTTATCACTGCTGCACAAATCCTCAGCTATGATTAGTCGTCACTGTTTTTATTCCGTACTGTATGTACTCTATACTATCATAAAATTTGGAGTTTATATTTAAGACGAACGTACCTACATTATATTATCTCCTATTAAACATAGTCCTCTTATACTTACTTTGTTCAATTATGAATGCCATATATGACATATCTTGAGCTCGTTCATGGTTATATCAATCATTAATACCGTACCGTATACGATGATATTTCATACAAATTTAACATTTGTAAGTACTTCTAATAAATATTTAATTGGCACGTGATATTATTGGTTACCATGGTTTCAAGTTAGTAGGTACCACACATCAATAGAACGCATGTATTATAATACTTAGCTTGCCATTCTCTAGAGACTGTACAGTGTTGTTTCCGTTGTCTATAGCAACATTACTTGATTACTTAAAACTGTATGATGATAAATTAAAGATAATATCTAACTATTGTTAAGATGGGATCTATATTGATGAAGTTGATGTAAATGTTCAAAGATACCCTTATGTATTTTCAAAGATAATAATCTTAATCAGTATAGTACTACGTATAGATTATAATTGTATGATAACCTAAAATCTGAATCTATATTGTAAATATAATATAAATTAGCTTATAATGCCATAATAAAATGAAATAAACATATCTCGATAATTATATTGGCAACATTCACTACCTTCATGTACTGTAGTGAGTAATTATGAAACGATCAGACCGTCTCTGTTTAGATTTTAATTAATGAACAAGAGATATTTGCAATTAGCACAAGCACCAGAAAGGCATACTTCTAAACCAATCAAAAAACAGTATAGATCATTATGATTCAAATTCGAACTATGAATTTCATAAAACCTTCCATTATCGTTTAGCGGGTACCTTGCATATGATCTAGCGATCTGTTTTGTACACTATACATCGCAATGTCGCTATATATCGATAGATCGGTATTCATTCAAGACTGAATATACAGTATTTATCCTCAAAGATACTTTACTTGTTTGACATACAATAGCCGCGACTATTTACCATCTATAGTTTTGTATCGATCTGAAACGTTCACATTATATACATATACAGTTTTTAGTCAAGTGTTTTGGCAGAACCTATTACATAGATCAGTGATTGACTGCCTTGACTATATGGTCTATAGAATGTTAATGGAGGTCTACCACCTGCTCGGCTCGTTCGATCACCTCAATAATACAATTAAATACACGTCGCAAATCATGTTATAGATTTAGAAACTTCTACTGAGATAATCACTTTATGGAGGAGATGAGATTTTGTTAAATCATTGAACAAAAGACGAATTGCTATAAATACTTTAATTAGTGATCTATACCACTGAATTCCGTATTGTGGGCAGTGTAGATAGCATAACTCATTAATCATTTTGGGTAACTTTTCTTTAGGATAAAAATTCGCAGTATTTTGCAGATTATTTCTTCAAATCACATGATATCGTACAGTACGCCTCTACTATCCCGGATACCCTCCCGTACATCACTAGATAGTAGATACTATGTCAGCCTATCCTCCCGCCTATCCTATAAAATTCTCCTATAGCTGAATTCTCGTGAGTGACTGTGTTCAAAATGCAGCCGGCCTTTCAGAACTGCTCTAAAAATAATGGTGTATCCTTAACCGCTTATTACATATGCAATCATTACAACCATAAATTTCTTATTTACTTCATAACGGACAAGCCACAAATGTATCATTCTAAAAACATTGGTATATATATAATAATATATATGAAAAGCTTTGCATCCCACTTCTATTATGCAAACCATGCTATTTAATAGTTTAACAATAAATAATTTATCTGCTTGTGACGTATACAACTTAATTTTATCGACAAATGTTTTTCATACAATCATGTAAATGCCATAAATTAAATAAATAAATAACTATAAAACAAATAATTCTATATGAGTGTATCACATATTCCACAACGATGGAGGAAAGGGGATACTGTACTGTACAAATATAATCGAATAATTGCAATTATTTTAAATTTATGCAGTATTTATGCAGGTGAAATTTACTGTTTCGTTGTATCGACGATAATTGGTATTAGTCTAATTTTTGAAACATTTTAATGCTGTAGAGAACATCTAGAGGAGTATACAACGCATTCGATATTTTTATTTTTGAATTTTCTTTGACATATGATTTTTATCAGAACATCTATATTGGCCTATATTTCAGACGGACTTATACGGACCAGGCAGGCCAGGCATGCAAAAGAAAAAGGGAATTTTGAACGATATTGATACGGAGGTAGATACTATATGATAATACTGATGTATTGCTTGCAATACTGTATATTTTATAATTATACTTTGACATCAGACCTATACTGTATGCTGGTTTGATTGGTATACTTCTCTGAATTGAACGCTTTGTAAGAAAAACGAGAGGGTGCGAGATTAAAACAACACAAGCATTGATATTGACATATTTTCAACAAAATCAAATAAAAAACGGATTCAATGCAAAATACAATGCATGCCTTGAATTTATGTTGACATAATTAGTTAATACAGTATAAGCCATACGACTGTGAAAGTATATCTATATTTATACTTCAACGTGAAACTTTCAGGTAACAGCAAAAATGGTGTGTCTTTCTTGACTCTATTTTTATTTACAACCCTCCTATTTACAAGCATTGAGTACTGTTCACCTGCTTAAATTTTTATTAAATTTGAAACATATTATATATCTATACTATATATATATACAGTAAACATCAATTTATATATTGAGATCTAAATGAAACATTTGTATTTAAAATGATAGCTATTGCACATGAAGAGTCAATTCAAAATGAAACGGGTGGCTTTTGTAACGGTCACCAGCTACAAAACAATCATGCATGAAGTTTTATCAAATGGACTTTGAGATACTGTAACGCATTATTTAGCCGCTGAATTTCAGTGAGCGTTACAAGCGCATGCTCGCATTCATTAGAATGTATACGTGTGTCTTTCTATTGTCCAGTCCCTTATCATTTCTCTCTCCAATCCGAGATTGTTGTTGACGAGACGAATTTCATAATCTGTTATATGCTAGCATACTATGGCTCTACCTCATGCCCGACCTCATAAAATTCTAAGAGGGATACAATCAGCAAGAAAGATATCTCAAAGGTTTTCATAGCATGTCTGACTTTAAAAACTTCTACTTTCGCTTGAAAGGAGATACGAATTTTCATATGTTTGACTTTACTTTTTGCCTACATATTCGCCCTCCTGTCAATCCAACTGTCTTTCCGATTTTTGAAAAAAGTGATTGATCGAAAATAGCGTACTTTCTGATCAAACATCTGCATTTAAATGCATCGAAATTAATAACCTTTTCATCATTCTTCCTCGTTTAACATCAAATATCGGCTAGCTAGGATATTCATATTGCAATTCGAATTATAAGTAAGGTCTAATAGCATATTGCAAATGATATCAAAGGCACATCCCAAGCATATACATACATTATATACATTATATAGTATATACATTAAAATGATTTGTTTTAACCACTGGCCTTGCCACTGGCCATGCTTTTCTCCCAGCTGCTCTCACGGGCTCCCAATTAAAAGAACGACGGAATGTCACAGCAGTTAAAGTATCGAGCTCAAGTAGAATTCATGTGTCAGTTCAATTAATACTGTATCTAATGACCATGAATCATGATATATGATATAATCATAGTCTATACATACGTCATACAAGCCAATGACATTATATAAGTACCATTGTATAATAATATATGTTTCGCATACTTATTTAATGTGTTATATCGGAATAGTATGACATGTTCCTGACACTTGCATCTGTTGAGAAGATGAATTTTTACAGTATTAAGTATATATATAGGAAATCTCTTCAGTAAATCCATTTGGTAAAATACTAAAATGGATTTGTAAATATTATATCCCTACAAGATTTCAATTGTCTGCATTGACAGATACAGTATATAAGTAGAAAACAAAGGCTTAAATACTGTGTGAACGTGTCTCTAATTCTTTATATCTCCTATTTGAATACGAATATACAGTGGATCATGTCAAAAACAAATCAAGATGTTCGATGAATACAATTAATACAGCAATTCAGACATTAAAATGAAACGTAGAAAAGACCTGCATTGAGTCACGCCAGCGCAGAGCTCAACTTTAAATAACCACACCCTTGATTTCACTTGTTTTCAATTAATTAAGATAAATTGATTATACAACTTTATGTATACAAAAATATGATAAACAAGTTTGGAAATGGGATTATATTTGAAATTGTCACAACCGTTAACTAAAAGTAACATATTTCAGTTGCGTAATCAATATTTTCAATGGAAATGTTTCTTGAACTGAAGTATATATAGAGGTGAAGGAAAAAAGTTAACTGAGCTATAGACAATATTTGGCATAGAAAAGTGATGTCCAGAGCAATGTCTATAATTCAGAATATAGTATATAACATGCATGCAATAGCTGTTCATTACTTAGATCACAAATCATTAGCATCATGATTTGAAAAGAAAATGAATTTTTGCAGCGATGTTAATCATTGATATGTACTGCTGCATAGTCCTGCAAGTAATTTATCAGCACTCTTCAGCATTATTAGAGCATGCACTATACATTCATATGCAGAAAGTTCCCCACAGGGACGTATTTGTATGTATGCATGTCATATGGCATTTCAATATTACCATACATGTAAAAATGAGTACGTATTAAATTAATGCATTATTGTCTAATAATGATGATAATAATTCAAAATTTTTAATTTCGTTACAGTGCCAACGAGTCATAACGTCTATTGGAGACTAGTAGAGCAGACGACTAAGCAGTACAAAGAGGGGTGCGGTCAAAAATTCTGCATTTATTTAAATTTTAGATAGAATAATTTTCGTTTGTAAATTGGTCTATCCCAAATCATCCAACATGTTCAGCTTCAATTTCTAAATTTTGGTTGAGATGTCAATATATATATATGCCTCAAAAAATGATAGGAGAGATTCGATAGTGCTCGGACACTATCGTATGATACGATTGCGATAATCATCTAAACGGCTTCTCTGTAATAGATATAGTTGCATAGTAATATATCTCATTCTGTAAAATCGATTTTGAAAATTGATGATCTGAATACTGAAAATATGCAGAAAAAGATTAAATTGTACTCAATGAAGATAGATAGCACAAAAGTAATTGTTATAGCCGATGTTAATAACTTTGTATAGCTCCAACAGCCGGTGGTCTGTCAGTCAATTGTTACTATGGGATACGCTATGATTGTCTAACAGCATCTGGTCTTTATACTTATATTATCTTCATTATCTCTGGCATGTCTCTGCCTAACACTATCGTCACGAACTACAGAAACTATCATTTTACACATAAAAAATATTAAAACTGCTAAATTTGAAAAAATAGAAAAGTATCTTCTAAATAGCTTAACCAAGATGATATGAAACAGAGCTTTATGTTTTATTAAAAAAGATTTTGTCAGGCATTGATAATATACTTTCTTGCTAGATCAGTTTGATTAGAACGCAGATATAGATTGTATATTAATCTTTGAGAGATACATTCAAACCATAATATAATCTACATCTTGAGTTAAGCACCTACAAACATCTACTGAGAATAATACATCTTATCAAATGTAGATACTGTCTTGAAAAACAATATTTGATGTTACAAACACGAATATGAAAATATATTTTGATAAAAAATTTGAAACACGTACTTATCCTCTGATTTATGATGTGACTTCCAACGTGAACCCATATTAATCATAATTGTTTCAAATAACCAGTTAAATATAATTAATCAATTGGATAATATAATTTATTAGATGAACGTGACTTAACAAATCGAAAATTTATGATCGAATAGATTTAAAAAGAAGAATACAATAGCTTAAAAGTGGATGTTTTGTGATATAGTTCTTATTGAACATCGTTGGTTATGTCTATGTCAGCAGGTACTCAATTGTGGCTTCCCTATATGCGTACCTATTGGGAACAATAGCAGTGCGCATCTCATATGATTAATTAGTAATCACGGTTAGGGCCACAAAGTGGCTAACAAAATGCAACTTACGAAATACAACAATCAAGCGAATATCATTATAAACGAATTAATACAGATCAATATACTTATTTCATAATATTTTCCTGTCACTCAAATGTCAAAATTGTCAATTTCCAACACATTAAATACTGTCAATTTCAAATTGATTGTCCCATTATGAATATAGGTCATAGTTTGGGGTCACCTCATGGCAGAACGCGTCGTTTTATTACATTAGGTTTAAACCAAAGCAGCTGCTGTCATGTCAGTTTTTGTTTACTTAAAAATATTATACCATATGTACCCATATCTGTCATTACCATAGTAGTTTGTGCATGTATACTAGTTTGTGCGTGTTTGTAATTTACAGGGATAGTATCGATGGGATATTTATACAACGTCTAATTAATATTTATAGTTTACTTGTTGACATGAATTAAATTCGATTAAATATGTAAGAAAATATCACACGCATAATAATGATACTATATATGCCAGATATGTATTTTTCATTGCTTATCAGATGATAAACACTATCCTTCATAATAGAAAGATACACTATACTATACAATAGCTTATCTTTGGGTATATAGACATATTCCTAATCTTCAGATTTTTCGCTTGAAATGAGGCAAACAATAAACATCCGATTCTCTATTCTAATAAATATATAGATATACAGTTCATAATGTAAATGGGTATCCATCCATCTCATATAGGATGACGCCTGCCTTAGGCACTATATATAGTTCAGTGTCACGTAGTTTAGATTTTGCCATAAGAGAAGCCCGGAGAAGGTTGTATTTCTATAAACACACGCTTTTTAACACACATGTAGATTGATATATGAATGCGTTATGGTTTTCAGCGCATACACACAGCCACCAGCAAGAAGCTCGATTTTTGTTTGTGTATTCCTTGGTAACATGCAATGTTATTTCGTGATTACTACAGATCTCATATTTTGATCTCAAATTCCTTCCAGTTTATTTATTGAGCAATTTCCATTTGAAATATTTTCAGTTGAAAAATGAAATTTTCAATTCAATTTAACAAGTGAAGTGATAAATATTTCTAAGGATATGAATATTTTGTTAGGAGTCCGTGAGACAGAAATTAAAGTTTCAGATAATAATAGAACAATAAAAACACGTTTCATGAATTAATTCAATGTATTATATCCATGTCTGAATATCAATTGATCAATATGCGACAGGAAATTTGTAGATGTATCAAGTTAAGCAACGTTTTAAAATATGCAACATTGCGATAGTCTTATGTGATTCTTTTTGAGTTACAACAATCAAGTTATAAATCATGCTGTTATTCATCGCTATATTTGTATATTATTTTTTCAATATTAATTATAATTATAATGTACTATGCGATGTAATTCATGAGGTGATACGTCAGGCTCATACATACATGAGGTTCATACAATTTCCAACGCGTTATATTAAGCACGTGGTAGTTTTAAGCAGAATGTTACTTTAATACATTGATCGTTTACAAACATGCTGAAGTGACTGAGTGAGAATTTTTCACATTTATATATGTTTAGGATAAATTAGATTATCGTATGCTTTAAATTAAATGTAGAAGTAAAGATGTTTATTTATTTCATTATTTGTATATATATCTAAAGTTAGAAATTATAATAGTATAAAAATTCTTATAGATTCGGCACGCAGATTCAAACACTCAAGCAACATCTGAGTTTGAACCTTTTTAATGTCAATGTTTTAACTTTCCATATGTTTACTTTGGTTTAAATTATAATGTTAAAATTCAATAGTTATATAGCGATCTAGAGCGTGACTCATGTAATGTGCATGGCTCTCCTATAGACTACAACCTACTGTCAACAAATTAGTAATTATTAAGTAAAACTAGTAACCATGATACAATATAACACGACTGAAAGCATATATTGATGCTCTGAGGACATACACTTAAGAAATTGAAATTCTAAATTCTATGTGCAAATCAGCTGCTGACCAATGGAACTATTATAAAGTACATAGCATTTTGATGTAAAATGTAAGCGAGGCTAAACATATAAAACTAAAGACTTGAAGTATAATGCTCCCCGTTAAACATATTGGTAATCTTAAAGGCATAAGTACAATCTGGCGCGTTGAATTGACCATAGCATGTTGAGGGCTCAAAGCTGAAAAGTGAACGCCATTTCTCAAGCCACAAGTAGTGTAGTAAATCACTGCATCAGGCATCATCTTCGAAGTACGAGTGTAAAGGTGCGCAAAGGCCGCTGGTCATTTTACGCTTTTAACGATACATGATTAGTCTCCCGACCTAGTTTGCGCATTATTATGTTGCAATGCTTTCGCAAATTTCAAACGCTTTACTACAAACACTACAATCAAGGTTATTTGCAATCGATCAAGGTGAAACTTTTCCATTCCATTGGCCGACTGTGCGCAATCTCTGTTATGCACGTTAGGAGATTCTCCAGCGGCACGATATTGTAACAGTTTCTAAGGCTACACAAAGAATAACAAAGGTTGTTTGTTTTAACCAAGATAATTTATTAATTAGTGCTTTTGTATGGTGGTCAGTATATGGAGATCACAATTATCAAACGAATTATTTTCAATATAAAGCATTCGATTTACATTCGATTATGTAACGGAGCGAATCGACTATAGTTTACGACTCGAGCTAGATGTTTACTGATACGTCTCTAAAATGATGCAGGCAGGCTAAATAAATTTTAAAGACTTACCAATAAAATATCCCCAAGACGAATAATTTATTGTTTAAGGCTCTAGAAGTTCTATTTCTCTGCAATTTTACAGTCCCCAGAGTCTGGCTATATAGCTATATCCCGTGGTTGCTGTCGAGCTAATATTATCTGAAAGGACCATCGGAAATAATCAGAACCTTCTTGATAGTCGACGTCAGACTAGTTAAGTGTGAAATACCATTTTGAAAATCAGTTCAATTTTTGTCTTCAACTCCGATGATTAGTCCGACATTTCAGATTGAATCCAATTTGCTTGAGAGGCGCGTTGAAAATCATGACCCATGTTTATGCTATTACTTATAAATTACTCAAAATATAGCTGATGTTTCAAAATTTCCCAAAATTCGACTTTAACATTTTCATTAGGGAGGGGGATGGCCAAATTATCAAATGATGAACATCTACGTTGGAAAGATGTTGAAAATGCAATATGCTTGCGCTTTGGGAAATAGCTTCCCAGCGCTCCA
Organism: Haliclystus octoradiatus; assembly: GCA_916610825.1. Classification (NCBI taxonomy): domain Eukaryota; kingdom Metazoa; phylum Cnidaria; class Staurozoa; order Stauromedusae; family Haliclystidae; genus Haliclystus; species Haliclystus octoradiatus. Next base: position 10,139,242 of record OU744451.1, read on the forward strand.
AATCTCAAACACCGTGTTTCAGCAATACAGATAAATAAATTCATACACACATTTGGTAATTTTAAAACTTTTCTGACTAAGCCACAGATTATGATATCTCACTTTTGTGTAAACAAATACATATATCGTTAAATTTGCCAGACTTAGCTGGCTAATGGTGTTGTTGCCTATATGTTGAAGATATCTTCGCGTTGATTGATGATGTGATGTGGCAATTGCTTCCTAACTGAGATGCAAGAAATTGAAAACACCACGCCATGATTGCAACAAAAATGATCAATGTAATTATTCAAAAATCTGGTTATGCTTTATTCTACTCGCAGACTCTCTGTATAATGTAAACTGTTTTACTGAGTTACGAAATGCATATGCTCTCAGCGAGCAAGTTAACAAACAATCGGAAATCTCTAAGCTTTAATCACCAGCGAAATATGGCATACATATCACCAATATCCAATCCAATCAGAAGCAAACAGACATACACCAGGCATATAGGTGTGAAATTTTGGTTCATTTTCAGAACTTAACAGAGTCGTGTATTTTACTAGATGAAAAGCCGTTCCACTGCATTATATGTACTATACGACAATGAAAGATTGTTCCATCGTGATAATAAAATAAGGTCATGTCTGCTTTTTTCATTTATATCTCATTTTCCAGCGAGATGGAGTGACTACATCGATCTGATAATTATGTTCTGCACCAAAGTCTTGTACTCAGTTAGCAATTTTACTACAAAACCGTGTAGTAAATATATGGACTCATTGCTCTTTGCCTAGCAAGTAACGAGTTTCACGCCTTCGCTTAAAAAGTATCTGTGATATAGTTTGTAATTTGAAATACTGTATTATCATATATTTAGGGAGCGAGGACAGAGGACAAGTGTGTATGCTTAATCGTGCTTCGTATCTATTATTTTTTTAAACTGAACTATGACATAATTATACTCAGTTAGCTAATCACGTATCATTAACTTCCGACATGCGCATTGCATACACTCATAAACAATACATAACAAATTAGAGCTTCATTCACAACAGTTGAAGCGTGATATTATTCCAGGCTAAAAATATACACACTATCAAATGTAGCTTTATCCTGTCATAAAAATGCTTCGTTGTAGACTGTAGAGAGACTACATATTATGTATTTGGTTCCATTCATAAAGCAAACAAACAAATCACTTTCATTAAGGCATCCTACATTTTGCAAATAATTATGAGGATTCCCTACTTCAGGGAATGACCCCCGCACTTTCAAAATATTTTGAGAAAGCAATAAAGCTTCTCTGCGGAAAATAAGTTTTTCGCTCAATTCTATTAAATTAAGTAAGAATGAAGGTAAAATTTAAATGAAAAACGATTCCCGGGAAAATACGAATAGTTTAAGATATTGAACTCAATAATCATTTCGGAATTTAAAAAGTTATGCGCGAAGACATAAACATCTACACAGACACACATCAGGGCTATTTGTGATAGGACAAGTAACGAGTGTCATGCCTTCGCGTAAAAATCATACATGATATACTGTAATTTATAATTTGAAACACAGTATTATTATTCATTTAGAGAGGCGATGTAGTAATTCATAAATTCATAAGAGCAAACAAACAAATCAAATCCGTTCATTCTACGTTTTGCTTAAAATTATGAGGATTCCCTCCGTCAGGGAATACCCTCGCACTTTCAAGAAATCTGAAAAACAATAAAGCTCATCTGCGGAAAATAAGTTTTTGCTTCGTTCTATTTAATTAGGTGAGAATAAAGGCAACGATAAAGTGGAAAACGATTCCCGGGAAAATATGAATAGTTTAAGATATTAAACTTAAAAATCGTTTTAGATTTTAAAAAGTTATGCGCGAAGACATAAACATCTACACAGACACACATCAGGGCTATTTGTGATAACCCTTTTCTAAAATAAAGCAAATGTCGGAATCTCATTCGACGGCGAATTTTCAATTCATGACTTCACAATTTAAAATTCAATTTCAATTCATAAACCAAGCATGAAGAGAATCCCACAACAAAATAGATTTTGTCGAATAAAGAAAGACATATACAAGAACGTCTGTAATATAAGTGGTACAATAGTTCTTTAGCAAATTAATGCAGTAATTGTTATTTAAATTTTAGGTTTACCTTGAAACAGCGTAGCCTATAATTGTCTTTCGTTCTGTGTTTTTATTTTGCATGCTACACGACCAATAACTCATTTACCACGCTTTTCGATAAATAAAAAAATCTTGAGCTAAATGTCGTTTTGTAAATCGTAGCCATTATTGAGATATTTATTGGAGGATTGTCATCAAAAAGTTATAAATTCTGTATTTTATCACAGATCAAACTTTTTTGAAGCTTGCGGTTTTTCCCGGTTTTCGGAGCCATGTTTTACCCTAGGATTTCATGCACGCTCATTCGACCAATCAGATCGCAGAAAACCTTCGTGATATTTTAGAATGAAAATTCATTTAACGAATAGTATGTAGTTAAAAAGCATAAAATTGGCCATCGCGCCTTTCGGGCTCAATTTTAAAAAAGAATACAGTTTTTCAAATCATATTCAAAGACCAAGTGCAAAAGCCACCGGTCAATCTTATGTCTTTAACATAAAACGCTATTGAAACGAGTTTGATATGTTTAATTATTTCCCAATTGTTCGGAAATTCTGAAAGAAAGTTAAAATGTTTCAAGCACTATTTCACTAATATGTGTACAAATATAAGAAAATTTTAGCGCTATTTATTATTTAGATACAGTAATAAACTTTGTAAAATCTATGTTTGAATGTCTACTTTTATGCACGAGTCCCGGGGTATGAGTTGGGAAAAAATTCAAACAAATCGAGCCGAGTGAGTTTGACATTATCTCCCAGTGAGTATAAAAATCATACATGCAAATCAAAGCATGGAGTAACACAATGTGTTCATTTTATTTGTAAAGACACTTATACATCTAAAAGATAAATTTGACTTTTCAACAAATCGAAGAGTTTATGAATTGAGAAGACAGTTTGTATAGCATACGGTTTGATCTTTGTAAAATATATAAAAGATGTTTATGATGATGATGTTTAAGACCTCAATATTATGATCATAGTCACTAGGGATTTAATTGATTTGAAATGAATTGACAATCTAAATACTTACCTCTGCAGTGATCTTATCATCTCGAGGGTAATTAATATCAAAGTTTTGCTTTTTAAGTTTTTCACTGTAGAAAGGAGTGAACTATTTCTACATCACTTAAGTTGTACGGGTGTCTTCGGTAGGGCGTCACCGTCCAAATTACTTTATTTTTATGCGTACCCTAAATAAAATACTGTTGAATTCTTCTTGCATGCATGTGCTAAGACCTAGATTAGTTGAATTATTTATTTGATTGTTCATTAAATTGTCACACTAGAATCTTTGTCGGATATGATGAAATTAATGTTTGATGATTCAAGAGAATATTTCTTGTTCTGAAATGTGAAGATGTAATTGAAATAATTTAATTGCACTTGTTAACTACCTGGCTACCAAAATGTCATAAAAATAACTCTATTAGAAATTAAGGGTGCATGGAAAACCCTGAAGAGCATTTTCATGAGCCATTAAGAAGTCTTGCAACCGTGGCTGAGATAGAAAAATACCAGACAATCACAAAGAGGCAGCGCAATGCGATCTGAGACGCTCAGAAGTAATATTCTCTCAGAAGGAAAGATCCGACTGCTCAAGCCCCTTCCATACCTCAGTCCTATACCACTGATCAAATCACTGCGGCATGTCCATTTGTCACCATTGACACCATTAATATACCAAACCACAATACTATATACAACAGTGGTTCCAACATTCAATGTCACAATGAGGCCGCTTAGGGATACAGGGGATATGAGAACTTGCTATTTTGCGATAGGAACACGGGGACATCTTGAACGTGTTATGTGTTGTATTATAACGAAAGAATAAAAGGGAAAGGCAATAACTCATAAAAAACGTCCGTGACATTCAAAACTCAACTCAAGACTGTTTATGTAATCGGATTAAGGAATCTGTAATATTATATCTATGTAATTAGCTAGACTGAAACGCAATGATGTCATATTATCATATATCATTACCCCTTCGTTAATTAGTTAATAGTTATGCTGCAAATGGGTATCAATCTGAAATCTCTAAATGTTATTTATTCTTGTTAATTAATTATGTTTTAACGTAATGTCAAATACTAATAGATTTCTAGTTTTAGTTTCTAGTTAATGCTTTAGTATCCAAGTCTAAGTGGAGGTCTTCCAGCATTGATACGTCGTGGGTAGCGTCTATCATTAGCTTGCGTTGTCTGCTGATGTATGTCTTCTTCAATGGTGATATCTTCAAGTGGTAATGCTGGTCTGTGTTTAATTAGCTTTCGAGCGTTCCATGTTTGACCATCAGATAATTCGTAGCTATACTTGCCTAGAACTTTTGTAATAGTTCTTGGTTGACTGTATGGTGATTGACCTTTTAGTACTTGGGCTTTAGGCTTCTTACAACGGACCAGGTCTCCTTGAATGAAATGACTTTTGTTAGAATCATTTATGTTCTCTCCATAGTTTGTTGCCTTGAACCTTTCCTTCACTGCTTTGTCTCTTTCTTCGAGCGAGAGTGATGGTTTTGTTGTGTTGAACGCTGTAGTGAATAGTTCTTGGTTTCGTATGTCAGAGTCACTGCGTATCTTCCATCCAAACATGAGTTCTGAAGGTGAAACACCATTGTTTGGTGCGGTTGCGCGATAAGAAGCCAATAATCGAAGTATTCCAGTTTTAAATGATCCACCTTCTGCAGTAATAATTTGGGTTCCTTGTTTGAGGCTTCGATTAAAAACTTCGACGAGTCCATTTTCTGCTGGATTGTACACAGCTGTGGGTTTTTGTTTGATGTTCTTGTTTTTAAGATATTGAGTAAACTCATAACTTTTAAATTGTGGTCCATTGTCGGAGACGATTGTGTCTGGATTGCGTATCTGGAGAACAGGTCGTTTAGCCAGGTGATCACTCTCGGGGAGGTGACGTCATCTGTGAGAAACACTTCCGGGAAATTGCTAAAGTAGTAGACGATCGATACAATGAATCGTTGATGTTTGGGCACCGTGTGGAATGGGCCAGTGATGTCAATAGCGAGTTTCTTCCATGGTTTGCTTGGCTTCTCTATAGCTGCAACAGGAACTGTTTGTGGCTTTGATGATTTACCTACAGCAGCACAGCCAATGCAGGTTTGAACATACTGTGTAATTCTGTTAGTGCCACCAGGCCAATAGTACGCATCATTGTAGAGTTGTGTCATTCGTGTGATTCCTGGATGGCCAGAATGTAATAAGTCAAGTATTTGAGGTTGTATACTTCTTGGCACGACCAGGCGTTCTTGTCTGAACAGGCATGCGTCGTGAAAAGATAATTCTTCTCTTATGGTAAAGTAATATCTCATGTTTCCTGATAGTTGTCGTTTGGCTGGCCATGATGTTGAAATGTATTTTCGAACCAATTGGATATCTTTATCATCATTAGTAGATGCAATAAATTCGTCAGCAGTAACATGTGTTGGGTGTAGTAGAGATGCAATTATGATGTTGTCGTCGTCATTTTGAAGAGTTGATACTTCATCTGGTTTAAGTGATGTGCCTAATCTTGACAGCATGTCTGCAAATTCATTGTTCTTTCCTTTTACATGCTCAATGTCATAGTCAAAACAGCGCAGGCGATCATACCATCGGCTGATCCTTCTCGACGATCGCTTTGATGGGAATCGAGTTAAGAGCGTTGTGAGCGATATCTGATCAGTCTTTAGTAGGAAATGTCGGCCAATCAAGTATTTTTCAAAATGTTCGCATGCCCAAACACATGCTAATGCTTCTCTTTCAGGAGTGGAGTAATTTCTCTCAGAACTTGATAGTGTCTTTGATGCGAACGCTACAGGTCTTTCTGCCCCATTGTGTATTTGGGAAAGCATTGCCCCTACACCTACGTCTGATGCATCAGTGGTGACTTGTGTCTGGAGTCTTGGGTCGAACGGTATCAGTACTTCTGGTGATGTTATTCTAGCCTTCAGCACTGCAAACGACGTTTGGCATAAATCGGACCATTCGAATGATGCATTCTTTCTTGTCAACACTTTTAGAGGCTCTGTCAGTGATGCGTAGTCTCTAATGAAGGGGGCATAGTATTGGCAAGACCCAAGAAATTGCTGGATTTCGTTAGCGTTTTCTGGACTTCTAAGTGATTGTATTGCCAATATGTTTTTAGGATCGGGTGAAATAACTGTTCCGCTTGGTGTAGCTTTGATGTTATGCCCCAAAAGTGTAGTTTCTTTTTGAGCTACTGTGATTTTACTTTTCTTCAACCTGAGGATTTTAGCTTGTAGTTGTTCAAGAGCCATGCGTAGGCGTGCATCATGCTCTTTTCTTGTTCTTCCTCTGACTAAGATGTTATCGCTGTAGGCATAGACACCGGGGATACCTTGTACCGCTTTTTCAATCTCTCTCTGAAATGCTGAGCCTGAGTCGATGAGACCCATGGGTGCCCGTTTGAATTGGCAGAGACCATGGCTTTCTGTTATGAATGCTGTTAGTGGGCGTGACTATTCATCTAGTTCAAGATGGTAGTAGGCGTTCGAAATATCTAACTTTGAGAAATATTTATCGTCGCCCACACTATCGAGTATGTCACTTATCAGTGGAACAGGGTGTGTTTGTGGTATGACGTCGTTGTTAAGACCGCCTTTGAAGTCAACTGTTAGTCTTGCTTCCTTCTTGTCTTTCTTCCAAACAAAATGGGCGGGGTGGACATACTCTGATCTTTCAATTTGCTCGATTATGTCTGCGTCAAGGAATTCTTGAACTGCTTTGGCTGCTGCTTCTCGAAGTGCGATTGCAGGTCGACGTAGGCCAAATCTCTTGGGTGTTGACCCCTCTCGTAGAATGATTTTGTGTTTGTAGTCAGGTACCTTTCCCAGGTTGTCTTGAAAGAGATCAGGAAATTCATGTGTTAATGATGTGAGGAGTTCATCTGACTCTAGAACTGCTGCTGTATCTTGATCTCTGCTGTTGACGCTGTTGATGACCTTGTTAGCTGGGTCAATTTGAACACCTAGTGTTGCCAAGTCATTGATTCCAAGTACGGATACCTCTGTGCCTCGTACAATGAAGAATTTAACAGTAGTTGTTTTGGTTGCCATGTACGTCATATGCAACGAAATTGTACCTAGCACGTTAGATACAACTGAAGAATCAAAGTTATGTAATGTTAAATTGTTTGGTGTTAATGCAATAGATGAAAAATGCTGATTATACAAATGTTCTGTTAATGTTGATACGTCTGCACCTGTGTCTGCCATTAAAGTAGTGTTAATTACTTTAGGGTGTGTCCCACTGACTGACTTAAGTTGGACTTGCATATTGATCTTGTTATCGGGTAAACTAATATGGCCAATTGTTAGGGTGCGCTGGCTTGCATTTGGGGTGTTTCTAGGTTTCTTGCAAACTCTAGAAAAATAGTTGGATATGCCACAGTTGTCACACACTTTGCCTTTTGCAGGACAATTACTATTTCCGTGGAAATGACCTTCTTGGCCACACCCTAAACATTTTTTATTGTTAGTGTTCGTGCTATTATTGTTGCTGTTGTTGTTCTTACGATCACCGTTATCGTGCTTCTTGTTTTCAGCCGTTGTGTTTCGTTGTTTGTTACTATGGTGATTACCGCGTCTGTTTGACTTATATCCGGATATCGCACTCACCGCCGTTGAGTGAAGTTGAGCGCTGTCCTTTTTTGCGGTTTCATGTGCACGAATGAAGTCTATGATCACTGTTAAATCAGACTTATCATGCTCTGCAAAAAGTCTCTTCTGTACCTCTTTATCATAACAATTCAATACAATATTATCAGCCAGTGCATTGTTCTCAGCAGCTGTTGTAGAAAGGTCACAGTCTTTTGCTAATATCCTTAATTCGGCTGTCCAGTGGTCTATGGTCTCGTCTTGTCGTTGCTGTCGTTCACGAAATTTTTTTAATACAAGTCGTCTGTTCACTGTCGGTTTGAATAAATCTTCGCATTGTTTTTTAAATGTTTCATGTGTTCTGTCCCATTCTGTAGCGTTTGGTGTACCTAAGATCTGTCGCTGACCTTCTGCTCCTAGACATGCAAACAAGTCCAAGTTACGGGCCTTGTCTGTGAACAATTTTGGTGGTGGTTGGCTCCCTTCGTTGTTCGACGAAATAGCGTTGTCTATTAGCGGTGTTGTTGTGTTACTGTGTCGTTGTTTTTGTTGAAGCAAATTTAGTTCCTTTCTTTCTACATATACCTCGAATATTGTTATCCATTGAGTTCACGGGACACGGCATAAACTCACATGGTAAGCCTTTGAAATCAGACATGCTAATGACAACGTGAATGACTTACCGACCAAAATACGGGATGATGATGTGGGTTCGTAACAATTAAATAAATATACCTCGTCGCCAATGTTATGTGTTGTATTATAACGAAAGAATAAAAGGGAAAGGCAATAACTCATAAAAAACGTCCGTGACATTCAAAACTCAACTCAAGACTGTTTATGTAATCGGATTAAGGAATCTATAATATTATATCTATGTAATTAGCTAGACTGAAACGCAATGATGTCATATTATCATATATCAGAACGGTTTGAAGAGATAGGGAACATCGTAACCTTCAATGTCCTATTATTTGAAATGTGATATAGATTTGCCATACCGTCTATGGTTCAAGAACATTCTCGTACACAAATCACCGCAGTCATCACTTCCACAACACTAGCGCAGACGCAAATGTGTTTCTTCTAATTGGAAGTAGTCTGCGCGCAAACCCAAATATTTTTTTTATCATTAGTAATCATAAAAAAAAGATTTGGGTCTGCGCGCAGGCTAATTGGAAGAGACAGTGCAAACTTGTTGATGACCAGCTCCTAGGGCGAACCAAGCCATTAACCCATCAAACACCACTTGGTCGGGACGTCGTGGGATCCATATGTCCCTCGAAAAAGCCAAAATATTGTAGCTTCAAAGAAGTTATCTCATCAGCTTTAGAACATGATCATTTCTATAACCAACTTGCCATTGTACCTCAGAATATCATCTCTGAACCCTTCGATCGACGATCGCCAACCAGACGATGAGTTTTCTGGTCACTCGAAAAAATGTAAAGCATCTCTTTTAAAGACAATCCACAACATTGTACATGATGCTCAGTGTGAAGCTTGGAACTTCATCTTCCTTTGAATCAGGAAGATCCTCATCTACCAAACAACAAACACGCCATATTACGCCATCAAAAAAACAGGAAGTTGTCTGTGCTGATGGAAAAGCGCGCTACTTATCAGTTTCCCCTGCTATTTGGAGGTAAACTCGAAAAGGTTTCTGGAGGACATTATGACTCTGTAGCTGACATTAAATCGATGTTTCATTTCTTCAATGTAGCAGCCAAACATCGAGACTTCATGAGATTTTTCTGGTTTGAGAGCAATGATCCATACAAACTTTCACAACTTACAGAGCAAAGGTTCACTTTTTGGCAACAAATCAAGTCCTTCAATTGCAACTCGGGCACTTCAGTACGACGCTTCCCAACACGATGGTGCTGAACAACAAAAAATCCAACTATTTTATTTAAACTTTTTGAAACGTTTATGTATACAATGATCTTGGTTACGGTGACTCCATACAAGAATGCATAGAATACTCGAAATATTCGAGTTACTGGCTACATCTTGCACAATCCTTGGCCACTTCATACCGCTCCACAAAGTCGTTGTAAGTCACCCAGACATATTCAAAGCCTTTACAAGCTCTGAGCGTGCCCAGAATTTGCGTCCAATTGCCTTCAGTCAAGCACCTCTACAAAAAATGCTTGGCGTAGCCTGAGATATTGGTTCTGGTGCATTTCTCTCAAAGGTGGAATTTCCCAACTGACCACTCACCAGAAAAGGTATCATTGCAATCATATTTTGACCTCATCATCTCGATAATTATACATTTCGCAATAGGTATTTATCTCGCTATTTATATTTCAGTTGTGACGTAGATAACGGCCACTACATTACCCCCCACCAGTGAGGATGTTCATCAATGTTCACGGTTAGGTAGAATAACGTATAGGGGTGGTTGATTAAGACGACTAGAGTGAGTTGTACTTTGAACAGGGAGAGACTTGTTGGATGGTGTCTTTGCTTTTGCCAATTGTAGAGTCCAAAAGAGTATTTAAAATCGAAGAAGGAATGAAAGCAGGTGTGAGACGAGCAATAGAAACCGAATCTTTACGATGACAAAAGTCCAGGATGAAGTAGTCTTTGTATCACGATAGCACCTTGAAAGTCGCGTCATATGGTGGTTGAATCGGAGTGCGATGGGCATCGTGTCGAACAAAAACATGGGTATACGTAGCGGGTGCTGATGGAGTGTGAGAAGGTGACTGGTCATGCGAATTTGTGACAGGTGGTGTGAGATGGTGCATATAAGAACGAAGACTGTCCAAGAAGGAATTAGGATCTGGTGTACCTGTAGGAAGGGCAAAATATTCGCCAGGTAATCGCAGAGGCATACCATAAACCAGTTCAGCAGGTGAGCAGGATAAATATTCTTTGACTGCAGCACGAAGGCCGAGGAGAACAAGTCGTTCATTTTTCCAATTAGGTCCTGTCAGATGAGCACGAAGGGAAGCTTTCAGTTGTTGATGAAAACGCTCAACCAGGCCATTGGACTGTGGATAATAAGATGTTGTGTGATGCCGATGAATACCACAATGAGTGCTGAGAGCAGTCCAGAGATCAGATGTGAATAAACGACCCTGTCGGAAGTCATCGTGGAAGGCACGCCAAAACGTGGTATCCAATGATAGAGTAATTCTTTAGCACAAGAATCGCAGTAGCATCTGACATTGCAATGGCTTCTGGCCAACGTGTGTAGCGTTCAATCACTGTAGAAACATAGATTTGTCCGTGTTATGGATTCCAATTATAAATAATAATGTTCTGAATTTAATTAGACACAAAGAAAACACATCACTTTAATAAGTTGATTACTTCTTAACATAACACCCTCCTCCCGTGTTATGGACTCCCTACTCAAGACATAACTAAAAAAAAACATGTGGCTTGGCAGCCCTCTTTAAACACAGGGAGTACAGATAATTACACTTATAAAACTGCAACATTTCCCTTTCAAAAATTGTGAATTAATCGCTTTGGTTGTAGAGAAATTCGACTGGAGCGCCGAGGCAAAGTGTGAGCTGCATCATCATTAAAAGTCACTGCACTGTCTTTGGCAGGATCATCTGAAACAAATTGTTCATTCGGATCAGCTACCAGTTCAGGCATAGCTCTGATAGACATCAACAATTTCTGCGGAATACTCTCCATTATCCATTGCAACATAAGATCTTGGTAAAACTTTCAGCTGATGTCCATACCTTCTCTCCATTAAGGCGAATCTGGACACGGTCCCCTCCAGTAAGTTTTGGAAGATACCGACTGTTTTCATCGTAGGCAGATTTGGATACGTCTTGTCGTCACTTCAAAGTTGTGATAACATGTTTTGGGTCAACTGTTTGTGGGCTCAGAAGATGCTCATTAGTTGGTAGCATTGTCCGTGTTCTGCGGCTCATGAGAAATTGAGCTGGTGAGAGACCCAAGTCTCTAAACGGTGTATTTCTGAACTTCAGCAGAGCCTCAAATGGATCTTTCTTGCTAGCAGCTGCCTTTCTTAGGATTCGTTTAGCGGTTTGTACCGCTCTCTCTGCTGCTCCATTGCTTTGCGGATATTCTAGTGAGCTATTTGGATGTTAGAATTGCCATTCTTTTGCAAATTGTTTAAACTCATGTGTCTGACTGAAAACATCTCTTGTATTGTTATATTTTGAACCATTGTCACTGATTACTCTTTCGGGAATCCCATAACGGGCAAATATTTTCGTTAGATTCTTAATCACACTTCCAGCTCTTTTCTGTCGTAAAAGTTCTATTTCAAAATATTTTAAGTAAAAATCAGTTATTATAAGGTAGAAATGTCCATAAAATTCAAAAAGATCTGTACCCACATTTTGCTATGGTAAACTTGGAATACTATGTATAGCAATGACTGTTGATTATTCTGGAATGAAGCACAAATTGGACATGAACGCACTTTGTCTTTAATTTGAGCAGACAATCCTGGCCAGAAAAACATAATCACGTGCAAAGACTAAACATTTTTCAACACCCATGTTTGCTCCATTGATGTCGTCTAATATGACAGATCGTAAAGCTCGTGGGACAATAGCACGATCTGCTTTGAAGAGTAATCCATCTTCGACACTTAGTTCACTTCGGTATTGCCAGTTTTCTTTGGCCCCTTCAGTAACTAGTTGTTTGTCTGATCCATCAAGGACATAACCAAGCACTGTCATCAGTACATCGTCAGTACGTGTAGCACTACGGAATTTTGTAATATGTTCAGTCTTAATGCTTAATGCTGACAATAGATTTACTCCAATTGCATCTTCAATTTCATGTGACTCCTTTATTGCAGCTCTGCTCAAGCAATCCGAAATAACTTGTAAACATCCAGGTACATATTTAACTTTTAAATCATACCGTGTTAATTTTAGCAACATCCTTTGGAGACGTTGAAGAGCATCGTTCGGAGGTTTCTTGAAAATAGCCTCTAATGGCTTGTGATCAGTTTCAACAGTAGTTGGTCTTCCATATACATAACTGTGGAACTTATCTGCTCCCCAAATGATAGCTAGTAACTAGCGCTCAATACTAGCATACTGCTGTTCACAGGAAGACAATGTCCGTGAGACATAGGCTACATGTCTGTCTTCTTGCATGATCACAACACCTAAACCAGTGCTATTGGCATCAATGTTAAGGACAGTGTCCATTTCATTATTAAAATAAGCTAATACAGAAGAGTGTGTTATGATATCTTTAAGTTGTTCAAATGCCTTTTGTTGTGCAGTATCAAAAACAAAAGCAGAAGTTTGCTGTGTAAGTTAAGAGGTGGGGCGCTGAATATCAGCATTGCAAGGAATAAACTTGTCCAGGTAATTTATAGTTCCAAGTAAACGTAATACTCCATCCGTATCCACTGGTGGTGGCATTTCGGATGCTGCCTTTACATTTCCAAATTCTTCTTTTAACCCTTCCATTGTCAATCTGTGTCCAACATAGGTAACTTATTTCATTCGTAAGTTAAATTTCAGCCCAACTTCCCGACAACTGTTGAGTACCAAACGTAGCTTTTCATTTAAATCTGCCTCGTCCTTACAGTGGACTAAGAAATCATCTACAATGATATCAACGGATATTCCAGCAAATAATCTATTTCTTCCATCTCACGCTGGTAGAGTTCAGGTGCTGGAGCAATTCCAAACGGTATCCTAGTATACAGGTGGGGGCTATTAAATTTTAATAATTTTGAATTCTCTTCATCCACAAGCAGCTGCCAAAATCCACTTGATGAGTAGTGAATACAGTAGTTGCTAACAGTCGACTAGTCACACCTTCTACAGTAGTCATGGGATGGTGCATCGTTGAAGAGCTATGTTGAGGTCTATTGGATCAATACGAATTCGTACATCATCTTTGGATAATTTAGTATCCGTATTTTTCTTGTCATTTTTTCGTTTGTCAATTACGAGCATAGAAGACATCCAGGGTGTGTGTTCATCTTCTTTAACAATAACTCCATCAGCTACCATTTCATTTAATTTCCCTTCAGTAGGCTCTAGTAGAGCAATGAGAATTTTCCGAGGTGCATGTATAATAAAAGGTACAGTTGTAGCAATCTCCAAATGAACTGGTCTTGGTAATATTCCAGGTTTCTTGCTGAAACAATCCATGTAATTCTTTAATACTGGATCGGCATTTATTACTGAGTTGCTTGACTTATTTTCAATAGTTGTAATCAAATTAATGTCCATAAATTGGAGGATTTCTAGGTCTAAACATGCCTCACAGCTAAGTAAGGGTGTAAAGGAGCCTTCAACGAATAATAAATTGACATCCAAGAATCAACTTTTATATTGGCATTGTAGTTTTATACTCCCCATAGGATACGCAGGATACTTTGCCAGCCATCCTTTTAAAGGCTGCTTATTTTTTTGTAATTAGCAACTTCTTAGTATTTTATAAGTATCAACAAGAATGACAGACGCGTCTTCGCCTGTATCAGCTTTGATCATAATATTCTTTCCGGCAATTTTCATTGTTATCATGCTTTTATGCTTCTTGTTTGTTTCGATTGGTTCAATTTGATCATTTCAATACTATGAAAATATGTGTGTATACTGTAAATCTCATCGTTAGTGGTTTGTGTCCGAGCTATCTATTTACAAGAGTTGGGACATAGGCTCGAATTACAATTTCATGGACGCCATTTTTGTTAAAAAAAACGAGGCCGGGGTTTTTCACGACGAAGTTCAGTCAAAACTTTGGTACGTTTGAAGAAAAGTGTCAACGCAATTGGCATTTAATGCATGAAAATATGCTTTTACTTGTGTGAAGTTAGGTTTCAAAGGTTATAATGCAATGGAAAATACAAATAGGCAAATACGAGATAATTCTGGCTAGAAGTTGTACATAGAGCTCATAAAAGCAATGGAAAGGCATGTTAGTTTTCTATCAACTTCTTATATTTAGCCGCGATTGAGTTCGACATTACACATTACCACTAGCTAGGTTGTCTCAAATATGTTTTGTAGTGTTTTCTTATAATGGAGAACACTGAAGTGATATAATTTTGAGTAAAATTTATTCGTCTAGCTCACAATTTGCTACTGGAAAGTAAACCTGTCAAATCTTAAAATCTCTTCACGCATTCATTGCAATTGAATTCGACAGTGTCTCAAAATTGGCTTATTTATAAATTGATACGATATTGTTAGAAACTTGATTTAGACATGAATCTGAGACATCAACCATACAGTGAGATAGAGTTAACGCAATCAATAAAAACAATTATACTCGTTCAACTACAAACACGGACTAAAAATAAACACGTGGCTTAATCTAATTTGCATAATTCATGCACTAATTATCTTGCATCTATAGTGTAAACACTAATTATTCCAATACATCCACTCATGCCTTATTTTGTTCGTTAGCTCATGATACAATTAATGTGTTCAGCTTTTAAAAAACTGATCAATCAGTATTAAACATTGATTGTCGTAATTCTTGAAACCATTTCTTTGGTAGAACTTTTGTGAGACCGTCGGCGACCATCTCCTTTGTTGGACAATATTCCAGCTTGATTTACTTGTTGGCCACCTTCTCTCTTACGAAGTGATGCTCCACGTCGATGTGCTTGATTCGTCCGGGATGTTTAAAATATTTTGCCAATGAAATTGCGCCGCTGTTGTCCTCGTCTATGACTGTATAGCCTCTTCTTGCTTCAAGTCTATATCCTGTAACAATGCTCTAAACCACGTCACTTCTCGTGCTTCTCATTAATCACCACGTATTCCGCTTCGGTGGTTGATAGTGTCACTGTCGCCTGCTTTTTACTGAGCCAACACACAGATCCTCCGCAAAACATTATAATGAATCCAGTACGGGATTTCCAGTTTAACTCGTCCCTGCCCAATCTGCATCAACGTATGCGCTTAGATTTACACTCCTGTCTTCGGCTTTGAACTTGATGCCGTAGCCTGATTGTAACTTGATTGTCCCTTTGATGTACCTCGGTAGTCGCTTCAGCTTCAGTGCTGAGTGCTAGGGTTCGAACAATATTGACTTAGCTGACTGAGCGTGATTGCCAAATCTGGTCTTGTTCGGCATACAACATAGTTGATACTTCCAACGATGGCTTGGTATCGCTGATTTTACTTTGATTCTTCTTGGTCGCTCTTCGTTAGTTTCTACTTGAGTTCTTGAGGAGCTCAAGTTGGATTGCATTCACTCATTCCACAATTTTTGATGAGCTCCTTCAGGTATTTCTTCTGATTCAGAAATAGCAATCTTTGTCTTCGATCTATCTCTATTTGCAGTTCCAGTACGTAACTTGTCTCTCCAAGCTCTTTAACCTCAAACTTCCTTTTCAATCTTTCTTTCTCTGCTTTGATGATGTCAATGTCTTTTGAAACAAGCAATATGTCGTCAACGTGTAGGACAATGATGAGAAATGAATCTCCCACTCTATCGCCTTAAATGCAGTTATCTACTTTGCCTTGCAGCCTGCATCTCTAAAGAATGTGTCGATAGTTGAAAACAAACACAGTGAATCTCGTTTCAAGCCATGCAGGCTCCATTTTAGTTCGCATACTAGTTGCTGTTTCCCTGGCTCTGCGTAGCCCTCTGGTTGTTCCATATAAGTCTTTTCTGACACTTCTCCGTTTAGAAATGCTGTTTGCACATCCATTTGATGTATTTCCAAATCAAGCTTGTTGGCGATGGCCAATATTGATCTGATTGAATTGAATTTCGCTACTGGAGCGAACGTTTCGTCAAAATTGACCCCTTCAGTTTGACCATACACTTTTGCCATCAGTCGTGCCTTGTATATCTTTCCACGTCGCCTGCAGCATTTTTTGTCTTAAATACTCATTTGGAACCAATCCCTTTTTTTTAGGAGGTAGCTCAAACAATTCCCAGGTCTCATTTTTCTGAAGCGATTCAAATTCGGTCCAAGGCATTTTTCTATTCCTTCTTCTTGTCTGAATTCAAGGCTTGTTTGATCGATTCAGGCTCTGAATGGTCAACCATGCTCGTGATGAGTGCATGATTGTTTTCCCACTATTCACGAGTGGTTGGCCCATAAAGGTCCGGCACAACTATTGATCTTCTCAACTGTCTTTGGCAGTCTTGATCAGTTTCTGGATCATCGGCTTCTTGGTTGTTTTCTGTTGGCTGAATATATGCTTCTTCATCATGGTCATCAGCATCTTCACTTGACTAATTATCGCCTGGGGTATTCGGTAAATCGATTTCTTTACCCCTGCTCTCTTGCAACTGATGTTGTTTTGCGTCAGCGTTCCGATGTCCCAACTTTCCTGGTCAGAACATCTCTCGACACACAAAGCTTCCTGCTCTTTGGCTGCCACAAACGCTAACACTTCTTCTGCATGCTGTAGCCAATGAATATATACTTGATATAATTTGAGTCCAACTTTCGTCTTCTCTGCTTTGGTATGTGCATAAACGCATCACACCCGAATGTTCTCAGATTATTGATGTTGGTTTTGTGCCTATAAACAGCGCATACGGCATTGCTTCTTGAACGCCTTTTGTTGGCGATCTATTCCGAAAAATCGCTGCAGTCACAACAGCTTCTCCCCAAAATGAGTATGGGAGTTTTGCAGCATGACTAGCAGCCCTTGTAGACTCAACTATAGTCCTGTTTGCCCTCTCCGCAACTCCATTCTGCTCTGGTGTGTAATCGTTGCTCCGTTGCCTTTGAATACCATTCGTCTTACACAACGCTTAAAATTCTTTGGCCGTATATTCCTTGCCATTATCAGTTCTAACTGTCTTGATCTGTCTTCCTGTGAGATTCTCAAGCATGGCCTTGTATTCACAAAACTTTCTAATCTCTTGGCTTTTCTCTCTCATCAAATAAACTGACACATTTGTCATCGATGAATGTGATGAAGTATCGGTGATTGCCATGAGAACGGGTTTGCAAGGGACCACAGAGTCACTATGAATAGTCTCTCCAACCTCGTTTGCTCTTTTGGCCTGATTCTTTGGAAATGGCTTCCTGGCTTGTTTTCCCATCGTGCATCTTTCGCAAACACTTTATGTTACCCCTCCCTCTATCTCTATTCCATCTACGAGATTCTCTTCAAGTACCATTTTCATGCTTTCATTGTTAAAATGTCCCAAACTCCTGTGCCATCGGTCCAAACTTGCCACCTTTGATGCAGTATTGCACTCTTCATTGTTCTCGCATTTCTGTACTTCTCCACTCAATCGATACAGTTTCATTCCTAGTTGACATACTCCTGATCCTACTGTCACCTTTCGTGTCTTTAATGAAGCATTTCTGACCTTCAAATTTCACTTCAAAACCTTTAGCCGTGATTGCCTCTACTGACAACAGATTCTTCGCGAGATCCGGTACATTTAATACCTCAGCAAATTGACCATCTCTGCCTCCAAACTCCCATCTGACATTGCCAATTTCAATAGCTTGAACCACTCTGTCATCTCCCAATCCAATTTAAAGACATATACTTGCAAACGCTTTTATCACTCGCTTTCTATATTTGTCTTTTGCTTCATCTCCAGCGGGTACTTTTTCCTCTCCACTCACAATATCCCATAAACCCTTGTCTTCAAGAACCAATTGCAGCTTGAACTTCCACAAGTGAAAATTTTCTCCCTCTAACTTTCTCGATCTTCGACGACGCGCTGTCCCGGCAAACAACGAACGTTCGCTCAACGAACGTTCAGTGAACGTTCGCTGAACGTTAATTTCCCTCCGTCCGACACGAACGTTCTGCGAACGTTCACAGAACGTTCGTAGTGGAAAAACAGCGAAGGCTCAAATCGGACGTTCCATGAGACTTCATGGCAGTTTCAAAATTTGAAATAATGAATTATTACTTATTTAGGAACACCCTGAAGTATTTCCCGATTTGTGTTGATAGTTCCTACCAATAGATTAAAAATATTTATTTTTATCAAAATCATATAGTACTTGGAGACCTTGGAGCGTAACGATAAAAACATGGAACTGGAAGGTTGGTGAGACTATAACTTATACCACTTGGTAGAGATTCGGGAGTAGTGGTTTAATAGTAGAATAATAATATTTGAACATTCTTCATTTATTAGCTTTTGGATGTATGGTTGATCAAAGTTAAATTTCAGTATTACACGCTTGGGCACTGTAAGAGATACTTGGGTAAATGCAGAGGATATTGATATGCAAATCATGAATTAAGCTGGAATATAGCCAATCAGGGCAATATATCATTAACGTATCGAGGGGAATATAAAGCAAGTAAATAAAAACGATGAGTCACCATTGTTAAAAAGGTTTTCTCAACCATACCCTATACACTGTCATGATACTGTATAGGAGGAATATAGTGCTGCCTGAGTGATCATATAGATATATAGCATAACATTATTATATTGCAGCTGCCTTTGCTGGATGTTCTTGTCGGTTCATATAAAAATAGCGACGTCACATTGTCTATGAAGTAAAAGTAAAGTAAGCACAGAAGTGTCAGTGTCAGTGTTTATACGGAGATACGGAGAACACACAAACAGTTTTCACGTGCCTCTGTAGGCTACATGTAGTGTTTTTATTATTTTTAGGCAAGGATCCCATGTTGAGTGAACGTTATTCAGACCTACAAAAAACGTGCGGTGAACGTTATTTCGATATCTACACTCGAACGTTCGGTGAACGTTTGCTGAAGGTCCGAATGACCCTTCAACGAACGTTCAGCAAACGTTTGCTGAACGTTCGTTGTTTGTCGGGGGTATTCTGCCATTTTCTTTTAAATCCACAAGTGTCAGCCACTACAAATCTGGGCCCATAACCTGTTAGAAACTCTATTTAGACACGAATCAGAGACATCAACCATACAGTGAGATAAAGTTAAAACAACTATACTCGTTCAACTACAAACACGGACTAAAAATAAACACGTGGCTTAATCTAATTTGCATAATTCATGCGCTAATTATTTTGCATCCATAAAGTAAACATTAATTTTTCCAATAGATATTTTAGTTGCTTCAAATTTTATATTATCCTGATAAAGTTTTATATGTTTTGGAAAATATCACTGAGGCTTTACTTTGGTTATTATCACACTACTGGAAAGACTCAAATTTTATCCATTTCGAATCATTGTGTATTACCGTCTTTTTAGAAACCTTGTACCTTCACTGAATCTGACTTTACTGTAAATAAAATTAGATTATTGCATACTGAGACGCTGCTATGTCGCTCAAAGATCTCCTATGAATTGAATATATTTCAGAATACAGTACTTATAAATCTTTTGGATAAAGGCTCAGCAACTAACTTATAATATCAACGCAAGTACTGGAAACTTAGAAAGGCGGTCGGTCT
This sequence comes from Haliclystus octoradiatus, assembly GCA_916610825.1. NCBI lineage: Eukaryota > Metazoa > Cnidaria > Staurozoa > Stauromedusae > Haliclystidae > Haliclystus > Haliclystus octoradiatus. Next base: position 10,159,293 of record OU744451.1, read on the forward strand.
TGGTCAGATTCCTACCATGATTTTTGATCTAAATTTGGCTGTCCTTGAGTTCAGCTGAATCGTCGCTGAACCCAATAAAGATCCCAGGTATATCATGGTTATGTTAAATATTTTAATGTTGTATCTGCATTATTTCCGTTTGGGGTTTATCAGATTATCAATTTGAATTATAAAATGCTTTGATATCAAGCCAGATACATAATTCCTATCATTTTCATGTGAATTTATTTGTGACCTGTATGGGTTTTTCATTGAATGACAGCCTTTTGATTTGTATTTGTACTGTATTTATAATGATATTCACAATTTATGACTGTATCTGTACTGTACTAGAACGTCGTTGTTGAACTTAATAATGTTGCATGGAAATTTGTACATCATGAAGCTGTCCAGCATGATCATGGTTAAACTCGTTTGAAATAATCTTATAGCAGTTTTAATCCTTTCTTCTGCTGAATAATATCAAGAACTCTGATTTGTTTGTTAATTCGCAAAACAGCGATTGATTGTTTAATAATTGTGATGGCAATACTCTTGTTGCAGTTTCCCTGATGTGCTGAGGATGTCTCCAAATGAAAGAACAACTTATGTGACCTTGATATTATGCTAGAAACTGATATGGCAACTTTGATAACAAGGAATATAAGTTTTTATAATGATAATGATATACCCTATTACTTTACCTTCAAAAAGCATTGCAGTGAATATGTGGCTATGCCTTTTAGTGATGAAGTCGAAATGTGACAATATTATATGCTAATTATAAAACATACTATATGATTTTTATGATATTAGATTTATAAGAGTTATTAGATAAATTGTGAAGAAATGAATTTCCTTGTCATTTTTTTCTAAATGATGATCAATCAATATTGAGCTGCTGACATGAAGATCAAAGCGCCGTTCAAAAGTTATGAGGTTATGAATTGTTGTCTTCTTGAGTTTGCGTCTTTTAAAATATAACAATGTACGACAATTGATTTACTTAGCTTAATTTCGCCAAATAGTATTCCAACTGAGTCAATCAATCGAAATCCACAATAAATCATGCAACTTATAGTTAGTTTTATCTATCAAATCATATCGATCATCGTCGCTGCTCGTCGGTCTTGTCGATTTGTATTCATTTTTAGATTTTGATTTTTATCATATTAAGGACGCCTATAACGTCAACAACTTTCAGAATGTAAACAATGTAGCTTGAGTTTCGTCCTGGCATCTTTAATCTGATCAAAGACTAATAAACGGCAATGCAAAACTCAATTTAAATCGACGTAATAGTAAGAAAGTTATCAAACATTCACCATAGATTCTGTTTCGCGCAAAAAAGTTTGAACAAAAATGGCGTCCTGTAGTCACGTGAAAAGCGCTCAACCAATTAGCGCACGAAGCGGCGTGTTCAAAGTATATTCCAAGTCTTGAAAATAGATGGCCCTGGCTTGTGTGGGTGAATTTGTATCAACTATACAGCCAAAGTTTTGGTTGGGTTCTTACACATCCTTGCATAATGACCTTCTTGATGACAGGTCCTGGATTTCTGCTTATAGGTTTGATGGGTGGCTAAATGAATGTTTTCTTTTTTTCTTTAATTGTTTCATTTTATTATTATTTCATTGTTTCATGTTGATAACCACAATAGCGGCATGACCTAGCTTTTTGTCCGTGACATTTAAAACAATCTGAACGAGGTTTATCGAACTTTGTCTCTTGATGAGATAAGCTATTCACTTGTACTTCACTGAAGCTAGCACCAAATTGACATTTTTGTAATTCAGAGGCTTGAAATGTTCTGCAATATTGATGTCACTTGTCATGGTTAATTTTATCCGCTTAAGAAGCTCTCCACGAAGTGTATCTGATGGGAAACCACCAACAATGCGATCTCTAATCAAAGAGTTTTTGAGCTCTTCAAATTCACATGTAAGGGCTAAACGGTTTAGATCAATAACGAAAGCATCAATGTGCCCTCCCTCAGCTTGGTTTCTTCTATTAAACATTAATCGTTCATAAATAAAATTTCTTGAACCTGCACAAAGTTATTCAAATTTCTGGCAGACAACTTCATATTGCAATCTGTTTCCACTATCGTCATATTGAAAACGATTATATTCCTCAATAGCATTTGGTCTTGCAAAATTTAGCAACATGCTCACCTTTAGCATATCAGGCATTTCATCTTTTTCTTTTGCAACCAAATAAATTTCAAAACTCATGAGACATTTTCTCCAATTCTCTGCAGTGTTTGTGTCGAATACCATCAGCCCTGGCTTTGACATATCAATGTGGTTTTCCATAACGCAAAAAAAAAAATAACTTCAAATACCCAACTTTTAAAAACTACAGCAATCCCTTATCTGACATATAAATAACAATGTTCTGAATTTAATTAGACACAAAGAAATACATCACTTTAAGTTGATTAATTCTTAACATAGTAACAACTTCCTACACAAAACAAAACTAAAAAAAACACGAGGCTTGGCAGCCCGCTTTAAACACAGGGAATCCAGATAGTTACAATTATAAAACTACAACAGTCCGTTAGAGATCGGTAGAGGTCCAACAATTTCCACATGGATTTGATCAAAACGACGATTTGGTGGAACGATCATATGTGGGCGAGTAGCTGTATGACGGTGAACTTTGGCACACTGACAGTTGATGCAAGTCTTTGTCCAGTTGCCAACGTCTTTTTGCAGTCCAGGCCAGATAAATCGTGAGGATATTAAACGTCGTATGGCCCTGATACCAGGATCAGCCAAGTTGCGGTGCTGATCAAAAATGGTCTTCCGCTTTGAAACAAAAACAAGTGGGCGTTGCTGAGGGGTAGAGGAATCGCAAAGTAATGGCAGGGACGATCCTTGAAGAGGCATTGGAACAAGATGGAGAGATGACTTGATTGCTGATGCTAGGGAGTCTTTTTCAGGAGCTGGAGTTTCTGCAAGATCAAAAAGGTTGACAGAAGATGCTATTGCAGCAACATATTCAATGGAGATTCTGGATAAGGAGTCGGCCACCACGATATATTTTCCACAAATATGATTGACATGCGAAGTAAATTCTGAGATGTAAGCAAGGTGTCTGATCTGCCGAGGTGTTGGATGATTTGTTTTGTTAATGAGGGAAAACGTCAGAGGCTTGTGATCAGTAAGCACATCAAACGGGTGCCCTTCCACGAAATAGCGGAAATGTTTGATGGCCAGATAAACAGCTATAAATTCTCTATCAAAGGCACTGTATGGAGTTTCTTGAGAGCGGAATTTGCGTGAAAAGAAACAGAGGAGGCGCCACTGGCCTTGTGTGTATTGCTCCAGGACTGCCCCAACAGCGACATCAGATGCATCAGTAGTGATACTGGTTGGGGCGTTAGCTTGAGGGTATGTAAGGAGTGTAGCAGTTACGAGTGTGGCTTTACTGTCTTTGAAGGATGACTCACAATCTTCAGTCCAGTTCGAAGCTGTTTGCTTTCCACTGAGTAATCTGTAGAGTGGAAGAAGTATTGAGGCACAATTTTGGATGAATCGAAAGAAGTTCAGCAATCCAAGGTATTCACGTAGAGATCGATGATCGATTGGAACTGGATACTTCGAAATATCAGCAACACGGTCAGGCAATGGGCTAAGTCCAGTAACATCAATCTTATATCCAAGAAAATCGAGAGTGGGCTGGACTTGTAGGGTTGATGATTAAACCATACTCTGTCAGACGTGCGAAGAGCCTGTGACAGTCAACTAGGTGTTGTTCGAAGGTTGGACTAGCCACGAGAATATGATCCAGATAGACATGGACAAAATTGAGTGGGTGGCAGACGTTATCAATGAACCTTTAATATGTTTAGGCCGTATTACATAGCCAAAAGGGCATCCTAATGAATTCGAAGAGGTCGAAGGGGGTGGTAATAGCAGTTTTTTGAATGTCTTCAGCAGCGACAGGGATTTGATGATATGGGCACGTACCAAATCGATCTTGGAAAAAAGAGATGCAGCAACGTCTTGAATATTTATAATTGGATACCGATCTGGAATAATTTCATTATTTACAGTAGGGTAGTCACCACATGGACGCCACTCCCCAGACTTCTTTAGGACTAGGTTTAATTGGGAGGCCCAACTGCTAGATGAAGGATGGATGATACCAAAGGACATCATGACATCAAAGTCTTTCCGGGCAGCTGATAGACGATCTGTAATGAGTCGGCGAGGCTTGGCGAATGTAGGAGGACCAGTTGTAGGAATGAAATGTTTAACCAGATGATGGATACATTTTTCCTTATAGCATGGATGGACGTAAAATCATTAAGTAATTGATTGAACGGAGAAGTTAAAGCAGCAGTAAAGTGATGAATTGTGGAAGAGATGGAGATGACAGTTAAATATTGAGCTGGAAAACGATAACATTGTGAAGCGTTGATGAGTTGATTATTCTTCAAGTCGACTAAAAGTTCATGATGACAGAGAAAGTCAGCACCAATGATCGGATGCTGTATGTCAGCAACAAGGAATGTCCAAGGTAATGGTGTTGGAAGATCAAGATTCAAAATAATGGACTGTGTGCCAAATGTTCGTATGGGACTACCATTTGCAGCATTGAGACTTTCCAGCGGGGAACAATTACGACGAACTAGCTGGATACACACTGACTTCAGCACCAGTATTTATTAAAAATTTGACGCCAGTGGCAGTGTCGCGGACAAATAGTAGACGACTGGAAGAGCCAAACACAGTAGTCGTCATAAACGGCTGGCTTGATCGTTTCCCGACCAGGTAACGGGCTATTGTATCGATTGGCTCGTTGACCAAAACTGATGTGATACCAGCAAAGACCATTGGTAACAGGGGAAGAGGTGTGTGGAGATTGTTTCAGTGCTTGAACCTTTCTTCGTAATGCTGCTACTTCAGCTGCTAGGTCAACTGGTTCGTTGCGGACCGTGTTGCAGGCTGCCGAACTGCGGGCCGCGGTAATTGCGGACATTTGCGTCTCAATTGGAACTAAATCAGAAACCGATGAAACTTCGGGCCCTGAATGTAAGCTAGGATTATCCATAATATCATCAGCCACTGTTGCTTGTTCGCTCAAAGGAAGAGATTTACAAGTAGCTAGGGCAACAAGCACTCTAGTTGGTAAACGACGAAGATGAAGTTCTTTGATAAGAGGATTAGCTATTTCGTTGTGTTTATTGAGTAACTGATGAAAACGGCGATACAATTGCGTAGGCTTTCTATCGCTGAATTGCTCGCTTGCAAGCAAGGCATGAATACGTTGGTTGTTCGAGAGCGATGTTCGCTCGATTAATGCCAGCTTTAGCTTTTCGTATTTATCAGCGACAGGAGAAGAAGCAATAATTTCTATGACTTCGCTAGCAATGGATGGCATTAATGCAGAAACGACGTCATTATACTTAGTTGTATCGACACTTGTGCCATGGGTTGAAAAATGCGCTTCAACTTGCATAAACCATAAAGCAGGTAACTTGCGAGTAAGAGCGTGAATATTCGAGATTGGTTGATTAGCAAATGAATCAGGCATTTGAGCAGGAGTGACGTTATTATCTCGCTATTTGAATTACAGTTGTGACATAGATAACGGTCACTACAGGTTCATTTAGCCACCTTATGCAACATCTGCTTTACAAGTGCTATACACGACTCAACATTGTACAGCGGATGTTGAGCAAAGGTCGAGGTGATTTAGCCAACCCAAAATGCTCAACATTGTTGAGAAACAGTATCAAGCTGTGTTGAGAGTGACTTTGAAGATGATCAAAAATTTGCGCAACATTCTATTGTTCTCAGCCGCGTAAAGCTGATGTTGCGTTTGGTGTGCTAAATGAACTCGAAGGCGAAAACTACTCGCCGAGGTGGTTCGTAATTTTCTGATGCCTTCTTGTTTTTTCTTACGTGCCTCTCGTGCGCCAAATATCAATAGCTCACAGGAAACTGTGTGCCAATTAGTTATTGATACTTTCTTGGACAATTAATACAGAAATGACACTTCAATTACAAATTAAAATAACTTTAATGTATTTAAAACAATTTAACGGTATAAACAATAGATTGCTTAATAAAAAGCTAATTTTTTAATTAAAATATATAAATTTGATCAAAAGGGCTTTCGCTATCTCGATTAGATTCTGCAGTATATATCAAAGGATAATTACCAATCATAGACTTATACTCGTCGCTAACAGAATTAAATTTCTGCGCTTTCCGTTTACGTGATTCGGAAACGAAAAAGTTGGCAAATACTTGACCAATTTCAACTGCTTCTTTGGAGTGAGCAATATTAAGTTGATGATTCCATTCAAAAGCAGGCTTTTCTGGATGAAATTGTACACCATAGAATGGATATTTTATTCCTAAAGTAAAGAATCAATCAACACAACAAATTAGTTAGGTGATTCTATTCAACAAATGTTCATAAAGCCTTTCAACGTCCGTCTAATCATAGATTATAGAATACAGGGATTAGCAACTAAGGTCTGGGCACGAAATATGTTTTTGTTTGAGATTTTCCGGAATCATGTGATCTCCAGCCGACACAGAATTTTGTGCCAATTTTCACAAGTGTCATTACAACAACGCGGTCGACTGTTCTACTCATTTTATCATCGTTCATATCTTCAATATATGCTTGATTGTTTCATTATTTTGAAATGGATGCTCAATTAAATAACAATGATTTTCAGTACTTCGAATTTCTTAAACGTGGAAGGCGACGAAGAAAATGGCGAACTCAATCGGCGAAAGTTTAGAAAAGCGCACCTACAGATAAGTTTACGTTTATGCTAATATTGCTGAGGATTTGAAAACTAAAGGTGGCTTAACTGTGTCAGTAACCCTTCACACACGATCAAAACATACTGGTATAAAATTATCCATCGAATCGATGAAGATGAAGGTTTGTTCACGACCAAACCAAATGAATCTGCCCTTCTCAAAAGTTATTACGAATGAGTTATTTCTGGAGATGTGTCAAATATATTCAACACATTTGATCCCTTCCCTACAAATCTGCTCGGCCGTAATAAAAACATCTATCTGAAATTCAATGCGCGGATGAGCACCTTCGGAAAGTTTATTTATTATTGTTGTGGAACTGTGGAGATAATTTTCGTACACGAGCGGCATGGGCTAGAAAATTCAAACTTGAAAGTAACAGCAATTCAACATTAATTTGATCAAGAAGGTGAACGTCCATAATTTGATATTGTGTAAAATGTATTGTAAATGTAAGTTTAACATAACGTGATTATAAATGTAATACATCGACACTGAATGTTTTTAGATGCGTTTTAATTTACCAAACCAGTTATCGATATTTGCACCAATCTTGTTTATTCGGTGTATTGCTTGCTAAATATTTGTAGTGTGAAGCGAAATTATTTTTCAGCTTGATTGTGCTTTGTTAGTTATAAGTATATTTGTAGATTAATTCAACCACGAAAATCACATACATTTTCTTTTTCAAAGTTATAAACATTAATTTGCAAATTGCAAAAGTTATCAAAGCAATATTTTGTTGAAATATACCGCAAAACATGGTGAATTAAATTGAACAAATCTACTCGCTATTTTGTTTAAACGTAATTAAATTGTCATGGACATTTAAAGTAAGCTCTATCTAACATTGTCAAAACATAAAGATTACAAGGTTTTGACCGCATCGTTGTAATCTTGTGTCGGCTCAAGATCACGTGACTCCGTTTCGCGCATAATAGAGTTGCCAGTCCCTGTATTCTATAATCTATGTTCTAATGCTCCGCATGTAGCGCGACTCGAGGATATAGATATCCAGAACGATAATGAAGACAAGATCATAATAGCCTCATTCCAATATAATAATGTTATCAAACGTAGTAGTTAGATAACATTACAATAAATGGAACTATAAACAATACTGCATTTATTTAAAGCCAAATAATCAGAATTTGACGATTATCGTGTGATCAACACAACATGCCTTATAAGAAAATAATACTTAACTTCCCAAATTGCCAGGAAAACTGTTCAATACTGGAACGTGAAGACGTAAGAAAGTAAGAAAGTCCGGGGGTAACTACGGAAACAATTGATAATACGGGAACGTGCCAATTATTGAGAGGACCTTTTTCCGTGGTTTTCGAACTTTTTCGAACTTCCCTGGGGAGGAAGGTCAACTTTTATATTACTATCATTTTTTGTCCATGTGTTTCTGTTTACTTGGATTCCAATATTATGTAATCCTTGTAGATACAGTATCTGATATTTTAAAGAGGGATCCGAAAAACGACATTTTTATAGTTACATATATGCGTAAATTGCATTAAACAGTAAAATAGTTAGTAGGAATTTAATATCGATGCGTATTTCGTAATAGTGAACGATAAGAAAGTTTGGATACTAGAATTACGATTTTCTTAAGAAAGCTCCTATACTGATGGATTCTAACCTTTCTTGTAAATTTTGTTTACTCGAGCGAAAGAATGAATGATTCAATGAATGACACATTTTTTAATACTCAATAAGAAAACTCGCTTCGACATTGTCGACAGGCACATATAGAGAAAACTAAAAAGTTGTATGTATTCATTTATATAATTTTGTAAAATCTATTATATTTAGATGATGTTTGAAATCGATAATGCTTGAGCTAATGATTTGCTCGGGGAAGAAGTTTCACATTAATTTGTAACTACACGGTTAGCAAAATAATTAAATCAGTATGATTACTGCCTTGACTGTAAATTCCGAGAAGGTACGGGATACCCCCCAATGCAAATTTTTGACTCGTATTTTTGAAGATGATACGGTACTGAAGTTCTCGAATATGCAAATTCAATGCCTTATGTCGGGCAAATTGACAAACATCTCCCCGGTTGGCACTTGGAGTTACTGCCGTGATTACCACGATGAACTGTTGTATATGTATCATTGTATAGAGTCCAATTTATTTTTAGTTATTTAAAGAGAATGATTATGTGATAGTATATATGAGCAATGGACATATAGTGGGAAGTGTTACATAAGGGTGATATGAAAGACAATAGACAGAATCATTTTGGTAGCATTATTCCGTATTCGTTGAATTTTTTAGCAATTGAATCGTGACTGCAATAATATAACTATATACTGAGTAATGAACTTTTAACATATACCCTCCCTTTGTCTACAATAATTGATTATAATTCCAAAAGCCATAAGCTATCTGACACTTATAGATTAATCCAAATACGTAATCCTACATTGCGGGGTAGTGAATATCAAATTCATTCAATTTCAACCGCAATATCAGTTTGCAATAAGGTAACGCAAGCCCAACGGAAGCTGGCAGCAGAGTTGCTCGTGGGGGATTTTGCCAACTTATTGTTCTATATCATCGAGAAAGTATAAATTTTATAATAATTTTGTTATTGATCATTTTCCTTTGACCATGCTATAGATCTACTTACCATCGATCATTGAAACAAATTCCTTGCCATTCCTGTCTTTGCTTGTGCCAGTCACTCGGAAATGTTTTGATAATTTCTCTTCCTTTTCAAATAATTCTGGTGAGAAGCCATAATGATGAAAATTTCCAGTGACATCTTTCTCTGTGAATGCATCACACAATCTTTTTTCAGTCATATTCTTCAACATTTTAGATTCATCGTCACCCTCCGTTATTTTCACAGGAAGTGAGATATTTGAAGCATTCGTTTCTTCCAGTATTGATGTATCACCGAATTCAAATATTGGCATGGCTTGAAAACCTCGACATATTCCAAACACTGGAAAAAAGTTCCCATGATCGTTTTCTTCTTTGGCAAGTTCATAAATTATCTTGGCTGATTTAGAATATACTGAATTATTCATGCTTATTTGACCCCCTGGGAATAATACTCCATTCATAACTGTTAATGCTTTCCTCATTGCTTTTCTACTGACTTTTAAGGGGGCAATAGGCATTACGCGTGCACCAGCACTCTCAATGAAACGAACATAAGACGCAGCAATATAAGAGCGGTTCTTTAATTGTTTATTTCGCTTTAACAGAATTGGATCTGTGATTGCCATAGCAACAATACCAATAACAGGTCGCACATTTTCTCCATCAGGTTCGTGGGTTGATGAATTAACCAGTAAACAGTTAAGAATACAGAACAACAATACACAGCATGCTATTAATGCTCTCATTTTAAACAATTATATATCGACAATTTTCAAAATGTAGCTGCAATTTCCTCTCCATTTGTCGCAAATTATTTCAACTCTTTTAGTTTAACACAATGTTTTATGTATTGCAATTATGATATCATTCCATTTTCACGGTTCAGTAGAGTTTTGCTTGAGTCAACAGGTGGGGAGGGGCTACTATATTGATTCCCATTGGCCATCAGGTCTTTCATTCAAAAGAACTAAGATATGGTTTAAAAGCCATAGAATAATATTTTAGCAATCTCGTTGACCGATATATACTATAATGCATTCAATAAGGGTGATAATAAGACAGTTTGTGTAACAAAACAGAAAAAAGTGTACCAGGCACCGAAAGCCCCTTCGAATCATACCCGAATAAATATTAGATGAGTATTGCCTAATTAGTAAACAGTCTGGAAAAACGAAAGTTTATAAGTCGTTTTCAACTATAACCTTTCATCATAGACAGGATTTGTTCGAGCAATGGGATGGAAATATTTTTGAATTTTAATAAACCCTAAGCTGGAATTATTGATTACTAAGCTGGATTTTAAAGTATTCTATTTCCAAGAGATGTTGAATTCTTCTTTCGGTATCTCACGAATATTCATTAATTTACCGTGTAACACGTATACCATTACGAGCCCTAGTTGTGTCACTAAAAACTAATCATTATGATAACTTTAGCTAATGAATCTAGGGCCATATTAGATAGAAACTGGATCGAAGTCATTATTTATGCAGTAAGACAGAAATATGGACATTGGACACCATCTGTTTAAAACAAAAGAACATGTGAGAGTTTGATTTACTGCTGTTTGTGATAAACTTATCATAATCTCAATTCATGATGACATACACGCCTACGCGGTTAAACACAAGTCGGAATAGTGACGTATCAATTAACAATTAGTAATTCGCGTTACAGTATTACATACGAAAATCATAAGAATGCATACAATATGATTTTTGAAATTGCAATATAATTTATATTTTTAATTTGGTTCTAAATTTCCCAAAGGCCAGTAATCCAGTCAAACCCCAACTGTATTTATTATTGGGGTCACAGATCTTCCAATGTCTGAAAGGGTGAATACAAAATAGAAAGTTACATTTTCCACTGTCATTTCTATACCATTTACCAATACATGCTATTTATATTCAAACAAGTAGTTATAGAGAAATTCTGTTTTACAAATTTTTAACAAGTTCCAGTTTTACTACATAAACAGAAGCAAATAAGCTTTTAAGTTTATTACAGTCACTACATAAAAAGATACGAATAATTACAAATAGGACAACGAAATAATAACACTCAGTTGACATAGAAATCCCTATTTTGAGGATCGCAATATTTTAACTGTAATGAATTTGAGAGGATAGCTCCTTCAAATAAATAGGTCCAATGTTATTTATTTATTTAAATGTAGCCATATTATAATATATAATTTGTTCTTTCCCGTACACATGGATTCCTATATATAGCAATTAAGCGGCTGCATGTGAAGTACTATTAATATAAAGGGCGTTCATGTTCAGTGGATCAGTGGTCACTTGTCATTCTGAATGATTTAACAGAGTCATTTAATCATCGACTTCGATCATTTGATACCAGGTCATTTGTTACAATTACTGACGATGTTTATCAGGATTAAATAATATCTTCATTGCAGCATAACACACAAAGGATAGTAAGGTAGCTTATCTATAGCCATCATGCAAATATTGAATAAAACACGCTATCTGAAATGTAAAGTGTTGCCAACATTCTTTATCGTGCACACGATTTATCCCGTTAAGAATAAATTCATTAACTACCTGACTTTGACTTTTAATGTATTCTTTCAAAGTTAAATTTTCCTATTTCTCAAGATGATAAACTACTTCGTTGATCATTTGATTTTTAACAAGTAGGCTCCATGATCATCATCATCATCATCATTTTGCCTAGTACTGTGTTGATTGTTATTGTGATGTGATGTGATGCGATGTATATTATCTTACCATATAAATCAAAACCAGCAAATTTAATGATTGAACACAAATCAAATGGTTTGATGATAATCATGATGAGATATTTAAAGCAATAAATTTATTTATCATATCGAATATTACGTTATGAAAACTTCAGGAAATTGCTGTTATCGATGCTTGTCCTGTGTAAATATTAATGCTAACATATTTAAAATATAATGTTTTGAGGAAGGTCTAATAATTAATTTTATGATATGTTTTAATGTTTGATTTTATTCCATAAAGGCAAAAACAAATTAGCATCGACAAGGGCTAATTGATTTGTAAAATATACACTATTTTCATCTATAATGATATTAACGTTTCACATATGTAACACATTATTACAGAAGGCAATAACGAATAAACCTACTAGGATACGGTTTATGTATATATTGAAACAATAAAAATGAGATACTAATTAAGCATTCTATTTAAAGAAAACTTTGAACTGAACAGTTAGGAGCGATGCAGTGTTTACTTTTATACGCCGCTTGCCCCTTCTAGAATAGGTAAAAGTATCATTTCGTGCGGCTGCTGAATTAGCAGTATATGTCGCCTGTCGGCACAGCGTTCATGATCAACGCTTTCCAGATAATAAGGACATATACAGTGTATACCAGTGAAAAAAATTAACTTGAATAAATTCTGTAGTGCTCATTAAATTGAAATTTGAAATAATAGTTATACGTCAATATGTCAATGTGTTAATCATTGTAAGATAACACCTATATATGTATGCCTGTATTGACCATTTGAGTTGACAAATAAAAGTACATACATACATAATATGATGGTCATCATATATGGACTTTGAGGTATAAATGTTATTCTCATAATGCCCCTCCCTTGATATATCAATAAAATCTTTTTGATAAATACAGCACCCTATCCGTCTCTAAATCACATTACTGGTGAAGGTGATTCTGAATCTTGAATCAATATGTCGAGTAAGCTGATTCTAGGCTACTAAATCACTTGAACCCAGTCTTTCCGATTATCATTCGAGCCCGCGAAACCAGACGAGACTGCATCGACAGGCAAGGTATTCGTATTCACCTATAAGGCTGTTATTTGGCAGGATACGTTGAAATTTGCAATTCGATAAAAAACTAAAATAGCGAGAAACTTGAATGGTTAAGGAGTAGAGATTATGTTTTTAAGTGAATACATTTTCTGACGAGTAACGCAGAGTCAGATTAAAGGGACTATGCAGACCGGCAGCCCTTATGGATTTTTTTTTGGGTGCAAATTTTATTGTAAGTCACTACATCGACTTCGCATTTTGGTCGGCTGGATTGAAAGCTGCGAGGAATCCGAGGATATCACAACAAACAGAAATGGCCTAAACATTTATTCCTATTTCATAATTAATTTCGATTTTGCAAAAAAGAACTCTGAAGGACAGGAATCAATCATAATACACAAATTGCATTAAATAAGGGCCTACCACATTTTATGGTTGTGCAGGCTATACTATAACTTTGAAGTCAGAAAAAATACAACAATAAAACGAGTCAGCACAAACATAGGCGTAGGGGCATGCTTCCAACTGGGGGGGGGGCAGAAATAGTTTGCCCGAAAAATTTTCCCGGAAATTCCAAATCAAAATAATTTGTTTCCATGCAAAACTTCAAACACGTTAATGGTACTTATAAGGTGGTATTTTATCGATGCGGTACTGAATTTTTGGTATTTTCTTATTACGGAATGGTAGTGATAGTAATATCGGTTAGTACTCTTATACTATTAGTACTATTATTGTATTCTGATGAATGAACCACTACTTATGCGAAACAAAAAACTTAAGGCAAAACAGAGATATTTCAAAAATTTATAGCTGTGAAATTGCATTCCTAATCCTAACCACTATAAATTCCAATCTAAACGAAATATTGTTACGTATTATACACATAATTATAAGTTCAAGAGGCAAAACTCATGCTCAGCAAGGTATAAGTAATGACTCGAAGATTACGAGCCCAGTCCGTCATTCTAAGTTTCGCGCAAATGCGCTCATCAGACGGTTTATTCATAATGAGAAATATATGTGTCTTGGCAAGTATATTTCTAAGTATGAATAAACCGTCTAAAGAGCGCATTTAAGCGAAACTCAGATTAACGGACAAAACTTGTAATCTGTGGGTTAATATCGTTATATGTATATATATATTGAGAACAGCAAATAATAATTACAAAAGTAATATATTTTTAAAATCCGAATTTTAAAAAAAGTAATCATCTCGTCCATTCCTTCTCCCAAATATATCAATAATATCATCCATACAATTTTCTGCAATGTCATTAGCAAAAGTCCTCTCTATATTGATCACAGCGACATTGTTCAATCTAACTTGTCCCATGGTACTTCTAAGATATGATTTTATTCTTCTGAGACTGCTGAATGATCTTTCTGCTGTGCAAGATGTCGCAGGTATAGTTGCAGTATTTGCGCAGCTTTGTAAAAAATTGGAAGTAAAATATCTTGTCCAGCATCATACATATCTTGTACAATTTTTGAACCAGTAATCAACCCACTGTTTTCATTTGCATCCATTAAAGCATAATTGGTATTGATATTTTTTTCTGAATTCAGAAGATCTCTATCTAGACCGTAGTGGCTACAGACTGCGTCAAAACTTTTCTCCTGAGGCTCCTCGTTAAAAATAACATCACCAAGGGAACATAGAATGTTTTGATCGCTGCTACTAAATCTTGATTCGAGCTCCGATACAGCACGAGACTTACTTGGATAGAATGTTTCAATTCGATGGTAATCTTTTGGTGATTCATAGATCAAGGCATCAGAGACAGAAGAAGACTCTCCAACCAATACTTGCGACCGTCGAGAAGGCTGTTTAGTCCTCGGCAATCTAGCAGCTTTAACAGAAAACTCAGTGCCTTCAAGCTTTTCCATCATTATTGTAGTCAGATTTTCTGCAGTTTTCCATACAAGATCAAAAGAATCTTCTGTTCTGCATTTTTTTAATGTCATGGTCGCGTCAGCTGTATTCTTGGCAGTGATGACATCTACCCTCTTCCCTTGCAGAAATTGGCTAAGGCTGCTTGTGTTTGATAAAATAACTTTCAGGGTGATAAGGCCAATTACAAAATTAAAATCACTTATTGCCGTGAGCAAGCAACGACTTTCTGAATATATCTTGCTATCCTTGTCATTTGTCAGTACAAGCAATGCTTGGATAATGTTTGGCAGTTGCCCAATTACTGCCCGGACTGCTTCCCATCTACATGTCCATCGTGTGACGCTCTGAGATTTTAGAGTGCGGCACAAAACTTGTCCCTCCATGCTTGTGCTGTTTAAGAGGGCGTGTCTCTTTGGGCTTGCCTCGAGGAAGTTATAACTTGTTTGCACTGTTCCTAGTGAATTTCTCAGTGGCTTGATATCAATTAAAACATCTTGGATAGCAAGATTAAGCAGATGCCCATAACAGTGAACATACACAGCTAAAGGCGAACTTTCCTTTAATCTTGTCGATAGGCCTTTGTGGATTCCACTCATGCTAGCTGCACCATCAAAGCACTTTCCTACTACATCTTTCATATCCAAGGACAATCTTATAAATACATCTTTAACAATTTTGTACAACGTTTCACCCTCAGTTGAGGATGTACTGTAGAATCCAAGAAAAGATTCTTTTGTGTGGCCATTGAAGACATATCTCAAGCAAATGTATACCTGTATCTCAAGATACCTGTTCTATTCTGCTTATGTCGGATGTTTCATCTACAATGATTGACGTTGATTTGCTATCTCTTGCTTCGCTAGAAATCTTTTTCACAACCAAATCGGCTATGATTAGGAGCAATTCATTCTGTATGTCAGGGGATGTCCATTGTGCATGCGCATTTAGTTGGGTCTTTAACTTTTGCGACAGCCATGAGATGTCCTTGCATCGCAAAAGCAAAAGCTCTAAAAAATTCCCCCTATTAATATCCGATACAAAGTCTAAATTTTCTCTCTCTTCTGCGTGACCTCTTTGTGCAATATTTTGCTGTGCTGTAAAGAGAAGACATTCAATTATGATCTTCAAATAACTTCGATTTTTAGCTACTTTCTCACGATGTGATTCATTTAGCTTCTGCAAAATTGATGTTTTATTTTTTTGCAATGACACATATCCCATCCATTTCGCCATTGCCAGCTGGGGATTTCTGCTTTTTGCGTGCTTCTTAAGTCGCTCAGGTTTCTTCCAGTTGTCATATTCAAACGAGTCATCCCCCATAAACTTTTTGCATGCAAAGCACTGAAATTTCTTGTTCTCGCTCTTATAGGTAAGCCAAGAATATAATCTGTACAATTCATTGCTAAAATCTCTTGTATAAGTTTCTTTCGAATATATCTTTGGGTTATATTGGTTTTGCAATGGTTGAAACGGTGACGAAAAGTAATCATCTGACTGTACAGTTTTAGTTTTAGCACTGTCATTAACTTGCGATACAAAACGATCTTTACTTGGATTAACATCGGAAGATGTATCCTCTTTGCAATTCATATCATCGTCTGATTCACTGGTAGAAATATTTGATACTGAACCTTCCACATCTAGAAACAATATCACAGTTATATTATAGCACTTACTATTTTAATTGGGATAATGATATTCAATGTTCCCTATATATATGTGCTGTAATACTTTGCTTAATAGATAGTGCTCAATGCTATGTAGCAGAGCGTGCCATAGTATTGAAAATAGTCAGATCATTACGCAATCTATTAATGTGCTATCATGTATAAACTTATTTATTGCAATACCTTCAGATGTTCAATGAACATAACTATCCCCGTCACTTAATAAGCGAGATTATTTCATAGGAGAAATGATTGCATAAAGATGTATTTCACAATAATAAGTTATTGGCTTGCTACCCCTATACTGTGCAAAACGAAACTGAAAAACCGTTTAATAGCTTATTCGTTAGCAAAAGCCAGAAATCAAAACATATCAGCATTTTTAAGGGGAATTGTATTGCCAGTGGAAAGTTGGAAACACTATTAAACGAAACAAAGTATTTTATTTTAAATGTAAACCAATTGAACAATCAATCAACGTACGTACCTGTTTCCATATGTGATTCTTCAGGTGCTTCATTATCATTTGAGCAAGCAGTGGATATTATTTCTTCTGTTGCTGAATCACCTGTTCCTGGAGAAGTTGCTTTATTACAAAAAATTCCGCTAAGCAAAGTTTGATTACTTTCTACCACAACCGTAAACTTAACAGTGCATTCAGGATGTTGTTTAGCATGTTTATCATACTGAAACCATTTCCTTCAATCTCGGCACAAATATAAAATCTAACGGCGATGACGGTGTGATACCTGTGAATGCGGTCACAGGTGCATAACCACCTAATCTCTTTGATAATGAATTATTAATAACCATCTGTATAACTGGTAATAAACACGGCCAATCACTATCGTCAAGGCGTAATTCACATAATAGACAGCGTAATACAAATAAGATATCACGGTTCACTCGTTCAACTGTACCATTTGCCCACGGTGTGTATGCAGTAACAAAATTGTGTTTAACATTCAATCGTTGACTAACTTTTGTCATGACGTCATTTAGAAAATGTGTACCTTGATCACTGACCCATTGACTAACAATCCCAAATCTTTTAAACCAATCCATTAATGATTCCACAACTGGTTCATATGTAGCATTTGCAGCAGCTACTAGCTCAACAAATCCAAAATAATCATCCTTCAAAACCAAGATGTATCCAAAGGGACAATGTTCATCAGTTTTACTTGCAAATAAATAATCAAAATGAATAACGTCATTAGGCTTCTCACCTAACAAAACTTCTCCATATGGTCGAGGTATAACTTTACGCGGATCACATGCAAGACAATGTAAACACTTGAGACAAAACTTCTCAACATCTTTTCTCATCCCTTTCCAAATATAACGTGATAATAACGTACGATAAGTTGTATCGATGCCACGATGACCAGCTGACCCACAATGAGCTATATCAAGTAGTCGTATGCATAAATTGCTATCAGCAGGTAACCAAATAACACCATCCTCAGTACGTAAAACTCCATTAACATCTTTGATAACTAGTGGATTATCCAGATTACAATCCGATTGACTAATAATAACCTCCTCAATTGTTGGCCAATCAGATGTATCAGTAATAGATGAGATAGTATTAGTAATAATAATGGATCTAGCCATAATAATAGGGGATGCAACGCCCCAGCGAGTTAAAAGATCGCTCCAAACATTTAATTCTCCAACAATATGCTCAATAGTATAATTGAAAGCCATTAACCGTAGTGCCCATCGTTGTAAACGGTCAGCAACATGCTTATCCACTGTACTATTCAATGCTAACGGATCAAATATGTAAATCAGGTTTCGATGATCACAAAATATTCTAAAACCGTTTTCTGTAAGCAATAAATAATCAAGACGAGAACAGGCCTCAATAATTGGAAATGCTTCTTTTTCATTAATGGACCAACGTGTACTAGCCCCTTTAAATTCACCACTGAGAAATACAAGTGGCTCGTGACGTTGCTCATCAATTGGTAATACTAAATCTGCAACAGGCACTTGTGTAGCAACTATTGCCCAAAAATAATTACTAGCATCAGTAAAAATACATAGTTCATAATCAGGCTTCAAATGAGCCAATGTCACAGCATGACTTAATAACTTTTTACTATTCTCAAATGCTAATAATTCATTCTTACCCCAGCCAATGTCAGATAACTTGACAGAACGGGCTGCTCTCTTTGTACGTGAACCAGAGACATCGAATGCTTTTTCAAATATATCTCTTAGAGGTGCTATAACTTCAGCAAAATTTGGCAATGATGATCGCATCCAATTCAACGCACAAATAAACTGCTGCAAATTACTGGCAGTGACAGGTGGTGACATCTAAGTAATTGCTTGTAATCGGGATGGATCAAATTGGATTCCCCTCTCCGATATTATTCTGCCACACCAGCGAATACTGCTGCGTAATAAAATACTTTTACGAGCATTAACCTTGAGTTTATGTTTACTTAAAACATGGAGAACAGTAGCTAATGTTTCTTTTAATTCCTCAAAGGTTTTGCCAAAACACAAAATATCATCTACCCATTGTATAGGTGTGGCATCCTTTTTCAATTTTACCTCCATTGGTGGGACGTCTGCAGGTGCATCTGGTCCCAGATTTAATCTCCATAATTCACTGAATGTTTCGATTAATCTTTTCAGCTCCCCATATTCATATTGGGTTGCAGTATCACCCTTCAACTGTTCCAATACTGCCTCAATTGCATCTACTTGACAATTTGGACCAATGTCAGGCTGCCAAAGAGGGAAATCATCTGTCTCCTTTTCGTCACTATCGGCCTCCAAATTATTTACATCAATAGATTCATTTTGATTCTTAGCAATATCTGCGATCAATTGTTCTATGTTGATCCCTATTGACTCTAGCAATGGTTTACCAATTATTAAATCATCTTGCAGATTATTAATTACAATGCAATCAATTGCTCTCAGCACTAATTTTCCAGCTTTTGTTTATAGCGTTAAGTTTATACTAATTGTGCTAGTAACTTTTTCTGTTACCTCCTTTTTTGCAAATTGAATGTCCACAGGAGGGGTCTCTTTAATCATAGTAGGTGTTTTAGCAGCTATTAATTCCGCCAAATCACGCCTGATAAATGTTCTGTCGGCCCCTGTGTCTAACACATATTTGCACTTTATCACATCGTTCAAAATTGCACAATTATTTGACAACTGTCTGCTTTCAATATATCTGTTGACATTATTTGTTTGAGATCAACTGGTTTACTTTTATCTTGAGATTTACTGTATGCAGCTCCTGATCTTGTTTTAGATAGCTTTTCTAATAAATCCTTTTTTTCATTTGCTGTTGCGTCTGGGCCTGGGCAATCCTTTAGCCAATGCTTTCCTTTACATTTTAGACATCCAGTTGCAGGCGGTGACTTCGTATCTTTCTTGTTTCTCTCTTTACCTTCTTGTTTAGGACAATTAGCTTGAGAGTGGTTTCCTTTGCAAGTCCAGCATTCCAATTTCTTTTTAACTATGTAATGTTCTTTTGTAGCGTGACTAGCGTCCATCGGTTTTTTCTCTTTTTCGGTTTCGTTAAAATTAAATACATCAAATTTTGTTGTTAAATCCCTTACCAATTTGAAAAGTTTTGCCGTGTCTTTCTTTGACTCGCTGTTTCTATATTTCAGTTCATTCTTCAAAGTTTCTCTTAACTTGTAAGGTTGGATAGCGTTCACAATGCATTTATTTTTTAGTTTCTTGTTACTTTCTGTGTCCAATAATGTCTTAATTCCGTATTTGTCCAATATGTCATCTACATCTTGAAAAATTTTTAACACTCTCGCTTTTGAGTCTTTTATAGTTAAATCCATTTTTAATTCTTTTTTGAAAATCTGTTCGACGTCAGGGATATTATCGTCTGTCCCTACGTCTAATTTTCTGCCAATATAATCGAGAAGGTTCTTCTCGGTCACTTCTGCTAGAGTTTTTTCGAGTTCATACGTTGCTATGGCTCTCAATAAAGATGTGTTAATCCAAGCTCTTACCGTAAGAGGCTTGATCTCCTCTCCACCATGCTCGTTCCTCTCTTTTATCAACTCTATAAATACTCATCGTATTTTCTTTTAAATACCGTGAAATCTTCTCTGTGAAGACTTCAATTTCGGAGCAGTCACAGGTAAGAACAATAATCTTTCCCTTGTAACATCTCCTGATCCGTTGTCTTCACCCATATTAAAATACTTCCTTTAAAAATGTCGATATGGTGAAATGTGAAAACTAAAGTTAACTTTGTAGTATATCAACGGTAAAACATGAGTCAAGTGAATAAAAACAATAACGCATATAATTAAACACGTTGGTATGTCGACGACAGGGACCAAAACCAGACTGACTCCTTTCTCATGGTGTCGCAGAAATCTAACTCTCGACATGACGTCAATGACATCTGTCAATCAAATATCATTACAAATGTTGATCAATATACATATACGTTATGTAGGTAACATCTTTTGGAAATATGATTACAATTCCAAATAGAATTGCTGATTAATCTACGACGCATGGATAGCAACATCACAGCATAAAATTACCTTGATTACATTATCCACATAATAAATAATTTTCTAAAAATACCAGAGCGAATCGAGAGTCTGAAGACTCGCAGAATTTGTAGTTTCCTTTTGTAAAATTTCAAACACACGCATACTGTCATTGCATTTGGACGGACAGATTTCCGTAGCTTTGAGCTGAGGTCCTGTTTCCGCCTCAGACATTTCTGATCTTTACTTTCTTTCACTTCTCTCCTGTATTTCCATTTGATTGCGTCGAAAAATAATGTTTACAATATGTGGACATACCATGAAATATTAAAATTAGATTGCAACTATATTAATTCAAGAAAACTAGCCAGCGCCGTGGAAAAATACGCGAGGCAAGATGGCGTCATGCAGCTTTCATTTTTCATAAACATCGAACACCAGAGAGAAGAAGACAGCTAACATGAAAACGAGTATTGAAAAGTGAACTCACTTTTCAATAAAGAAGACCGCCGGTCTGCATAGTCCCTTTAAAGGGATTGACCGTTGATGCTTCGATGCTGATTAACATCATGGACATTTGAATTATTTTTTATTTTTGAATTTTTATTCATATTAGTTAACAACGTTTCGATCGCATCATGCAATCATTTTCAAGTTAAAGTTTAAAATTTATTATAGGACTATTCATATGGGCTATTTAATACAATATACAAAGGATAATAGTATAATAATACAAAATAAAAAAGATACAAATAAAATTGACAAGAAATATCTATTTAAACTCTAGGGATTTTAAGGAGTCCTTATATGTGTTAAGCGATGAATTAATTTTTGAAATAAATACCATCTCTTTTATTAAACAGTCAAATTTTGTTTAACCACATTTTTGCGTGTGTAGCCAGCATAGTCAGCATTGCACTGACCACTTAAAATGGTAAACAACGCTTCTTTATGTCTTAGCTGGTCTATCTTTGGTCTAGTAAAATAGTAAAAATTGGTCTAATTTCAATGCCAATTGGGTTACTTAGCCGTGAAAAGTCTTGCTTGATGACATCGGCTGGTTTCTGGTATTTAAAAGGTAGAATTATATTAAAAATTGTCACTTGAGGTTTGTACATTAAATCATCATCATCATCTTTATTTATTTAAAATCGTATTCTACTATTTTGCATAAATGCTAGCAGTTACCATTACACAAAGTACGGTATGTTTTACAGAATAACGATTACTTATCTAACTTAATATGTAAAATAAAAAATAAAAATAATAATAATAAAATCTAAATAAAATTCATACTGACTTACACAATGTATAATATGTATATATTATTTTACTCTCGTATGTATTCCTCCAGTTTGATCGTTCTCAGTAATGCTTTGAATGATTTACAACTGTATTTTTCAAGGTCGAGACCCCTGTGTGTTCGACTGATGTTATTATACAATTTTGCTCCGATGCGTACGACAGAGTTTTAGCGTGCAGCGCATGTATAGCTTCTCTCTGTGAAGTCTTTCCTTGTTGTCGATCTTGTTTTTCCAGTGACATTTGTGAATTTGTCCATGATATATTTCGGGGCTTCAGCATGTCGTACTTTCCAGCAGAGTAGGGCTACTGATTCAAGGAAGTGCTGCTTGGTTGACCCATGGAAGATTGAGACAATTGCCAAGCAATCTTCTGTTGGGTGGAGTCTGCTTAATCCAATGACTGTTCTTACGGATCTTGCCATAGACTTGTCGAGGCGGGCTTGTAGCGTTTTATTCAGATTGCAAAGTAATATATGTTACAAAAGGAGAGATGGGGGTACGATAAAGTCTTTCATCAGTAAGACTTTCTTTTCTAGAGGAAAGAAGTTTTTGAGCCTTGCTAACATTGAGGACTTCTTGGAGATGCTATTGCAGATGTTTGATACTTGTGCTTTATATGAGAGGTCTGAATCAATCGAGAATCCGAGGATTTTCAGACAAGGAGATGATGATAGTGGTTCTCCATCCATCTCGAGATTAAGTGCTTTGCCACGAGCGTCATACATTGTGTCTTGCTTTGGTTGATCTTTAAACTATTTTCTTTAAACCATTTCGAAACATTGTCGATGTCGTCATTCATTTCAGTGGAAAGAATAGTGATGTCTTTGTGAGAGTGGTAGAGTGTTGTGTCATCTGCATATTGTCTTATGGTGAAATTGTTGAGTTTATGCTGTAGATCGTTCACGAAGATGTTGAACAAAAGGGGGCCGAGAATACTTCCTTGCGGAACGCCAGATGGTACTAGTCTCCACGCTGAGTATGTCTTGCCAATTCTCACATGTTGACGTCTGTTATAGAGGTATTCTTTTATAAAAGAGACGAATTTTTCACTGAAGCCATATGCTCTAACTTTGGCAAGTAGAAGAGGGTGATTTATTGTATCAAACGCTTTACTTAAGTCAACGGCGACAATTGCAACATTTTTAGCGCTGTTCAGAGACTCCCTCCAATCTTCCGTGATTTTTAATAATGCCGTTTCGCACGAGTGACCGTGAAGATATCCAGATAGTGTACTCGACCAGAGATGGTTTGTTTGCATAATCTCTGACATTTGATTGTTTATTAACCGCTTAAATACCTTTGATAATGCTGCAAGGAGTGCTATTGGACGGTAATTGGTTTCTTGTAGTGGGTCAGATGCTTTGAAAATGGGAGTCACGCAACCATCTTTCCAGTGAGACGGGAATATATTATCAACGATAAGCTGGTTAAAAATTCGGCTAAAAGGATTAGCAAGGACCAAATGAGCTTGTTGTAGAACCCAATTTGGTAGTCCGTCTTCTCCGGGCGATTTTCGAAGTTTGAGCGTTAAAAGTACCTTGCTCACCTCTGATTGGATTGTGGGTCTCAGTTGTATTTCTGGGCTTTGTTTCTTTTCATCAGCTCTTTAATGTTAATTATCGAAGGGTGTTCGTCAAAATCATACTGCCATTGCTATGGTGATTTTCCATGTACGATATAAAGTTGTTATTCAATTGATTGGCTACTTGCTCTGGATCTGATGTAATTGTATTACTTTTCCAGAGGCTAATTTCTGTAGAAGAGTATTTCTGCTTTCCCGGGATCCACTCGCTCAGTTTGGACCAGAAATCTCTAGGTGATCCACTTTGGATAATGTTGTCAATATTTTTTCGGATTTCTTGTCTTCTAATTTTCGAGGTCTTTTTCTTAGCATATCGGTAATTTGCTAAATTGACGTCAGTCTTATGTTTGAGAAACCTATTGTAGAA
This sequence comes from Haliclystus octoradiatus, assembly GCA_916610825.1. NCBI lineage: Eukaryota > Metazoa > Cnidaria > Staurozoa > Stauromedusae > Haliclystidae > Haliclystus > Haliclystus octoradiatus. The sequence goes on from OU744451.1 coordinate 10,183,803, forward strand.
TCTATTGCGGTTTACAACATTTCTGATAAGACGGGTCGTCACCCATGCAGGTTGGTCAGGCTTTATTGTTCTAACTCTGGATGGGCAATGGTGGTTTAGCACTGAAAGGATGGCTTGCTCTGCCTTGGCACCAATTGTTTCGCTGCTGTTGTTTTCGATGATATCGTCCCATGGAAGTTTAGCAATGTCGTATATTAGAGCTACTTTGTCTAGGTTATATGTTTTTCTGTATAGGACCTTCTTTGGTTTCGGCCTGGCTAGTTTACCATTCAGGGTTGTGCAGACCATGCAGTGGTCACTTTCTGCTCTCGAGATGACAGTTGAGGATTTGTTGAGACAGTTGCTGGTTGAAAGTATAACATCTAACAAAGTACCACTAATTGGGCGTGTTACTTCTAACACAATGTTCACAAAGTTGTTATCATTAATAAACTGAGAAAGCAACTTTCCATCGGACTGAGGGCGTAATAGATTTAGATTCATATCTCCAATTATGTAAAAGCTTTGATTTTTGTGCTTTAATTTATTTACTGTGCTTTGAATAGTAGTAAGGAATTGTTCTGCATTTGAGGATGGTGGACGGTATGCAAAAACTAGGCATGTCTTTTTGCTTTTAATTGTAATTTCTACTTCTGGATGTTCAATTGAATCCATCCTCCTTGGCTTAAGTTGGGGCAGAATAAACACCATCAAACCACCACGGTGTCGATTTCTATCGTTTCGATATATCTTGTAGCTGTGTGCCTTTGGTTCAAACGGCAAGGATGAGTCTTCTTTGCCTAGCTTTGATTCTGCAATGTAAAGGACGTCAATCAAGTTGTGTTCCAGAAGAGGAAGGAATGTTTCACTTTTGTTGTAAATGCTGTTGATGTTCCAGTGGCATACTACTGTGTTGTTTGCTTTGGATCGGAGTTCCATGAAGGTTCGAATTGTTCTATTGTCAGTTAACGGAAAGCTTTCTGGAACAATTTGAGTTGAATTGGGCTCATTGTTTTTCCTTTCTATGCTTTGTGTGTGCTCAACAATAGAATTACATTGTGTTGTTGTGACATAACTATCGCAGTTATCCAAGCAGATAGCGTTTCTGTTGCGACGATCGTCTTTACAAGTATTCCGTATCGATTTCATGTATTTCAGAATTCTAATTTTCCGCCCACCTCTTGTGCCTCTTGTTGTTCTCCCTTTGATATATTTATTCCAACGACGAATACTGTTAGTAAGCTTAGAATTTGATGACGTAGAATGACGAAGGCTAAGAAGCTCATCTCGGCCATACACCACAGTATCTCTATTGACCATGATCCACAATAGCAGAAAGTAGAACTTGCATAATAAATAATTAAAATCTTGGAATAAAAAACAGTGCATCTAATTAAAAGTGTAAAATGTAAATAGTCCTATAATAAATTTTAAAGTTTAACTTGGAAATGATTGCATGATGCGATCGAAACGTTCGTTGACTTTTATTATCAACTAGAATATATAGAATGATAAAAATGTTATCCCTGTTTTGATCAAAATAAAAAAGTTAATTTGCTGACTCTCCGTTTTTCAGAGTTCTCATTATGCTTGTAGCATTTCCCCTTTGTATCTCGAATGTATTTTGTATCTTGTCTCTTTGTATATCGAATGACCTTGAACGTTTCTCCTCTGTTGATTTAATTAAAATTGTTCAATCTTATTAAAATAATCACTGGCCCTATGGCCAAATAGGCCTAGGGTCTCTATTCCAACTAGTTAGACATTTGAATGGTTTATATTCGCAAACTTGAATCCTCTATCAACGGCCAGAAAATGTAAGGCACTTCAAAAGTGTGCATGCTAAATATAATTTTGATTATTATAAATTGAATAGTTCTCTTTTTTGTCTAGGAACCTTTATATACCTTTATGGGAATTTATAATGGTCTCGATCACTCTCTCATCATTCAACATATGTAATAATATGTATCATTCAAGTTAATCGTTTTGTGTGTATTGAAATAATTGATTTTTCTTAGGTATCACATACAAGCATCTGCGCGGATAGCTTAATTGACGAAAATCATTCACAAACCGTTCACATATAATTATCTCTGATTTATGCTGTCGGCAATGACTGGTTTAGAAAATGTCAAGCCTGTAGATACTACTATATGAATTATTTCAAGTTATGATATGATAGGAAATGAGACACAATACGTTTTTTAAACTTCAATAGTTGAACAAACAGTCAGTAGCTCGTCTTCATGCACGTTTTGACTACATCTTTTTTTTACTTGAACTGCTCCAAGATTTGATCACTGTGGAATATTCGTATCTGTTTTTTAAGTTATTCATTTCACATTTTTGGCATTTTATAAGAACATTTTATGAGATCGATCGACAATAGATATTTTTGAATCACAGTAGAATTTAGATTTATCCTAACCATTACATTCTTTTTGATAAACATATAATAGAGTACCTCTGATATATGTCTGTTGTTATCCCTTAAAAAAATCACAACCATATGTAATTATACACTAAGAAGACAATACAAATTGCTGGCATGGTCTGCAGTTTTCTACCAACTGCTGTATTGGAAAAGCTGAACAGATATTACAATCATTATTACAATAATATGTTACAATTATAAAAAGACTTTGTTTATTAAAGTGATACTTGTTTATGCTCTCACATGACGCATTAAATCTTCAAGATGCAGTATATACCATTCTAGTTATCTACGAATTTTGAAATCCTGACCCGAATCAGAGTGATTGGACCTTTGGCAAACATGAACAGGTGACAATTACATGATCTTATCCATAACTTGAAAATATTATGGCGATAAATTGTAATAATAAGAAAGTGCAGCCAATAACAATACAATTTACTGATAATACAATTGTTAATGTGCCATGCAACCATATAGAGCATGCGCTGAAACGTGGAAAAACATTCCTATTTATTTTGCATGGGCTGCTCGATTCCAGAAAAACATTTTTTGGCGTCATGTGCACTTCAAGGCAACTGAATGGGCTGGAGTGGACATGTGTTATTCCTGTAAAATATTTCACTTATTAGCAGAAAAAAAAAACTCCATCGAAGTCTAGTAAAATTTTTCTAAACTCTACAATTTACGTTCAATTTCAGCCATATATGGCCAACAAGATATATGGGCATATCTGTTTTGGGAAGGGGGCAATTTCCTGTCTGCGAGTTTTTTGAAGTCTAGACTTTATTTTTCCATAGTGAGCTCTTTTGTCATTTGAGCATGAGTTCCGACGTAAAAGACAGAGTACAATCATGCCCTGTGTGTCTTGCCTTCAGAGACAATCAGCAATAAGAGTCGATGCATCCCCACGATATACCTGGCCTTCCATGGCAAGATGTTGGCACCGACCTCTTTGAATTTGGTGGACATAACTACTTGATAGTCACCGACTTCTATTCCAAATACTTTGAAGTGGAAACTTTACAACAGAAAACAGCAAACTGTGTTATCAATAACATGAACAAAAAATTTGCCCGCTATGGTGTTCCTGAGAAAGTGATAAGCGATAACGGCTCTCAATACAGCAACACTAGAGATTTATTTGATCAGTCTCATCAGTTTCAAATGTTTGCTAAGGAATGGGGTTTTAAGCATCCAACAAGTTCACCCGAGTATCCCCAAAGCAACGGAGCTGCAGAAAGAGCAATTCAAACTGTTAAAAGAATTTTCAAAAAAGCAGCAGCAAGTCAAAAAGATCCACATGAGGCAATTCTAAAGTACCTTAATACACCGTTTCACGATATTGGGTATTCGCCTGTCCAATTGCTCATGAGTAGGAGAACGAGAACAAAAATACCAACCCATCAGCGCCTTCTATTACCAAATGCAGTAGATCCCAAATACGTGGTTGAAGTCTTGAAGAAGCGTCAGCAGGCAACCAAACAGCGCTATGACACTAGCAGTCGTGATTTGCCAATACTCAAGGCCGGTGATGAAGTTTGCATGCGTCGCCGAGGTGTTAAGCAATGGGAATCAGCGGAGGTCCTGCCAAGATCATACCTGGTATCAGATAGACAAGGGAGAGTATTCCGTAGAAATCGACGCCATCTGATTGCCGTACCTGGTGGATCAGCTCCTGATGAAGATCTCTCTACACCCGAAGAGGTAGAAACAACCAATAAAGAAGCTGATGCCACTACAGACAATGTGCCGATTCAAACACCACCATTGCGAAGGTCTAGTCGTTTAATTAAGCCTCCTGAATGATTTATAGAAACATGTTGAAGAGGGAAATGTTATATTATCTTATGTTATAAATGTTGGTTATGTTAAACCCTGTGTATCTTATACAGTAACAGTTGTGCCCCCTGTGCAACAGACATCAAGCATGTGCTTGGCGATTGATCATGTCAGGTTGATAAAACACTACATTATATTGTTATTGTTATCTTTTATATCTTCGGTTTACTACTGTTCTTTATCATTGAATGAACTTATAACAGTACATATTACTGCAATAAGGACTTAATCAACTCTCTCATAATGGACATAATTTTCAAAACAATATTACTATTAATCGTATATATCCTATCATAGTTGTTATTATATTTATTATCATTAAATTTACTATTATTATTACTATTATTATAATTTGTTATTATTTTTATTATTGTTACTATTATGATTGTTATCATTATTGTTGTTATTAGTCTTGTAGTTTAAATTCGTGTGAATAATATTAAACGAGCTGGAAATGCTCATTTTAAATAATAATTATGTATAAACTCATTTATTAAACCGATAATAAATTTCAGTTACGAATAGGAGAATCTATGAGCATTCAAAATTTACATGTTAAGGATAAACGTTTTAAGTCATTCAAATAGTTATATCTATGCGCGTCACCTTGTTTTTGACTACGTTCATTGAAGATCAGCCGTTAAATGTATTGTTTTTCCTTCTCGGCAATGTTCTTGAAATTTGCAACACACATCCTCGATCCTCGTATGAATTTTCTCCTTTCCCTTGTCCATACGTAAAATGGCTTAATTCTTTAATGGTTTCTGGGCTAGCACAGTTCAACAAAAAAATTATTTTTAACTTATCCGATTTACCATCTTTTCCTTAAATACTATAGCAATTAAATAAATATTATAAACTGCATGATAAACCAGGTTTATCATGCAGTTTAATATTTATTTAATTGCAAACCACCTCCAATTCTCCGCCGGTTGTGCATTGAGCACAAGGGACCAAGTTTGTTGAAGCCCTCTCGTTCTACCATATATCACATTTCTGTAATTAAATTTTATTTAAACTAAATAAATATCCTTGCACATCTGAGACCGTGTAATGTTTTCATTGTACTTATCAATCAATCATTGGCCCTGTCAGTGAGGTGCTCTGCAACCAATGTTATCTACATAATCATTATAGTCATCCTCTTCCTAACTGTGGCCAATCTCGCACGGTATTATATCAGAATGAAGAATAAAACAATCATTAATTATTATTATTCGTTACAATGAACCGTCAATTAAAAGATTAATCAAGAAAACAGCAATTATTCAAGTCAACTCAATAAACAAGATTCAAGAGAAATACAGAGAAAAACAACAATCAACAAAAGAACAGAAAAAGGAAGTGGTAAATTCCACATCCAAAGTATTACGCTAATCTCTCAATAAATTTACCCTTTTACCACACCCGAAATCAGACTACTGGATTCTTCCTTCGTCAAACATCCATATAACAAGAAGACAGCCTTCTGCCACATTTTATGCAATCCAACCGAAACCAATTATTTTACTGCAAGATTTTATAAAACAAACGAACAAATACAGTATTCCGTTTCGAACGTACGAAGCACTTCGAACATTTGGTGAGCGAGTGTCACTTTAGAAAGTCAAGAAAAAGATTACAAATATAGGAATTATAACATTGGTATGTGATAACATCGGGACACAAATGATCAATTCCTCCTTCGGTTAGATAATTTACTATACAAGCAACACAATCTCTACTCAATTTTTCTCTCGAATGAGTGTCATAAATTTTGTCTGTTTTCAACGATTTATTCCTAAGCTTAAGTGTTTTTTAATGTTTAACATGTCAACCTGATTTTCACTCACACAACTGAGACCGGAAATTATTATGAAGGTTTTCATAATGCGGCACTAGCCTCATTCCATCGCGGCCCTCATTTCCGCGCGGCGCTCCAGTGAGGGCCTAATAAAATTTAAGGTTAAAAAGTCTGCCAGAAACCAAAAATATGGTGTGCCCAATCACAGCGCACCTTGGTATCATGTGAGTTACAGCCAGGTGTTGGTTGGTCGGTCCATCGAAGAACAATACAACGAGGTGTGAGCAGAAATTGAAATTTGCTGAATTCAGCTATTTTGAATTTCAACATTTTGTAAACAAACTGTCGAAGAAAACTAAAAACGTCAAGTTTACGGTACTATTTTGGATCAAATTGGCGCAATAGAATTATAAATAATAGATTACATTATCTCGAAAGACTGTATGAACATTATGAAGGCCTTTTGTGGGCGTAGAATACAAAATAAAAGGAGAAAACATCATGTTTTGACGGAGCGATCGCCATCGTTGGAAAATTGTAAGCACTTCCGTCGTTTTGAATCATGATTTAAATAATCAAAATCAAAGAAATATTCAAAACTAAAAATCAATACTCCAACATACAGCATTACTCTGATTCAAAATTCCATTTCTCCGTAAATATATAATTAAAAGTTGACAATATGATAGAATAAGCGATCGAAATATAGACTTTGAAAATGGTTCAAGCAAGTTTGTTTACATTTTCTGTGTTTTATTCACCAACCGGCGCTCGATAAAACTTCACGTGATACAAAGGTGCGCTGTGATTGGGCACACCATATTTTTGGTTTCTGGCACAATTTTTAACCTCGAATTTTATTAGGCCCTCACTGGAGCGCCGCGCGGAAATGAGGGCCATGATGGAATAAGGCTAATGCAGCACCATTCTAGTACAGTGTCAGCAAAACAGCTTTGTTCGGTTGGCTACGCAGACCTTCCTTCAGAAACGTTTTAGTCTGGACGCAGGCTATTTCATTAGAGGCTCTGCAAGCAAATGTTATCAACATAACCATCGACAGTGGCCAACCTCAAACTTAATTAAACCAAAAAAAACAATCAAACAATCATTAATTTAATTGAGAGCATTATATCAGTAATTCAAAACTAGTTAATTCAATTGTAAATTAAAACAGCTCTCTGTCACAATTATTGGACTAAAACTGCTATATTAAAAATTATTACTATGATTTATTTTTTATAACAGTCTCATTAATGAGTCTGTTTTAGCATAGTGGTTTTAATGGCAAGAGGGTTGAGTCATAAAAGAATTTAAACTTAGTTGCGTTTACTTGTGAACTAGGTGAAATGATTACTTTGCCAAGTATTTTTCGATAAACAGGTAAGCCTTTTTTGAGAAATAAGCATGTGAAGAAGTTAGAATTTCAAATCTTGAAAATCAGAAAATGAAAGTTAAATGACGTCATACTGTAAAAATTTCGATCACGACGAGTGAGCGTGATAAGATCACCATAGCTATCGAGCATTTGTCCATAACAACAACACGATTTTCGAATAATTTGTTCGTACTAATGAATGTTCGTTGGTTGTGGTGATCTTATCGCGCTCACTCGCAGTATGACGCCACTTAACTTTCATTCTCCGTTTTTCAAGATTTGAAGTTCTCACTGTTTCAAACGCTTATTTCTCAGTAAATGCATCACTGTTTATCGAAAAACTTAGGAAAGTAATAACGTCACTTAGTTCAACAAGTTAACGTGAAGTTTTGATTTTAGATTTTTATGAATCGACCCTATTCGCTTAATCATGTGATTAATTAAACCATTCATCGTTAAAAACCTATATTCGATGCAATGAATCAACCGTTTAACAATTAGAACAGATATATTTGATTGAATGGTGTATGACTATGTTCATCCATATTATCTGTGTATACCAACGGATAATTTCCTATCAAGGCTGCTTCCTCTTCTTTGATTGATTTAAATTTCTTTGTTGTTCGCTTACGTGCTTCTGAAACAAAGAAATTCGCAAATGTCTGGCTTATTTCGACAGCCTCTTCAGAATGAGCAATTTTAAGATGACGATCCCACTCAAACGCACTTTTCTCTGGATGGAACTGTACACCATAAAATGGATACTTTACACCTGAAATAAAAATATACAATCTTTTCATACACAAGTAAATAAACTTATTTACTTCAATTAGATTAGATTTTATCTATAGTCTTCATTATTGAAATCTGTAGAATTCTACCTATATATAAGCATATTCATATTGTATAATATACGCTGTAAACGTAACACCAAATGCTACGTTTTGATTTTATAATAGTTTATTTGAAGACACAAGACAGCTAGCGATACAAAGACATCATATGAACGAAGTTCACATAGCATTAGATAATTGAGGTACTGCTATACCATTATTTCCTCGGAAAATTTTCAGATTTTTACTATCAATATTAGCTACCTATCTATTAATTCTGATATCGTTTATTACCATCTATTCATGTTTTCCCGAATAATCTGTTGCTGATTATCTATGTATACGTTTCTCATGATAATATTTGACTGTATCGATTTAATGGATGGTGTCTTCTTCTTTTTATTCTCAAAGAATATTTCTGAACTTTTGTTTTCATTTTGTATAAATTCTTCTGCTTTTTCATACTTATAAAAACTGTATTCTCTCCTCCTACCATGGAAATGTTTCAAGAATCTTCTGTTACGCCAATCTAGTCAGCGTGCATATCTCTATCTTCACTATAGAAAGCTGTACTGTCAGGGATAGGGCTTGACCATGTATCATTTCTTGGATTGAGGATGATTTACCCTGGAAGGATGTTAAATGAATGTGATGCTGATGTTTGGCTTTGGCCATTGGGCATTTGGCATTTGGCTTGACAATCAGCTTCAACCAGTCGTTCTTGAACGTTAGGGGATGAGCAGGCATTCGTGAGCGTGATGGGCGGCCAAAATGTCGAAAGGCTTGACTGAGGGTGGCTTGAATTGCTCCATATTTCCAAAGGGTGTTGCGATATTCTAGCATTGCTTCCATGAAAGCAGATGAACCCATCCTTGGAGTAGCTCCCGTCTGAAGTCAATACGGTTCAACTTTTGTGAGCCAATTTTTGCCTGAAACAAATACGTTTTGGATAGAAAATTTCAGATTTTGAAACTTTTTGTTTCTCCTTTTATGACTTTTTAGATAATTTTAAAATTTGGTGAGTTTTTTTACTTTGATGGACTTCAAAATTTGGAAAAGATTTTTAAATTAGAAGAACATTTTTGGATTATTGTAAATTTGAGGTAGCATTTTCAGGTTTTTGGGACATTTAGGATATCATTTACATGCAGGATGTTAGCATATTTTTGGGTATAATTAATTTTTTTTCAAAGCTGCACCCCGGTATATGCAGAGGTGGAGTTACTCCCTAGGGGTATCCAAGGAGCAATTAAGGATAACTTTTATCATTAAACTCTTGCAGCCTTCGTCGTTGCAGCATCTGCATGATCATGTGATTGTGGATGCTATGAACAAGACAGCTTACGCTTCGTTTTCCATTCTCCCAGTATCAGGTATTCCTGGAAGTCCTTGCTTTTGAAAGGGAGACCAACATCTGAAGTAAAATGATCTAGATGACCATCATACGTGACAATGTTACCAGATAATGGTCAACTTCGTCTGCATCTATGTCTCCTCCTCTTCGGCAATCGAATATCTCCTCCATATTGAGTATTTATCCATGACAACGATGCGCGATTTTTCATGCAAAAGGAGAACACATCAGTGGCAACTGCTTCTCCAGTGAGGCTTGGCAAAAGGTCCGAAAGTAAGTACTTCCTCGGTTGGCTGGTCTGATGTACTGCACATAGCACGCATGAATCGACAAGGATAAAATTGTCAATGAAATCAGCGAGAATCTTACCATTTGAGGTCAATATATCTCCGGGGGGGGTAACTTCCATTGCGCTTTATTGGGTCGTTTCAATTGGAACTTTGGCAGAATGACCATAAAAATATTCCATGATGAAAAAGATAAAGACCCCAAATATATTTTTTGAATGAAAGATTCAACCAAAACAAATGAAAAAAACAAATTCATAGGCAAAATTTGTTTTGCAAAATGAAAAAATTGCAAAAAGCTTCAAAAGGATACCTCAAAAAATTTTCATGGCTAAGCATACACTAAAATTTTTTCTGGATTTTGAAAAGGTCCCTCCTTTAATAATTGAACGTCCCCGTATACTAAAAGTATGCAAGCTACCCCCGGGATATATCTTCACCCTGGGATGTGGAAACGTATCCGTTATGCCATATTTGATTCTCAGTACAGAATAGGCAGTGGTACTAATGTATTAGAGTATGTATTATTACTAATGTATTGTATTGGTGAAGGCACTCTGTTCATATATACGTCCTCTTGGTCTCTCTGTAATTCGTGATGATGAGAGTGGAAGTCTCGGTTCAAGGTATTGGTATGATCGAGTTTGTATGATTTATAATATGTGATTTGTAATTGTGATCTCGGTTGAAGGTATTGGTATGATCGGGTTTGTGTGATATATCATATGTGATTTGTAATTGTGATCTTGAGATCAAGGAGGCGTGTATCTGTTAAATGATGTGTATGAAATGTGTATTGTGTGTTTGTATATTTATGTTTGATTGTTGAGATGTAAAGTTGTATCTATAACTGCTGAAATATTGGGTTGTGGCTATTATGATGTAATGTATTATAAGGAATAGCTGAATTCATGTAATAAGAGTTGTTGTGATATGCATGTTAAATTTAAATTATAGTGTAATGGTTAAATGCGACAATATGATGTAATTATGTTTTGATTTCATGCTGAGCTGGATTATATGACGTAGTTTGTATTAAACGACTATAGTGTCATTAGTTCATCATTTGTTGTTGCCAGAAAGTCATTCAGAATTTAGCGCATTGTCTTAATGACTTTGTTTTGTATTTTTATGATTTGGACTCAAGCATTGACGTAAATAGAATATTGTATAAATATATTTGGACTCAAGCATTGACGTAAATAGAATATTGTATAAATATAGAGTAATTTGTAAGTTTTATAAGTTGAGTTTGAAGTTGCGCCGTGTTGGTGTTTGCTGATAATAAAGTTACAACTGACGTAAAAGTGTGTCCTGTTTCTGCCTCCTCCCGCACTGGCCGATAACCAACTTACGCAATCCATTGGGCAGATGGTTTCAGGAAAAATCAATGTTTCCCTATAATGAAATATCTTCGCCACTTCCTCTAAGGGATCATGCAAGGAAAACCCAACAGTACTTTTAGTTCGTGTGTACCTTTGTTGGGACCAAAGCAACGGGTTGCTACCATGCGGGTGTTTCACAGAGTGGACTGGCTCTACGGTGCCCTTCTACTCAAACTGTTGCAGTTTTGCTTTCACTTCATCTTGCCAGTGCAATGACACAACTGTATCCTTTGTAGCATTTGACAGGCTTCACTGTGGGTATGACTTCCATCTTCATCTCATGGTCAGTCATTGGTTTCAGATGTGCATCACCATTCTCTGGGAGTACATCAATGAAATAAGAAAGCAACCTGAAAGCAACCCGCTAATTGACAAACCGGTTATTTCCACCGTTTGTCATGCTTTGTTCATCTGGCCCAACAAATTGATCAGTTTCATTGGATAATTTCTCCCATAACTCTGGTACCGTTTATTACGAGGGAGTCAGCCATTTTTGAAGGGACCTAGTTCCCTTTGTCTTAGGTCTCCCATGCTTAAGATCTGATGCGAGATACCCTAGAGTGGTGCTCAAATGCTCTTCTGCCGCTCTACTGGCCTCCATTACTAAGCATATTTTAAGATCTTTTCAAGGATCATCATCGTAAAAGGACTCTTCTAACAATTTTTGTTGTAGCCCAGTACTTTACTCCATAAACTAGGCGATCCAGCGACCGATCATTTCCACATGCATGCCAACGCCACTTGAGCTACCACAGTGAGCAATTGATTCAGTAATGCCACTACTGTGTCATCCACTGCTTCTTCAATACTTCACCGTCTTACAACTTTACCCGATCCTCATGTAGGTAGGGCATTGCGAAGGATCTTTTTCTGCCCATTAGGGAACAATCCACATCAAAATGGGTAAACTCTGCACATCCTTCATAGGTGTTTCTCCAAAAGCAAACTAATGTCAATGTGGTTTCTTCCTTGCGGGGGAAAGTTCAATAGGGGAGTGTCCATGTTATTAGCAGCTCCTTGGCTGGTGCTGGAATTAAAGCAATTGTTGATTTGTGAAATAGTACTTCCTGGATTAACTATTTGGAGCTATACTATTAGGGTAGCAAAGCTTGCTGCTCTTTAATAAGAAAATTAAATAATTTCTTTTTTATCTGATTGCAGCCTCTTTTTTGAGGTGCTTATTGTATACTGAATTTGAAAAGTGAGCTAGAATAAGCTTGGGAAGCTAGAATATCCTCACCTGCAGCTAGGATATTCATCACGCTTCACTCGTGTCAGTATCCTAACAATGCTCGTGCAGGTAAGTCGCGATGAAGCACGGCAGCCTGTGCATGAACTCTTTATTAAATATGAGTGTGAACAGAAAACAGGATTTACATCACACTTGAAAGAGGGCAACTGCAGATCATCTTTAATTATCTTGGAATAATTCACAACAAAACTTTGATATTTTCTCTTTACAGACAGTAGGTGTCATATCTGCAGAGGTCATCGTCTGACTTCCCAATTCCTTTCAAATCAATGATATCCCAATTGATTAATCATAATGATAATCAAACCCTTTCATGGCATATTTATTTTCTTCTTCTCTTTTTTAATTTTTTTCCAGACAAGAGATGGATTGTGATTGGCCGCGAGAAATATCGCACACGTGATTTGTTACGATGTATCGCTCTCTTCACGTGTAGAAAAATAAAACGCAAGCGTGATTGATTTACATAAAAAGCGAAAAGCATCGTGGCAATTAAACAATCAAGAAAACTACTTACGTACAATACAGACACTAGCGGCTTAGCACGTAAGTATTACTCAATTTTTGAGATTTCTTATAAATATTTTTTGATTACTTATACGGATAAATTTCAAAAAGCAACAATTATTTTGGAAAATGGTCTATTCATTAATGAAGAAATTTCAAGAAAAGAAAAATAATGTGGGAGGAGTGAGCCTCAAGTGGTATCCAATATTTCCTCTACTGCTGCTTAAGTAAGACTTTTGAGGCTTTTAAAGCCTGCGACATTGCCTGCGACATATCAAAACAATAAATCAAACATTTTTCCAAGCTTTCTGCATTCACATCATGGAAGGACAGAGCTTGCAGTGATTCAATATGGTGGTTGTGATTGTACTTGAGATTTATTACGCAGGACGTCTTGTTAGTTGGTAACTCATCATCGCTTATTGTAAATTTCAAGACAAAGGGGCACATTGTATTTTTTATCCTTTTATCTGGAGTCCATTGATATATTTATTTTTGTGTTATGATGACATTGAAAGGTAAAGATTGATGTAGACTTCTTAGAAGTCTTATAGAGTCGTAGAGTCTCCTTGCTTAATACACTGTATTCATGTACGAAATGTCTTATATCTGCCTCCGAATGAATGTCTGTCTGTATAGTGCTTCTGAAACTACACTCTGTGCTGTTGTAGATAGAGAATGGACAATGTCAGTAATATCATGTTCTGGTTACCTAGCAAAAAGGAATTTCTTACAACCGTCAACCATATGCTGATCATTAGGAATATCAGCAGAATAGCAAGAGTCAACAGCATCAATAGCAGAGAGAAGCTCTGAAAGGGTGAAGACAACTGTCTCAAAGGAAGCGGATGCTGTATCAATACTACTGATGATGTAATCTTCTGTGACCTTGGTTTGTTCACATAACTTAGATTGATCTCTTGAGGTTTTCGTCTCAACAAAATTGATAAGCAGAACTCAGATCATCTGAATTAAATCCTAGGCATTCTTGGTCAAATAAATTAACTTCCATTGCAAAAAGTTATCATACAAAACTTATATGGACTAGAAAGACTAGAAACAAAAACATGGACTTATTCTTCGACTAAATTAAGATTACAATACCATAGAAAGATTAGAAATATCAGGCAAACTTCACGTACCTATAATAACTTTAATAAGTTACTACAGCTGCAGTATATCAAAATGTGATGTAATATAGTTTAGAGAGAGATGGTTTGGAGACACGGCGGACATCAAGCGACCGGGTCTATTGTTTCGCTTTTGAGGTTGAACACTCGGTCATGTGATCAAACTCCCTACACACGGAAACTTTTCATTCAGTTTAGCAAGCAGAGATAGTGGAAGGAGTAAATCAAAACGATCTTTTTTCATTTGGAAGGGAATTTTTAATCAATTTTACATACAATCGCAGAACACGAAGCTATTCAGGATGACTGTGGTAGCTTTTCCAATCAGGTTAGTAAATTTTATAACTTCAAAATGAACCAAAACTTGATAAATGTTAATTTCTATTTGATGACACTGCGATAATGTTGTTTTCAGAAGCCTACTTTAGAACAGTATTTATATTGCCTTGCTGAAAAATAGAATTAGCTTTGAACATTTCTATCGTATACTGCTGCATTAAAGCAAAATATTATTTTTCTATTCACTGTTGATGTTTCTAAGAATCACAGTTTTATTATTTCAGGTTGAAAGTCAGGGTATTGGTCCAGGATTGTGCAGGACCAGGATTGTGTAAAACCGTCGCACATATTAATACAGTCAAGCATTGATCTGGCTCAGTACTATGCATTGTTTATAACTACATAATACGGCTCCACTTTCTGATGATCTTCTCATACAATTGATTGATAAAGCTGTGGCTCAAATTTGTGGAAATGGTATTGATCCGAAAAGTGTAAGAGTCGCAATGGTCGCAATCGCAAAACTTGCTGGACTGTATTAATTCGGCTATTAAAGCGAAAGAAAAAAATAAATGTATGCAAAATAATATTTGGCAGTTGTTATGAATTATTGGAACTTCTTGTCTGGATTAACTCCTAATTCTGCTACCTTGTAATTCAAAATTACGGAGTTTATGATCTCATGTGGAAGGAAACTGCCGTCTGAATTGATTGATTATGCAGAAATATTAACCGAAAAAGATATCTAAACCTTCAGTACAAAAGTGGACATGCGATACATAACCTTTCCAAGAAAATTATGCAGAATTGATAAAGATATTATCGCAAATCGATTGATGTATTGGTGTCGTTCCTGGATATATAGAGTATATCGCGTAGATGTCCACGGCATTGAAGGATATTAAAAATATATCTTGCAAGTTGAGGGATTTTTTAGTGATTACTATAGATAATAGATTATCTAATCGTGGTCACAATTTTCAGCATGATAATATCATCATGTATGTAATTGAACTATGTATGCTTGGACATACCCTTTTCAGTAAGAGTCATGGAATATATGTATTAATTTATCCTTGCCTGGAGATATTGCACAAAGAATTCATAATAAATCAAATTAAATTGATTGGTTAAATGTATTTAAAAATTTGGCAACTTAATTAAAAATTTGAATTCATGTTATCTATGATTTTTCAAACAATAATGCATGGCATTCTTTCTCGTCTATGTTTCTATAATGAAATGTGTTCCGTTTTATTTTCTGTACATTAATACATACACATACTGTACTAACATAATTTACTGTTGATCAGTTAAGCTGTACATGCGTATATGATGTGATATGATAAGTAACGTGGGATTTTCTGAATAAGTCAAATTATATAGAAGAATCATGTTTCGATTTTGTTTGAATAGATATTTTCTTCGCATGCGTAGTTTCATTATTCTCAGAAGTCCATCATCTAGCTTTTCGATGACGAATTTATTTTTAAATTTACGGTTGCACGCTTAATTATGCCTATTTAATATTAGAATTTATATCAGTACTCCTGTGCCTATTTTAACTAGTTCAAGTTTATACTTCCATTATATAATCTATGATATAACTGGCTGGCACATATTATGAACACACTCGGCCATGGTTATATACAGTAACAATCTGTATTTATATTTATTCTATCTATGATTCTATAAATAATGTATCCAGAAAAATTGCATATAATTTTAAAATCGAACTAGATTCTGAAAATTGGTCAAAGTATCTTGCTTAATCGATTCTTAATTCTATGTCTTACTACTGTAGTCTAAACAGACGTATTAATTTTATATAAATTGTAGTTAAACATTTTAATAACATTTTCTGTATGTTAACCAGCATGTTATCTTACAGAAATAAAATATATCCATTAGTATATTATTCTTTCTTTTCTTGCAAGAGTAAACTTAAAATTAAACGATCTTAATATCACAACCTACAGTAAAATGCAAACGATTTGATATCTTGTGCAGGGTTTTCGTGACGTAGTTCGCACAATCGGATGACAAAAACCTCAGATGTGAGCCCCTGTGGAGTTCCAAACCATCTCTCTCTATAAACTATGGATGTAGTACAGTTAGGCAGACCGAAGCGTAAAGTAATATAATTCAATAACTCAGCATTCAGTATAAATCAGATGGAAAATTCAAAATGAAGAGCTGATAGAACGAGTTTCATCATTACTGATGTTGAAGTCTAATTCCAGATTTATTGAATCTTCATTAAAGTTAATTGTGAAATACTTGCTGTATTAAAAGTAAATGAGTTTCAAATGAACTAATAATAATTCCAAGCATTCTTTGCGAAAGCGAGGCAGCCAATTTCCACGCCCCATGCTGAATCAGCAAAAGCAAGCTTTCGTCTTCGAGTTAGCAGACTCTACTGTTTACCAAGTTTACATTTTGACAGTGAGTTTGCGAGCAGGCTAATGGCAGGCCTTTTCAATCGCCTTTTCGTAGCAAAAACGAGGCATGAAATCCATAGAACGGGACTGATGGGAATCCTGGTCGCTGGGTGGGAATATCGAAGTCGGGTACCCGAGTTTGTTCACTTTTTCTATAAGTTTGGAAGCACGGTTGAATGTGGTATCTAGCGTTGTGAATCTCTCTATAAAGTGTTATCAACCTCTACCACTTTCATTTTAAATTCCTTTATATTACATTATCAAATTGATAATTCGAGGAACAGTACTGTCCGTTTCCATTGCATCTTGAACGAATATAAGAGAAAAGCAAACAACAAATTACGCATGCACAAAAGACGCACGGAACATTATCGCTAGTAGTCAGGATTCCGGCTGCCGGAACGAAACGGCGATAATAATAGTATACAGTACTGTACTAATATTGTTACCTAAATCGGAAAAAAGTAACAGCTTCTACCAACTAAGAATATGTTTAATTTTCCATTTCCTAGAAGCATTCATCGGAGGATTGGTGATAATTGCATTATCTTTCCGATTAGCTATACATCAGGTGTTTACGTTGCGTGCGCCGTTACCGTGAGCAATTCGGGATTAGTTTGCCGAGCCAAAAGTAATGAGTCTCAACCAAAGTCCATGGACTAAAGTAGAAGCTCAATAATAAATTCATGTGGGATTTTAGTATCATCTATCAAATGCTATCGAATATTATTAATGAAGATTTTTACTCACCCTCATATATAGATACAAACTCTCTTCCATGTCGGTCTATACTAGTTCCCGTAACACGGAAATGTTTTGATAATATGCTTGAATTCCCTTCGAACAGTTCTGGTGCAAATCCATATTGATGAAAATGTGCTGTAATATTATTATTTGTAATTACATCACATAAATGTGGACTCATATTATGAAGCATTCTAGACTCGTTCTTTCCTTCTTTTAATTTTACAGAAAGTAATATATTATAAGCATAAGTATACTTTAATATCGAACTGTTGCCATATTCTAGAACCGGCATTATTTGGAATCCACGGCAAATACCAAAAATAGGGAAATATCCTCCGTTATCATTTTCTTCTTTGGCTAAATCATATAAAATTTCAGAAGCGCCAGAATATTTTGAATTATTAACGCTTACTTCACCTCCTGGAAGCAAGAGGCCATGTATCAATTTAAATGTCGATTTCAGTTCCGTCGCGTTCACTCTCTTAGGAGCAATAGGTAAAACGCGTGCTCCAGCACTCTCGATGTATTTCACGTATGATGCAGCAATATAAGAATGCCTTTTAAATTTTGAACGGTCATGCTGTAAGAGCTCTTTATTTGTTACTGCCATTGCAACGACACCAATAATAGGACGTACATCTTTGCCAACAACATCAATCTTATTTTTCACTTTTTTTGATTTCATACTCATAGTAGAGGTCACTCGTAAAGCAGTAAAACATGTAAGGATCAGTAAAACGTGTTTCATTATATTAACAATCATCATAATTTTTTTCGTAATGAAAAATTAAATTAAAATAGTCTAAGATTTGTAATTGATATTGATAATTGTTTGTCAATTATTCAATGTCCAGTCACCGTAGCGTCTGGATTTTGGGATTTCCACGCTTCATTGCTCATTCATCGCTTTGCTAACAGGTGTGGCGATACATTTTCAAAACTATAGAAATTTATACTTTCTATACATAGGCTGGTGATTTTTTTGATATACATGTGATATTGTATTTTTATGAATTCACTAAGAAATAAAGTTGAAGTGAATCTATGTGAATGCATAGTTAATATGGAAAATAGAAACTTTCCTCTTTTTAGATTTGTTTAAATACTGATTTTCGGAAAAACCGAGAACAAGTGTTTAGATAAATCTCAAAAGAAAACTTTCTATTTTCCATATTAACTATGCATTCACATAGATTCACTTCATCTTGATGTGGGAATATTGATTTTCCCTGCAGAAGATTCCAGCTGAGAGTGACCACATTCTTCTTAACTATTGAAACAATGCATGTATCAACATGCATTAACTATTACAAACAAATATTGTAATTACTCAGTAATAATGAACTTCTCCAAGGAGAAGAATTTTCATCGTGATTCAGAAAGTGTTGATCGTGATTCAATTGTGGGACTCTTTAGAAACGCCAGGAAACATCTGAGTCCTATGCATCAACTAACGATCATTGGCACTACTGGGGCTATACTATCGATGCTTCCCGATCAAAAATGGAAAACAGGAAGCTCGATCATGCTCGGTCTCAATTACTTTTATCAGTAGTAGCCGTTGATTGATCGAAATTCATTATGATGTATTATATCATATGTACTTGTAGACCTTGTAATCATTGACTTGTATTGACTGACTATAAAAACCAAATATTCCAAATAATTAGAAATTTGGTTTAAAATACCATGCAATACATCTTTACACCCGTATTCTTTTTGGATTTTCATCCCAATAAAGATACAGGGACTATAACCATTGACTCATATGGATCATTTTACTTAACACAATGATATAACAGCAGTAACACTGTTATATCCATAACTGTATGCAATCATTAAAACGAGACAATGAATTGGAACGTATATTAATATTAATATTGGAATTGAATTTATAGATGTGATTACTCAGTAGATAAATAGAGTACAGATTTTGGAGCTAATGAGAAGATGTATGATTTGATTAATAATAAATATAAAAGTAAACAAGATCAATAAGTAGCCATAATGCAGAATGATGAGTCCGTTAGAGCTTCTGCAAATGCAATTCATACCAATAATACAACAATTGCTACAGTACGCTCTGAAACGGTTCATTGTAAATCTACGTATAGTAAAAAGACACCTGAAAAGCAGGGCCCTGCAGGTTCCTCTAGTAATTTCAAAACATTATCAGGTTGGTGGGGATGCGGGAGCAACACACATCGCTCCCACGATAAATCATGCCCTGCGTTCACCATAGAATGCCGTTATTGCCATCGGATTGGGCATTTTGAAAAACTATGTATGAAAAAACAAAAGGAATCTAATGAAACTAGCTCTTACAAAGGAAACGTTCAAAAAATTTAACTCCCAAAACTTTAGGTCGCAACAAGGACAAATTTGAATGCCTCCTGTCACTCGCGACTTAATTGCGCAAGATTACACTATAAAACGCTGACGCCTAGCCGACCGTGCAAAAGGTGAGGCCGATGCCCTTAGCAAGACGTGATGCTGATAATGATGATTTCCGCAGACATATGGGAACCGATAGAGCGCCCACCGTGGGTTCATGGACTAGTGACAATCCCTAAACCAACAGCCACGTCCCATCCCGAAGGAGCAGCCAGAATCATGACCGACCTTAGACCACTAAACAAATACGTACAACCATTTGTTTATCCAGCACCGATAGCGGGTGAATTATTTTTACAATTGCAAGGGTCAACTGTATTTATTAAATTTGACCTTAGTATAGGATATTTCCACGTGAAGCTAAGTGAGGATAGTCGTACCCTCACTGCATCCTTAACCCCATTCGGTTGATGGCATACAAACGAATGTCCATGGGTTTAATAGATAGCGGTGCTGTGTTTCAATTTTGCATCAGTCAAACTTTGAAAGACCTCCCAAGAGTCATCCCATACGTTAACGACATTCTCGTCCATGGGAAAACACAAGAACAACACTACCAGAATTTATTTCGTGTTCTAACTGCAATACATACTAAGAACTTCCGTCTCAACGCAGACAAATGTGTGTACTCTGTACCGTCAGTACATTACCTGTACGATTACCACAAGCTACGATTACCTTTCGAATTGGTTCAACGCCCAAAGAAATCTAATACGACAACACCATTAACGAAGCAATGTGACGACACACCTCTTTCGTCATCGTCAGCTGATAACTCGCATCTGCTATGCCGTGGTCCTTACGTTATTGATGATCTAGTTATGTACAAGAAACAATACTCAGAAGGATGCTAGCCCATGCTCAGCTTCTCTTCGCGTCACTAAAGTCCTCGGACAATGGACCTACAAACTATCCAATGGTTCAATTTGGAACGCCCGTATGTTACGCCGTTAATATCATTCTACCACGCCTACTGCCGAATCAGGAGAAAACGACATAACCGCAAAGATCAAGCAACGTTGCTTCGAGATTGAACCGCAGCAATCGTGGTGTCATTAATACTTATCACAGCATTGACTTTAGACGTTAAAGTTAAACATCGTAATTATACCATGGCAAATACCAACGTAATTTTAATATGGAATATATCTATCATCGTAATAAAGAATTTATATCATCGAAAAATGGTTTAACTATCATCGTAGTATGGATAAAATATCATCGTATTATCGGAATCATTACTTTTAGTGATCATGAACTATTTTTGAATAAAATACAACGTTATATTTTTACCTTAATTTGATTAAGTTTTCAAACTTTTAGAGAGGAGAGGTTATTGTTATATTAAAACGAGACAATGAATTGGAACGAGATTTATAAATAGATAAGTAGATAAATAGAGTGTAGATGTTTGAGCTAATGAGAAGATTATGATTTGATTAATAATAAATATAAACATAAACAAGATCAATAAGTGTGTTCATTGTGTCACATTATCTATAATCATAACAAGCACTGGTTGACTGAATGAAAGTAACAAGTGATCGATAGCTCTAGAAGCGTTCTACATTGAGAAAATGTTGAGTTCGTTTTGCAGGGAATAAGGTATTTGTAGGTTTTCCGAGTATGACGCTTAAAGAAATCAAACGGGCAATCAAACGCCGTTCGAATGTGACATCCAATCCATGCATGGCTTCTGTTCTCACGACAGCACAGCAATAATGAATTATTTTTAGAAATTATGGATAACTGTTCTCGTGAAAAGTTATGTACATCGTTCTGGTAAAATACAGCCACTTTTACATAATTAATGCTACAAATTGCAGAAGCTTAAGATAAACGAAACTACCACGAATATAGAGTGACGTGCTGCAGGCAAATTTAGCAGTTTCGTTTTCAACAAATGGAGAAATTCACTGTAGATGAGTATGAAATGTATTAAGAATAATTTATGAATTTACTCCAATGCTTTACGAGATATGCTGAGAATGGCTAATTCTGAAAAGATATGTAATCATGACATCAAATTGATAATTATCAGAAAGACTGGACACTAGAATTCCGCTGATTTTTAATCAAAATATCAATTATGACGTCAAAGACCAAGTCAACTACAAAACAGATCAAGGCAACACACACAAGCAGTTGCAACAAAACCACACAACCAAAGAAACACATACAAAATTAAATTAAAATGGCTACATCATTGCTTGGTCGTTTATCATCAAAGACTGCTGTACTGGGAGTCGGTGCGGCAGCTTCGGGTTCTCTTTTGGCATATCATATACATCATTCATCAAACCCAACTCAAAGCAACAAGGAAAGTGTACGAAAGGCTTACAATTTATTTTCGCCAATGGAGGATTATCCCGATTTACGTCTTCATAACAACACCATGGCAAAGTTCTTGAGCCCATCTCTCTATGCAAAACTCAGAAATAAGGTCAGTATATTGCCAACTAAATGTCCTTGCATAAATTATGTATTCATTAATAACTGAACAATAAATGTATTGTATTTATTTTGGTAATTTTGTTTTATTGTAATCCATTGTAATACTTGGTACTTATATTCTTATTATTGTTAGTATATTATTAACAACTCATTCACAGGAATCGCAAAATAATTTAATTACTAATTCAAGACTGCTTTATTTGCTTGAACCTTATAATTCTTAAAATCTTTCTTTCGTTTAAATTCAAATCTTTTCATTTGAATAACTTTAATAAAGCCTATTTCTATTAAGATTATTTGGCTAAACCAACTATGTAAATAATACTAAAACTATCTTCAGTGCGGGCCCTAAACAAGCAATTAAGCACTTGTGCTTAAAGAGTTTCGTCAAGCATAATCATATTTAACATCTTTTAAATTCAATGCTATAATATGAAATTAAAAAAAAGTAATTACAATGAGTGTATAAACTCAGATACACCTATAATTTGAAAGTGCTCAATGTGAGGCAAAGCCTTTTCCCGTTACTCGGAGTTTCACGCGTTTAATTGCGATCTTCAGAATAAATTCAATGCTATAAATGAGAATGAAAAATATGCTGTTCGTGTAAAATGTAGTTATTCCGATTTTATTGTATTAACTGTGTTCACTTGAAAAATGTTTGAAATATATCTGTCTATCTACTATTATAAAATGAATTATTTTATATTTCCTTCTTCAACTTCTTTAACCCAGTAGCTTACTTCATCAGTAAATGATTCAATTTAATTCTTCTTGCGGTGATGGAACTTATTAAGTAAAACAACCCAAATAAAATTAATATAAATCATTCACTGATAAAGTAGCTGAGTTGATTACGAAATATTGAAGAAGAAAATATAAAATAATTCAGGTCACAATTATAATTAAATTATTAAGCGTTCTAATTATTAATATATTCCCAGTTTACCTTAATTAGTATCAAGTATTACAAGTGTTCAATGGCTTCAAATAATGACTTCAAATAATTTTTTACCAAACTGCAACTAAAAATTATCTTGAAGGGAAGATCTGCGAGAATATGAATCAATACATTTGAATCTATTTCGTATTAATAAAATGTATGTAATATAATGTATCCTAGGTTACTGCCAACGGATTTACTCTTGACCAAGCCATCCAAACCGGCGTTGACAATCCTGGCCATCCCTTCATCTCAACCGTTGGTTTAGTTGCCGGCGATGAAGAAACCTACAGTGTGTTTGCAGATCTATTTGATCCTGTCATTGAAGATCGTCACAATGGCTACAAAAAGAACGATATTCACAAAACTGATATCGATTCATCAAAGATCAAAGGAGGCCATCTTGATGAAAAATATGTTCTATCATCACGTTGTCGTACTGGCCGAAGCATCCGTGGTTATTCACTGCCCCCTCATTGCACAAGGGCTGAGCGCAGAGCTGTTGAAAATCTTGTTTCTGGTGCACTTAACTCACTGAAAGGTGGACATAGTTATAGAATATTTGCCAATATCAAGTTATGTACCCTCCTAAATGTAATATTAAAATAGCAAAAAGCAGTCTAGACCGTAACACCCTACTGCTGGCACCCGTACCACTCCTCTATTTCTAGAAGAGCGGCTCTTTCCCTGAGAGCAATGATTTTAAACGCTCTTAATTGATCTCAACCGCGACACTGCAGATCAATTTCAACAGATTTCATGGTAGGTAGGCCTTGATTGTCAATGCGCAACGATGCGCCGCAGCTACTCACAATGCTATATCCTGTGGACCATTACATCCGCCATCTTTAGATGATACTTTGTTGATGTTTTAGATAAAATCAAGGCTGAGTTGACCTTGGGTAACATTAACCAAATGTCATTTCACGTTTTCTAGGGGATCTGAAGGGCAAGTATTACCCCCTTGCCGATATGACAGATGCAGAACAAGAACAACTTATCGATGATCATTTCTTGTTTGATAAACCTGTATCTCCATTGTTAACATGCGCTGGAATGGCACGAGATTGGTCAGATGCACGTGGTATCTGGCACAACGAGAAAAAGAATTTCCTTGTTTGGCTCAATGAAGAGGACCACACCCGTGTCATCTCAATGGAGAAAGGGGGTAACATGAAGGCTGTATTTGAACGCTTCTGTCATGGACTCAAACAAGTCGAGACACACATCAAAGGCAAAGGAGCTGAGTTTATGTGGAATGAACATCTTGGTTACATTTTAACCTGTCCATCAAATCTTGGAACTGGTCTCAGAGCAGGGGTACATGTTAAATTACCACAGCTCTCCAAGGTAGATAGTTGAAGTTATGTCAGAATTAAATTGATTTAACAATATAGTGGGCATTTGAAATAAGTAATTAGGGCATTAACATACATTGTTTTGTTATCAATTATTTTAGGATAAACGTTTTGATTCTATCCTGAAAAGCCTTCGCCTACAAAAGAGGGGCACAGGTCAGTGAAAAACATGAAATAAAAAATAAATGCTTTTATTCAGACAGGTGGATCAAGTTGCGTATAGTCCCATGTAGGCGAATATAAACACAGTAATTCAAAATAATCAAAAATTAAAGCAAAAAATTAATATTGACAATACAAGCTATGAATGACAGTTGGTCAAAACTAAGGAAACACATTATTATGTATTACTAAACGAGAACAAGAAGGATTAGAACTGTATCGTAATTATCATCAATTATCCATAAACCTTTTTTCCCAAATACGTACAACCATATGTTTATCCAGCACCGATAGCAGGTGAATTATTTTTACAATTGCAAGGGTCAACTGTATTTATTAAATTTGACCTTAGTATAGGATACTTCCACGTGAAGCTAAGTGAGGATAGTCGTACCCTCACTGCATCCTCATTGGACTAACTGCTACAGTACATAACATGCATGAAAGGTATAAGGGACAGGAAAACAGACATTTACAACTTATTTATTTATTGGTTATAGGTGGTGTTGACACTGCTGCTGTTGGTGGCACCTTTGATATTTCAAATCTTGATCGGTTGGGATTCTCAGAGGTATATATAGCAGCAGACACAGTGAGCAGACAATTGTACTTGCTTGTTTCTGGTTACTAGCCTTCATCAGTACTGCTCAGTGAACAAGGGATCCTGACTTTGCCTATTATAGCTAGGTCAAGATGAGTTAGTCAATGTGGTGAACAAATTCATCACATGAAAAAAACATTTGTGTCATATCAGAGTGCTCAATCTACTGAAGTAGTGAGAAATGCATATCACAAATAGTATAGATACATCCCAAGTCAATAGTGCTCAAAATTGCGCATGCAAAATTGAGACATACATAGCAGCAGACAAGTACAGGTTTCTGTCCATTAGCCCTCTTCACTACTGCTCGGTGGACAAGGGATTGACTTTGCATGTTATAACTCAGTCAAGACAAGTTAGTCAATGTGGTGAAAATGCTGAAACTACCAAAGTAATGGGCAATGCATACTATCTATACTGTTTACGCTCAAAGAAATTAATTAAAAAGTTTACTAAAGTCAATATTTTAAATCTTGAAAAAATATTTTGCAGACCCATGCACTCTCTTGAATATTGAAAATGAAGAGTGTTAATTCTTAGAAATCAAATCAAATATAAAGCTCCACATATCTATTTGACGAGCAATGTAAATAAAAACGAAGAAACATAAAATGTTTGGTTTTGCACATATAGTCAAATGAGATCTACCATATCAGCTATTTCTAATTTTGAAAATTATCAAACACATTAGTAGTGAGATTCATATAAATTGGATTATTCAAATCAAATCAATATGATGTTGATATATCAAATATCAAACTAATCGATTCTTGATACGTAGGTTGAACTGGTACAAAAAGTCATTGACGGTGTAAACATCTTAATTGACATGGAAAAAAAATTGGAAAAGGGAAAGAAGATAACTGATCTTCCTTCTTGTAACACAACCTAACAATAAGGCTGCATATCGGGCTCAGTACATAAGACATGGATAAAAAATATTAAAAACAAAAAAATTAAATAATAAAAAACCAATAAAAAATAAAAAATAAAAATGCAATAAATAATATAAATATGAAATATAAATATATAAAGCTTATAATAATGACAATAAATAATCTAAACTTGTAAATAATACGTAACATAAACATTGGCTGAGAAACTGGAATGCTATTGGTGGCAGACAAGCCTGATTCAATTCAGGGGATAAACATATATATGGTAAGTGACATTGATTACTTGGCATGTAACAGTCTAGATATTCACTATGATCTACAATAATAGTCAATGGCTTCTGAAATACTGAAAAGAACTAAAAACATTAAAAAAAAGAACAGAAATAAGAAAAACATTTAGCTTAAGTTAACATCTAATTAGCGTCAGTCCCACCTGTAAAACTAAAAGCAAAATTAATTAAACAAACTGTAATAAAAGAATATCCAGACAAGCATTAAATTGTTTGCTTGGTGTCTACTAGTCCTAGGCAGTTTCATCATGGTTTCATCATAAGATATGTCAACAATATTACTCAAGCCGAGTCAAACAGCAATGTATATAATACAGAAAATAATAACAATCAATCATAAAATTAAAAAGATAAAATAACAACAAAATACGCATTGCATTAACATATTAGCTAAAACACAATAATCTGTTTGGTACCTCCTACTACCAGGCAGTTAAATCATCAAAATTGTAAAAGCAGCTAGTACAATTTAAATCTACATCCAATCGCCTAACGCAAACAGTCCATCATAAACATTAAATCTAAAATTAATTTATATAAAATCAGCATTTCATTAACATCTTGGCTAAAACACAATAATCTGTTTGGTACCTCCTACTGCCAGGCAGTTAAATCATCAAAATTGTAAAAGCAGCTAGTAAAATTTAAATCTACATCCAATCGCCTAACGCAAACAGTCCAACATAAACATCAAATCTAAAATTAATTTATATAAAATCAGCATTGCACTAACATCTTGGCTAAAACACAATAATCTGTTTGGTACCTCCTACTACCAGGCAGTTAAATCATCAAAATTGTGAAAGCAGCTAGTAAAATTTAAATCTACATCCAAACGCCTAACTCAAACAGTCCAACATAAACATCAAATCTAAAATTAATTTATATAAAATCAGCATTGCACTAACATCTTGGCTAAAACACAATAATCTGTTTGGTACCTCCTACTGCCAGGCAGTTAAATCATCAAAATTGTAAAAGCAGCTAGTAAAATTTGAATCTACATCAAATCGCCTAACGCAAACAGTCCAACATAAACATCAAACCTAAAATTAATTTATATCAAATCAGCATTGCATTGACATCTTGGCTAAAACACAATAATCTGTTTGGTACCTCCTACTACCAGGCAGTTTAATCATCAAAATTGTAAAAGCAGCTAGTAAAAATTTAAATCTACATACAATCGCCTAACTCAAACAGTCCAACATAAACATCAAATCTAAAATTAATTTATATAAAATCAGCATTGCACTAACATCTTGGCTAAAACACAATAATCTGTTTGGTACCTCCTACTACCAGGCAGTTAAATCATCAAAATTGTAAAAGCAGCTAATAAAATTTAAATCTACATCCAATCGCCTAACGCAAACAGTCCAACATAAACATCAAACCTAAAATTAATTTATATCAAATCAGCATTGCATTGACATCTTGGCTAAAACACAATAATCTGTTTGGTACCTCCTACTACCAGGCAGTTTAATCATCAAAATTGTAAAAGCAGCTAGTAAAAATTTAAATCTACATACAATCGCCTAACTCAAACAGTCCAACATAAACATCAAATCTAAAATTAATTTATATAAAATCAGCATTGCACTAACATCTTGGCTAAAACACAATAATCTGTTTGGTACCTCCTACTACTAGGCAGTTAAATCATCAAAATTGTAAAAGCAGCTAATAAAATTTAAATCTTCATCCAATCGCCTAACTCAAACAGTCCAACATAAACATCAAATCTAAAATTAATTTATATAAAATCAGCATTGCACTAACATCTTGGCTAAAACACAATAATCTGTTTGGTACCTCCTACTACCAGGCAGTTAAATCATCAAAATTGTGAAAGCAGCTAGTAAAATTTAAATCTACATCCAATCGCCTAACGCAAACAGTCCAACATAAACATCAAACCTAAAATTAATTTATATAAAATCAGCATTGCATTAACATCTTGGCTAAAACACAATAATCTGTTTGGTACCTCCTACTACCAGGCAGTTAAATCATCAAAATTGTAAAAGCAGCTAATAAAATTTAAATCTTCATCTAATCGCCTAACGCAAACAGTCCAACATAAACATCAAATCTAAAATTAATATATATAAAAAATCAGCATTGCACTAACATCTTGGCTAAAACACAATAATCTGTTTGGTACCTCCTACTACCAGGCAGTTAAATCATCAAAATTGTAAAAGCAGCTAGTAAAATTTTAATCTACATCCAATCGCCTAACTCAAACAGTCAAACATAAACATCAAATCTGAAATTAATTTATATAAAATCAGCATTGCATTAACATCTTGGCTAAAACACAATAATCTGTTTGGTACCTCCTACTACCAGGCAGTTAAATCATCAAAATTGTAAAAGCAGCTAGTAAAATTTAAATCTACATCCAATCGCCTAACTCAAACAGTCCAACATTAACATCAAATCTAAAATTAATTTATATAAAATCAGCATTGCACTAACATCTTGGCTAAAACACAATAATCTGTTTGGTACATTCTACTACCAGGCAGTTAAATCATCAAAATTGTAAAAGCAGCTAGTAAAATTTTAATCTACATCCAATCGCCTAACTCAAACAGTCCAACATAAACATCAAATCTAAAATTAATTTACATAAAATCAGCATTGCACTAACATCTTGGCTAAAACACAATAATCTGTTTGGTACCTCCTACTGCCAGGCAGTTAAATCATCAAAATTGTAAAAGCAGCTAGTAAAATTTAAATCTACATCCAATCGCCTAACGCAAACAGTCCAACATAAACATCAAACCTAAAATTAATTTATATCAAATCAGCATTGCATTGACATCTTGGATAAAACACAATAATCTGTTTGGTACCTCCTACTACCAGGCAGTTGAATCATCAAAATTGTAAAAGCAGCTAGTAAAATTTAAATCTACATACAATCGCCTAACTCAAACAGTCCAACATAAACATCAAATCTAAAATTAATTTATATAAAATCAGCATTGCACTAACATCTTGGCTAAAACACAATAATCTGTTTGGTACCTCCTACTACCAGGCAGTTAAATCATCAAAATTGTAAAAGCAGCTAATAAAATTTAAATCTTCATCTAATCGCCTAACGCAAACAGTCCAACATAAACATCAAATCTAAAATTAATATATATAAAATCAGCATTGCACTAACATCTTGGCTAAAACACAATAATCTGTTTGGTACCTCCTACTACCAGGCAGTTAAATCATCAAAATTGTAAAAGCAGCTAGTAAAATTTTAATCTACATCCAATCGCCTAACTCAAACAGTCCAACATAAACATCAAATCTGAAATTAATTTATATAAAATCAGCATTGCATTAACATCTTGGCTAAAACACAATAATCTGTTTGGTACCTCCTACTACCAGGCAGTTAAATCATCAAAATTGTAAACGCAGCTAGTAAAATTTAAATCTACATCCAATCGCCTAACTCAAACAGTCCAACATAAACATCAAATCTAAAATTAATTTACATAAAATCAGCATTGCACTAACATCTTGGCTAAAACACAATAATCTGTTTGGTACATTCTACTACCAGGCAGTTAAATCATCAAAATTGTAAAAGCAGCTAGTAAAATTTTAATCTACATCCAATCGCCTAACTCAAACAGTCCAACATAAACATCAAATCTAAAATTAATTTACATAAAATCAGCATTGCACTAACATCTTGGCTAAAACACAATAATCTGTTTGGTACCTCCTACTGCCAGGCAGTTAAATCATCAAAATTGTAAAAGCAGCTAGTAAAATTTTAATCTACATCCAATCGCCTAACTCAAACAGTCAAACATAAACATCAAATCTGAAATTAATTTATATAAAATCAGCATTGCATTAACATCTTGGCTAAAACACAATAATCTGTTTGGTACCTCCTACTACCAGGCAGTTAAATCATCAAAATTGTAAAAGCAGCTAGTAAAATTTAAATCTACATCCAATCGCCTAACTCAAACAGTCCAACATTAACATCAAATCTAAAATTAATTTATATAAAATCAGCATTGCACTAACATCTTGGCTAAAACACAATAATCTGTTTGGTACATTCTACTACCAGGCAGTTAAATCATCAAAATTGTAAAAGCAGCTAGTAAAATTTTAATCTACATCCAATCGCCTAACTCAAACAGTCCAACATAAACATCAAATCTAAAATTAATTTACATAAAATCAGCATTGCACTAACATCTTGGCTAAAACACAATAATCTGTTTGGTACCTCCTACTGCCAGGCAGTTAAATCATCAAAATTGTAAAAGCAGCTAGTAAAATTTAAATCTACATCCAATCGCCTAACGCAAACAGTCCAACATAAACATCAAACCTAAAATTAATTTATATCAAATCAGCATTGCATTGACATCTTGGATAAAACACAATAATCTGTTTGGTACCTCCTACTACCAGGCAGTTGAATCATCAAAATTGTAAAAGCAGCTAGTAAAATTTAAATCTACATACAATCGCCTAACTCAAACAGTCCAACATAAACATCAAATCTAAAATTAATTTATATAAAATCAGCATTGCACTAACATCTTGGCTAAAACACAATAATCTGTTTGGTACCTCCTACTACCAGGCAGTTAAATCATCAAAATTGTAAAAGCAGCTAATAAAATTTAAATCTTCATCTAATCGCCTAACGCAAACAGTCCAACATAAACATCAAATCTAAAATTAATATATATAAAATCAGCATTGCACTAACATCTTGGCTAAAACACAATAATCTGTTTGGTACCTCCTACTACCAGGCAGTTAAATCATCAAAATTGTAAAAGCAGCTAGTAAAATTTTAATCTACATCCAATCGCCTAACTCAAACAGTCCAACATAAACATCAAATCTGAAATTAATTTATATAAAATCAGCATTGCATTAACATCTTGGCTAAAACACAATAATCTGTTTGGTACCTCCTACTACCAGGCAGTTAAATCATCAAAATTGTAAAAGCAGCTAGTAAAATTTAAATCTACATCCAATCGCCTAACTCAAACAGTCCAACATTAACATCAAATCTAAAATTAATTTATATAAAATCAGCATTGCACTAACATCTTGGCTAAAACACAATAATCTGTTTGGTACATTCTACTACCAGGCAGTTAAATCATCAAAATTGTAAAAGCAGCTAGTAAAATTTTAATCTACATCCAATCGCCTAACTCAAACAGTCCAACATAAACATCAAATCTAAAATTAATTTACATAAAATCAGCATTGCACTAACATCTTGGCTAAAACACAATAATCTGTTTGGTACCTCCTACTGCCAGGCAGTTAAATCATCAAAATTGTAAAAGCAGCTAGTAAAATTTAAATCTACATCCAATCGCCTAACGCAAACAGTCCAACATAAACATCAAACCTAAAATTAATTTATATCAAATCAGCATTGCATTGACATCTTGGCTAAAACACAATATTCTGTTTGGTACCTCCTACTACCAGGCAGTTAAATCATCAAAATTGTAAAAGCAGCTAGTAAAATTTAAATCTTCATCCAATCGCCTAACGCAAACAGTCCAACATAAACATCAAATCTAAAATTAATTTATATAAAATCAGCATTGCACTAACATCTTGGCTTAAACACAATAATCTGTTTGGTACCTCCTACTACCAGGCAGTTAAATCATCAAAATTGTAAAAGCAGCTAGTAAAATTTAAATCTACATACAATCGCCTAACGCAAACAGTCCAACATAAACATCAAATCTAAAATTAATTTATATAAAATCAGCATTGCACTAACATCTTGGCTAAAACACAATAATCTGTTTGGTACCTCCTACTACCAGGCAGTTAAATCATCAAAATTGTAAAAGCAGCTAATAAAAT
The DNA here is from genome assembly GCA_916610825.1 of Haliclystus octoradiatus. Lineage (NCBI taxonomy): Eukaryota > Metazoa > Cnidaria > Staurozoa > Stauromedusae > Haliclystidae > Haliclystus > Haliclystus octoradiatus. Next base: position 10,216,430 of record OU744451.1, read on the forward strand.
TTAAATCTTCATCTAATCGCCTAACGCAAACAGTCCAACATAAACATCAAATCTAAAATTAATTTATATAAAATCAGCATTGCACTAACATCTTGGCTAAAACACAATAATCTGTTTGGTACCTCCTTCTACCAGGCAGTTAAATCATCAAAATTGTAAAAGCAGCTAGTAAAATTTAAATCTACATACAATCGCCTAACTCAAACAGTCCAACATAAACATCAAACCTAAAATTAATTTATATAAAATCAGCATTGCATTAACATCTTGGCTAAAACACAATAATCTGTTTGGTACCTCCTACTACCAGGCAGTTAAATCATCAAAATTGTAAAAGCAGCTAGTAAAATTTTAATCTACATCCAATCGCCTAACTCAAACAGTCCAACATAAACATCAAACCTAAAATTAATTTATATAAAATCAGCATTGCATTAACATCTTGGCTAAAACACAATAATCTGTTTGGTACATTCTACTACCAGGCAGTTAAATCATCAAAATTTTAAAAGCAGCTAGTAAAATTTTGTTCTACATCCAATCGCCTAACTCAAACAGTCCAACATAAACATCAAATCTGAAATTAATTTATATAAAATCAGCATTGCATTAACATCTTGGCTAAAACACAATAATCTGTTTGGTACCTCCTACTACCAGGCAGTTAAATCATCAAAATTGTAAAAGCAGCTAGTAAAATTTAAATCTACATCCAATCGCCTAACTCAAACAGTCCAACATTAACATCAAATCTAAAATTAATTTATATAAAATCAGCATTGCACTAACATCTTGGCTAAAACACAATAATCTGTTTGGTACATTCTACTACCAGGCAGTTAAATCATCAAAATTGTAAAAGCAGCTAGTAAAATTTTAATCTACATCCAATCGCCTAACTCAAACAGTCCAATATAAACATCAAATCTGAAATTAATTTATATAAAATCAGCATTGCATTAACATCTTGGCTAAAACACAATAATCTGTTTGGTACCTCCTACTACCAGGCAGTTAAATCATCAAAATTGTGAAAGCAGCTAGTAAAATTTAAATCTACATCCAATCGCCTAACGCAAACAGTCCAACATAAACATCAAACCTAAAATTAATTTATATAAAATCAGCATTGCATTAACATCTTGGCTAAAACACAATAATCTGTTTGGTACCTCCTACTACCAGGCAGTTAAATCATCAAAATTGTGAAAGCAGCTAGTAAAATTTAAATCTACATCCAATCGCCTAACGCAAACAGTCCAACATAAACATCAAATCTAAAATTAATTTATATAAAATCAGCATTGCACTAACATCTTGGCTAAAACACAATAATCTGTTTGGTACCTCCTACTACCAGGCAGTTAAATCATCAAAATTGTAAAAGCAGCTAGTAAAATTTTAATCTACATCCAATCGCCTAACTCAAACAGTCCAACATAAACATCAAATCTGAAATTAATTTATATAAAATCAGCATTGCATTAACATCTTGGCTAAAACACAATAATCTGTTTGGTACCTCCTACTACCAGGCAGTTAAATCATCAAAATTGTAAAAGCAGCTAGTAAAATTTAAATCTACATCCAATCGCCTAACTCAAACAGTCCAACATTAACATCAAATCTAAAATTAATTTATATAAAATCAGCATTGAACTAACATCTTGGCTAAAACACAATAATCTGTTTGGTACATTCTACTACCAGGCAGTTAAATCATCAAAATTGTAAAAGCAGCTAGTAAAATTTTAATCTACATCCAATCGCCTAACTCAAACAGTCCAACATAAACATCAAATCTAAAATTAATTTACATAAAATCAGCATTGCACTAACATCTTGGCTAAAACACAATAATCTGTTTGGTACCTCCTACTGCCAGGCAGTTAAATCATCAAAATTGTAAAAGCAGCTAGTAAAATTTAAATCTACATCCAATCGCCTAACGCAAACAGTCCAACATAAACATCAAACCTAAAATTAATTTATATCAAATCAGCATTGCATTGACATCTTGGCTAAAACACAATAATCTGTTTGGTACCTCCTACTACCAGGCAGTTTAATCATCAAAATTGTAAAAGCAGCTAGTAAAAATTTAAATCTACATACAATCGCCTAACTCAAACAGTCCAACATAAACATCAAATCTAAAATTAATTTATATAAAATCAGCATTGCACTAACATCTTGGCTAAAACACAATAATCTGTTTGGTACCTCCTACTACCAGGCAGTTAAATCATCAAAATTGTAAAAGCAGCTAATAAAATTTAAATCTTCATCCAATCGCCTAACTCAAACAGTCCAACATAAACATCAAATCTAAAATTAATTTATATAAAATCAGCATTGCACTAACATCTTGGCTAAAACACAATAATCTGTTTGGTACCTCCTACTACCAGGCAGTTAAATCATCAAAATTGTAAAAGCAGCTAGTAAAATTTAAATCTACATCCAATCGCCTAACGCAAACAGTCCAACATAAACATCAAACCTAAAATTAATTTATATCAAATCAGCATTGCATTGACATCTTGGCTAAAACACAATAATCTGTTTGGTACCTCCTACTACCAGGCAGTTTAATCATCAAAATTGTAAAAGCAGCTAGTAAAAATTTAAATCTACATACAATCGCCTAACTCAAACAGTCCAACATAAACATCAAATCTAAAATTAATTTATATAAAATCAGCATTGCACTAACATATTGGCTAAAACACAATAATCTGTTTGGTACCTCCTACTACCAGGCAGTTAAATCATCAAAATTGTAAAAGCAGCTAATAAAATTTAAATCTTCATCCAATCGCCTAACTCAAACAGTCCAACATAAACATCAAATCTAAAATTAATTTATATAAAATCAGCATTGCACTAACATCTTGGCTAAAACACAATAATCTGTTTGGTACCTCCTACTACCAGGCAGTTAAATCATCAAAATTGTAAAAGCAGCTAATAAAATTTAAATCTACATCCAATCGCCTAACGCAAACAGTCCAACATAAACATCAAACCTAAAATTAATTTATATCAAATCAGCATTGCATTGACATCTTGGCTAAAACACAATAATCTGTTTGGTACCTCCTACTACCAGGCAGTTTAATCATCAAAATTGTAAAAGCAGCTAGTAAAAATTTAAATCTACATACAATCGCCTAACTCAAACAGTCCAACATAAACATCAAATCTAAAATTAATTTATATAAAATCAGCATTGCACTAACATCTTGGCTAAAACACAATAATCTGTTTGGTACCTCCTACTACCAGGCAGTTAAATCATCAAAATTGTAAAAGCAGCTAATAAAATTTAAATCTTCATCCAATCGCCTAACTCAAACAGTCCAACATAAACATCAAATCTAAAATTAATTTATATAAAATCAGCATTGCACTAACATCTTGGCTAAAACACAATAATCTGTTTGGTACCTCCTACTACCAGGCAGTTAAATCATCAAAATTGTGAAAGCAGCTAGTAAAATTTAAATCTACATCCAATTGCCTAACGCAAACAGTCCAACATAAACATCAAACCTAAAATTAATTTATATAAAATCAGCATTGCATTAACATATTGGCTAAAACACAATAATCTGTTTGGTACCTCCTACTACCAGGCAGTTAAATCATCAAAATTGTAAAAGCAGCTAATAAAATTTAAATCTTCATCCAATCGCCTAACTCAAACAGTCCAACATAAACATCAAATCTAAAATTAATTTATATAAAATCAGCATTGCACTAACATCTTGGCTAAAACACAATAATCTGTTTGGTACCTCCTACTACCAGGCAGTTAAATCATCAAAATTGTGAAAGCAGCTAGTAAAATTTAAATCTACATCCAATCGCCTAACGCAAACAGTCCAACATAAACATCAAACCTAAAATTAATTTATATAAAATCAGCATTGCACTAACATCTTGGCTAAAACACAATAATCTGTTTGGTACCTCCTACTACCAGGCAGTTAAATCATCAAAATTGTGAAAGCAGCTAGTAAATTTAAATCTACATCCATTCGCCTAACGCAAAGAGTCCAACATAAACATCAAATCTAAAATTAATTTATATAAAATCAGCATTGCACTAACATCTTGGCTAAAACACAATAATCTGTTTGGTACCTCCTACTACCAGGCAGTTAAATCATCAAAATTGTGAAAGCAGCTAGTAAATTTAAATCTACATCCATTCGCCTAACGCAAAGAGTCCAACATAAACATCAAATCTAAAATTAATTTATATAAAATCAGCATTGCACTTGCATCTTGGCTAAAACACAATAATCTGTTTGGTACCTCCTACTACCAGGCAGTTGAATCATCAAAATTGTAAAAGCAGCTAGTAAAATTTAAATCTACATACAATCGCCTAACTCAAACAGTCCAACATAAACATCAAATCTAAAATTAATTTATATAAAATCAGCATTGCACTAACATCTTGGCTAAAACACAATAATCTGTTTGGTACCTCCTACTACCAGGCAGTTAAATCATCAAAATTGTAAAAGCAGCTAATAAAATATAAATCTTCATCTAATCGCCTAACGCAAACAGTCCAACATAAACATCAAATCTAAAATTAATTTATATAAAATCAGCATTGCACTAACATCTTGGCTAAAACACAATAATCTGTTTGGTACCTCCTACTACCAAGCAGTTAAATTATCAAAATTGTGAAAGCAGCTAGTAAAATTTTAATCTACATCCAATCGCCTAACGCAAACAGTCCAACATAAACATCAAATCTAAAATTAATTTATATAAAATCAGCATTGCACTAACATCTTGGCTAAAACACAATAATCTGTTTGGTACCTCCTACTACCAGGCAGTTAAATCATCAAAATTGTAAAAGCAGCTAGTAAAATTTAAATCTACATACAATCGCCTAACTCAAACAGTCCAACATAAACATCAAACCTAAAATTAATTTATATAAAATCAGCATTGCATTAACATCTTGGCTAAAACACAATAATCTGTTTGGTACCTCCTACTACCAAGCAGTTAAATTATCAAAATTGTAAAAGCAGCTAGTAAAATTTAAATCTACATCCAATCGCCTAACGCAAACAGTCCAACATAAACATCAAACCTAAAATTAATTTATATCAAATCAGCATTGCATTGACATCTTGGCTAAAACACAATAATCTGTTTGGTACCTCCTACTACCAGGCAGTTTAATCATCAAAATTGTAAAAGCAGCTAGTAAAAATTTAAATCTACATACAATCGCCTAACTCAAACAGTCCAACATAAACATCAAATCTAAAATTAATTTATATAAAATCAGCATTGCACTAACATCTTGGCTAAAACACAATAATCTGTTTGGTACCTCCTACTACCAGGCAGTTAAATCATCAAAATTGTAAAAGCAGCTAATAAAATTTAAATCTTCATCCAATCGCCTAACTCAAACAGTCCAACATAAACATCAAATCTAAAATTAATTTATATAAAATCAGCATTGCACTAACATCTTGGCTAAAACACAATAATCTGTTTGGTACCTCCTACTACCAGGCAGTTAAATCATCAAAATTGTGAAAGCAGCTAGTAAAATTTAAATCTACATCCAAACGCCTAACTCAAACAGTCCAACATAAACATCAAATCTAAAATTAATTTATATAAAATCAGCATTGCACTAACATCTTGGCTAAAACACAATAATCTGTTTGGTACCTCCTACTGCCAGGCAGTTAAATCATCAAAATTGTAAAAGCAGCTAGTAAAATTAGAATCTACATCCAATCGCCTAACGCAAACAGTCCAACATAAACATCAAACCTAAAATTAATTTATATCAAATCAGCATTGCATTGACATTCTGGCTAAAACACAATAATCTGTTTGGTACCTCCTACTACCAGGCAGTTTAATCATCAAAATTGTAAAAGCAGCTAGTAAAAATTTAAATCTACATACAATCGCCTAACTCAAACAGTCCAACATAAACATCAAATCTAAAATTAATTTATATAAAATCAGCATTGCACTAACATCTTGGCTAAAACACAATAATCTGTTTGGTACCTCCTACTACCAGGCAGTTAAATCATCAAAATTGTAAAAGCAGCTAATAAAATTTAAATCTACATCCAATCGCCTAACGCAAACAGTCCAACATAAACATCAAACCTAAAATTAATTTATATCAAATCAGCATTGCATTGACATCTTGGCTAAAACACAATAATCTGTTTGGTACCTCCTACTACCAGGCAGTTTAATCATCAAAATTGTAAAAGCAGCTAGTAAAAATTTAAATCTACATACAATCGCCCAACTCAAACAGTCCAACATAAACATCAAATCTAAAATTAATTTATATAAAATCAGCATTGCACTAACATCTTGGCTAAAACACAATAATCTGTTTGGTACCTCCTACTACCAGGCAGTTAAATCATCAAAATTGTAAAAGCAGCTAATAAAATTTAAATCTTCATCCAATCGCCTAACTCAAACAGTCCAACATAAACATCAAATCTAAAATTAATTTATATAAAATCAGCATTGCACTAACATCTTGGCTAAAACACAATAATCTGTTTGGTACCTCCTACTACCAGGCAGTTAAATCATCAAAATTGTGAAAGCAGCTAGTAAAATTTAAATCTACATCCAATCGCCTAACGCAAACAGTCCAACATAAACATCAAACCTAAAATTAATTTATATAAAATCAGCATTGCATTAACATATTGGCTAAAACACAATAATCTGTTTGGTACCTCCTACTACCAGGCAGTTAAATCATCAAAATTGTAAAAGCAGCTAATAAAATTTAAATCTTCATCCAATCGCCTAACTCAAACAGTCCAACATAAACATCAAATCTAAAATTAATTTATATAAAATCAGCATTGCACTAACATCTTGGCTAAAACACAATAATCTGTTTGGTACCTCCTACTACCAGGCAGTTAAATCATCAAAATTGTGAAAGCAGCTAGTAAAATTTAAATCTACATCCAATCGCCTAACGCAAACAGTCCAACATAAACATCAAACCTAAAATTAATTTATATAAAATCAGCATTGCACTAACATCTTGGCTAAAACACAATAATCTGTTTGGTACCTCCTACTACCAGGCAGTTAAATCATCAAAATTGTGAAAGCAGCTAGTAAATTTAAATCTACATCCATTCGCCTAACGCAAAGAGTCCAACATAAACATCAAATCTAAAATTAATTTATATAAAATCAGCATTGCACTAACATCTTGGCTAAAACACAATAATCTGTTTGGTACCTCCTACTACCAGGCAGTTAAATCATCAAAATTGTGAAAGCAGCTAGTAAATTTAAATCTACATCCATTCGCCTAACGCAAAGAGTCCAACATAAACATCAAATCTAAAATTAATTTATATAAAATCAGCATTGCACTTGCATCTTGGCTAAAACACAATAATCTGTTTGGTACCTCCTACTACCAGGCAGTTGAATCATCAAAATTGTAAAAGCAGCTAATAAAATATAAATCTTCATCTAATCGCCTAACGCAAACAGTCCAACATAAACATCAAATCTAAAATTAATTTATATAAAATCAGCATTGCACTAACATCTTGGCTAAAACACAATAATCTGTTTGGTACCTCCTACTACCAAGCAGTTCAATTATCAAAATTGTGAAAGCAGCTAGTAAAATTTTAATCTACATCCAATCGCCTAACGCAAACAGTCCAACATAAACATCAAATCTAAAATTAATTTATATAAAATCAGCATTGCACTAACATCTTGGCTAAAACACAATAATCTGTTTGGTACCTCCTACTACCAGGCAGTTAAATCATCAAAATTGTAAAAGCAGCTAGTAAAATTTAAATCTACATACAATCGCCTAACTCAAACAGTCCAACATAAACATCAAACCTAAAATTAATTTATATAAAATCAGCATTGCATTAACATCTTGGCTAAAACACAATAATCTGTTTGGTACCTCCTACTGCCAGGCAGTTAAATCATCAAAATTGTAAAAGCAGCTAGTAAAATTAGAATCTACATCCAATCGCCTAACGCAAACAGTCCAACATAAACATCAAACCTAAAATTAATTTATATCAAATCAGCATTGCATTGACATTCTGGCTAAAACACAATAATCTGTTTGGTACCTCCTACTACCAGGCAGTTTAATCATCAAAATTGTAAAAGCAGCTAGTAAAAATTTAAATCTACATACAATCGCCTAACTCAAACAGTCCAACATAAACATCAAATCTAAAATTAATTTATATAAAATCAGCATTGCACTAACATCTTGGCTAAAACACAATAATCTGTTTGGTACCTCCTACTACCAGGCAGTTAAATCATCAAAATTGTAAAAGCAGCTAATAAAATTTAAATCTACATCCAATCGCCTAACGCAAACAGTCCAACATAAACATCAAATCTAAAATTAATTTATATCAAATCAGCATTGCATTGACATCTTGGCTAAAACACAATAATCTGTTTGGTACCTCCTACTACCAGGCAGTTTAATCATCAAAATTGTAAAAGCAGCTAGTAAAAATTTAAATCTACATACAATCGCCCAACTCAAACAGTCCAACATAAACATCAAATCTAAAATTAATTTATATAAAATCAGCATTGCACTAACATCTTGGCTAAAACACAATAATCTGTTTGGTACCTCCTACTACCAGGCAGTTAAATCATCAAAATTGTGAAAGCAGCTAGTAAAATTTAAATCTACATCCAATCGCCTAACGCAAACAGTCCAACATAAACATCAAACCTAAAATTAATTTATATAAAATCAGCATTGCATTAACATATTGGCTAAAACACAATAATCTGTTTGGTACCTCCTACTACCAGGCAGTTAAATCATCAAAATTGTAAAAGCAGCTAATAAAATTTAAATCTTCATCCAATCGCCTAACTCAAACAGTCCAACATAAACATCAAATCTAAAATTAATTTATATAAAATCAGCATTGCACTAACATCTTGGCTAAAACACAATAATCTGTTTGGTACCTCCTACTACCAGGCAGTTAAATCATCAAAATTGTGAAAGCAGCTAGTAAAATTTAAATCTACATCCAATCGCCTAACGCAAACAGTCCAACATAAACATCAAACCTAAAATTAATTTATATAAAATCAGCATTGCACTAACATCTTGGCTAAAACACAATAATCTGTTTGGTACCTCCTACTACCAGGCAGTTAAATCATCAAAATTGTGAAAGCAGCTAGTAAATTTAAATCTACATCCATTCGCCTAACGCAAAGAGTCCAACATAAACATCAAATCTAAAATTAATTTATATAAAATCAGCATTGCACTAACATCTTGGCTAAAACACAATAATCTGTTTGGTACCTCCTACTACCAGGCAGTTAAATCATCAAAATTGTGAAAGCAGCTAGTAAATTTAAATCTACATCCATTCGCCTAACGCAAAGAGTCCAACATAAACATCAAATCTAAAATTAATTTATATAAAATCAGCATTGCACTTGCATCTTGGCTAAAACACAATAATCTGTTTGGTACCTCCTACTACCAGGCAGTTGAATCATCAAAATTGTAAAAGCAGCTAGTAAAATTTAAATCTACATACAATCGCCTAACTCAAACAGTCCAACATAAACATCAAATCTAAAATTAATTTATATAAAATCAGCATTGCACTAACATCTTGGCTAAAACACAATAATCTGTTTGGTACCTCCTACTACCAGGCAGTTAAATCATCAAAATTGTAAAAGCAGCTAATAAAATATAAATCTTCATCTAATCGCCTAACGCAAACAGTCCAACATAAACATCAAATCTAAAATTAATTTATATAAAATCAGCATTGCACTAACATCTTGGCTAAAACACAATAATCTGTTTGGTACCTCCTACTACCAAGCAGTTCAATTATCAAAATTGTGAAAGCAGCTAGTAAAATTTTAATCTACATCCAATCGCCTAACGCAAACAGTCCAACATAAACATCAAATCTAAAATTAATTTATATAAAATCAGCATTGCACTAACATCTTGGCTAAAACACAATAATCTGTTTGGTACCTCCTACTACCAGGCAGTTAAATCATCAAAATTGTAAAAGCAGCTAGTAAAATTTAAATCTACATACAATCGCCTAACTCAAACAGTCCAACATAAACATCAAACCTAAAATTAATTTATATAAAATCAGCATTGCATTAACATCTTGGCTAAAACACAATAATCTGTTTGGTACCTCCTACTACCAGGCAGTTAAATCATCAAAATTGTGAAAGCAGCTAGTAAAATTTAAATCTACATCCAATCGCCTAACGCAAACAGTCCAACATAAACATCAAACCTAAAATTAATTTATATAAAATCAGCATTGCATTAACATCTTGGCTAAAACACAATAATCTGTTTGGTACCTCCTACTACCAGGCAGTTAAATCATCAAAATTGTGAAAGCAGCTAGTAAAATTTAAATCTACATCCAATCGCCTAACGCAAACAGTCCAACATAAACATCAAATCTAAAATTAATTTATATAAAATCAGCATTGCACTAACATCTTGGCTAAAACACAATAATCTGTTTGGTACCTCCTACTACCAGGCAGTTAAATCATCAAAATTGTAAAAGCAGCTAGTAAAATTTTAATCTACATCCAATCGCCTAACTCAAACAGTCCAACATAAACATCAAATCTGAAATTAATTTATATAAAATCAGCATTGCATTAACATCTTGGCTAAAACACAATAATCTGTTTGGTACCTCCTACTACCAGGCAGTTAAATCATCAAAATTGTAAAAGCAGCTAGTAAAATTTAAATCTACATCCAATCGCCTAACTCAAACAGTCCAACATTAACATCAAATCTAAAATTAATTTATATAAAATCAGCATTGAACTAACATCTTGGCTAAAACACAATAATCTGTTTGGTACATTCTACTACCAGGCAGTTAAATCATCAAAATTGTAAAAGCAGCTAGTAAAATTTTAATCTACATCCAATCGCCTAACTCAAACAGTCCAACATAAACATCAAATCTAAAATTAATTTACATAAAATCAGCATTGCACTAACATCTTGGCTAAAACACAATAATCTGTTTGGTACCTCCTACTGCCAGGCAGTTAAATCATCAAAATTGTAAAAGCAGCTAGTAAAATTTAAATCTACATCCAATCGCCTAACGCAAACAGTCCAACATAAACATCAAATCTAAAATTAATTTATATAAAATCAGCATTGCACTAACATCTTGGCTAAAACAAAATAATCTGTTTGGTACCTCCTACTACCAGGCAGTTTAATCATCAAAATTGTAAAAGCAGGTAGTAAAATTTAAATCTACATCCAATCGCCTAACTCAAACAGTCCAACATAAACATCAAATCTAAAATTAATTTATATAAAATCAGCATTGCACTAACATCTTGGCTAAAACACAATAATCTGTTTGGTACCTCCTACTACCAGGCAGTTAAATCATCAAAATTGTGAAAGCAGCTAGTAAAATTTAAATCTACATCCAATCGCCTAACGCAAACAGTCCAACATAAACATCAAACCTAAAATTAATTTATATAAAATCAGCATTGCATTAACATCTTGGCTAAAACACAATAATCTGTTTGGTACCTCCTACTACCAGGCAGTTAAATCATCAAAATTGTAAAAGCAGCTAGTAAAATTTAAATCTACATACAATCGCCTAACTCAAACAGTCCAACATCAACATCAAATCTAAAATTAATTTATATAAAATCAGCATTGCACTAACATCTTGGCTAAAACACAATAATCTGTTTGGTACCTCCTACTACCAGGCAGTTAAATCATCAAAATTGTAAAAGCAGCTAGTAAAATTTAAATCTTCATCCAATCGCCTAACGCAAACAGTCCAACATAAACATCAAATCTAAAATTAATTTATATAAAATCAGCATTGCACTAACATCTTGGCTAAAACACAATAATCTGTTTGGTACCTCCTACTACCAGGCAGTTAAATCATCAAAATTGTAAAAGCAGCTAGTAAAATTTAAATCTACATACAATCGCCTAACTCAAACAGTCCAACATAAACATCAAATCTAAAATTAATTTATATAAAATCAGCATTGCACTAACATCTTGGCTAAAACACAATAATCTGTTTGGTACCTCAAACTACCAGGCAGTTAAATCATCAATATTGTAAAAGCAGCTAATAAAATTTAAATCTTCATCTAATCGCCTAACGCAAACAGTCCAACATAAACATCAAATCTAAAATTAATTTATATAAAATCAGCATTGCACTAACATCTTGGCTAAAACACAATAATCTGTTTGGTACCTCCTTCTACCAGGCAGTTGAATCATCAAAATTGTAAAAGCAGCTAGTAAAATTTAAATCTACATACAATCGCCTAACTCAAACAGTCCAACATAAACATCAAATCTAAAATTAATTTATATAAAATCAGCATTGCACTAACATCTTGGCTAAAACACAATAATCTGTTTGGTACCTCCTACTACCAGGCAGTTAAATCATCAAAATTGTAAAAGCAGCTAATAAAATTTAAATCTACATCCAATCGCCTAACGCAAAGAGTCCAACATAAACATCAAACCTAAAATTAATTTATATCAAATCAGCATTGCATTGACATCTTGGCTAAAACACAATAATCTGTTTGGTACCTCCTACTACCAGGCAGTTTAATCATCAAAATTGTAAAAGCAGCTAGTAAAAATTTAAATCTACATACAATCGCCTAACTCAAACAGTCCAACATAAACATCAAATCTAAAATTAATTTATATAAAATCAGCATTGCACTAACATCTTGGCTAAAACACAATAATCTGTTTGGTACCTCCTACTACCAGGCAGTTAAATCATCAAAATTGTAAAAGCAGCTAATAAAATTTAAATCTTCATCCAATCGCCTAACTCAAACAGTCCAACATAAACATCAAATCTAAAATTAATTTATATAAAATCAGCATTGCACTAACATCTTGGCTAAAACACAATAATCTGTTTGGTACCTCCTACTACCAGGCAGTTAAATCATCAAAATTGTGAAAGCAGCTAGTAAAATTTAAATCTACATCCAATCGCCTAACGCAAACAGTCCAACATAAACATCAAACCTAAAATTAATTTATATAAAATCAGCATTGCATTAACATATTGGCTAAAACACAATAATCTGTTTGGTACCTCCTACTACCAGGCAGTTAAATCATCAAAATTGTAAAAGCAGCTAATAAAATTTAAATCTTCATCCAATCGCCTAACTCAAACAGTCCAACATAAACATCAAATCTAAAATTAATTTATATAAAATCAGCATTGCACTAACATCTTGGCTAAAACACAATAATCTGTTTGGTACCTCCTACTACCAGGCAGTTAAATCATCAAAATTGTGAAAGCAGCTAGTAAAATTTAAATCTACATCCAATCGCCTAACGCAAACAGTCCAACATAAACATCAAACCTAAAATTAATTTATATAAAATCAGCATTGCACTAACATCTTGGCTAAAACACAATAATCTGTTTGGTACCTCCTACTACCAGGCAGTTAAATCATCAAAATTGTGAAAGCAGCTAGTAAATTTAAATCTACATCCATTCGCCTAACGCAAAGAGTCCAACATAAACATCAAATCTAAAATTAATTTATATAAAATCAGCATTGCACTAACATCTTGGCTAAAACACAATAATCTGTTTGGTACCTCCTACTACCAGGCAGTTAAATCATCAAAATTGTGAAAGCAGCTAGTAAATTTAAATCTACATCCATTCGCCTAACGCAAAGAGTCCAACATAAACATCAAATCTAAAATTAATTTATATAAAATCAGCATTGCACTTGCATCTTGGCTAAAACACAATAATCTGTTTGGTACCTCCTACTACCAGGCAGTTGAATCATCAAAATTGTAAAAGCAGCTAGTAAAATTTAAATCTACATACAATCGCCTAACTCAAACAGTCCAACATAAACATCAAATCTAAAATTAATTTATATAAAATCAGCATTGCACTAACATCTTGGCTAAAACACAATAATCTGTTTGGTACCTCCTACTACCAGGCAGTTAAATCATCAAAATTGTAAAAGCAGCTAATAAAATATAAATCTTCATCTAATCGCCTAACGCAAACAGTCCAACATAAACATCACACCTAAAATTAATTTATATAAAATCAGCATTGCATTAACATCTTGGCTAAAACACAATAATCTGTTTGGTACATTCTACTACCAGGCAGTTAAATCATCAAAATTGTGAAAGCAGCTAGTAAAATTTAAATCTACATCCAATCGCCTAACGCAAACAGTCCAACATAAACATCAAACCTAAAATTAATTTATATCAAATCAGCATTGCATTAACATCTTGGCTAAAACACAATAATCTGTTTGGTACCTCCTACTACCAGGCAGTTAAATCATCAAAATTGTAAAAGCAGCTAGTAAAATTTAAATCTACATCCAATCGCCTAACTCAAACAGTCCAACATCAACATCAAATCTAAAATTAATTTATATAAAATCAGCATTGCACTAACATCTTGGCTAAAACACAATAATCTGTTTGGTACCTCCTACTACCAGGCAGTTAAATCATCAAAATTGTAAAAGCAGCTAGTAAAATTTAAATCTACATACAATCGCCTAACTCAAACAGTCCAACATAAACATCAAACGTAAAATTAATTTATATCAAATCAGCATTGCATTAACATCTTGGCTAAAACACAATAATCTGTTTGGTACCTCCTACTACCAGGCAGTTAAATCATCAAAATTGTAAAAGCAGCTAGTAAAATTTAAATCTATCTCCAATCGCCTAACTCAAACAGTCCAACATAAACATCAAATCTAAAATTAATTTATATAAAATCAGCATTGCACTAACATCTTGGCTAAAACACAATAATCTGTTTGGTACCTCCTACTACCAGGCAGTTAAATCATCAAAATTGTAAAAGCAGCTAATAAAATTTAAATCTTCATCCAATCGCCTAACGCAAACAGTCCAACATAAATACCAAATCTAAAATTAATTTATATAAAATCAGCATTGCACTAACATCTTGGCTAAAACACAATAATCTGTTTGGTACATTCTACTACCAGGCAGTTAAATCATCAAAATTGTAAAAGCAGCTAGTAAAATTTTAATCTACATACAATCGCCTAACTCAAACAGTCCAACATAAACATCAAACGTAAAATTAATTTATATCAAATCAGCATTGCATTAACATCTTGGCTAAAACACAATAATCTGTTTGGTACCAACTACTACCAGGTAGTTAAATCATCAATATTGTAAAAGCAGGTAGTAAAATTTAAATCTACATCCAATCGCCTAACTCAAACAGTCCAACATAAACATCAAATCTAAAATTAATTTATATAAAATCAGCATTGCACTAACATCTTGGCTAAAACACAATAATCTGTTTGGTACCTCCTACTACCAGGCAGTTATATCATCAATATTGTAAAAGCAGGTAGTAAAATTTAAATCTACATCCAATCGCCTAACTCAAACAGTCCAACATAAACATCAAATCTAAAATTAATTTATATAAAATCAGCATTGCACTAACATCTTGGCTAAAACACAATAATCTGTTTGGTACATTCTACTACCAGGCAGTTAAATCATCAAAATTGTAAAAGCAGCTAGTAAAATTTAAATCTTCATCCAATCAGCTAACTCAAACAGTCCAACATCAACATCAAATCTAAAATTTATTTATATAAAATCAGCATTGCACTAACATCTTGGCTAAAACACAATAATCTGTTTGGTACCTCCTACTACCAGGCAGTTAAATCATCAAAATTGTAAAAGCAGCTAGTAAAATTCAAATCTTCATCCAATCGCCTAACGCAAACAGTCCAACATAAACATCAAATCTAAAATTAATTTATATAAAATCAGCATTGCACTAACATCTTGGCTAAAACACAATAATCTGTTTGGTACCTCCTACTACCAGGCAGTTAAATCATCAATATTGTAAAAGCAGGTAGTAAAATTTAAATCTACATCCAATCGCCTAACTCAAACAGTCCAACATAAACATCAAATCTAAAATTAATTTATATAAAATCAGCATTGCACTAACATCTTGGCTAAAACACAATAATCTGTTTGGTACCTCCTACTACCAGGCAGTTATATCATCAATATTGTAAAAGCAGGTAGTAAAATTTAAATCTACATCCAATCGCCTAACTCAAACAGTCCAACATAAACATCAAATCTAAAATTAATTTATATAAAATCAGCATTGCACTAACATCTTGGCTAAAACACAATAATCTGTTTGGTACATTCTACTACCAGGCAGTTAAATCATCAAAATTGTAAAAGCAGCTAGTAAAATTTAAATCTTCATCCAATCACCTAACTCAAACAGTCCAACATCAACATCAAATCTAAAATTTATTTATATAAAATCAGCATTGCACTAACATCTTGGCTAAAACACAATAATCTGTTTGGTACCTCCTACTACCAGGCAGTTAAATCATCAAAATTGTAAAAGCAGCTAGTAAAATTCAAATCTTCATCCAATCGCCTAACGCAAACAGTCCAACATAAACATCAAATCTAAAATTAATTTATATAAAATCAGCATTGCACTAACATCTTGGCTAAAACACAATAATCTGTTTGGTACCTCCTACTACCAGGCAGTTAAATCATAAATATTGTAAAAGCAGGTAGTTAAATTTAAATCTACATCCAATCGCCTAACTCAAACAGTCCAACATCAACATCAAATCTAAAATTAATTTATATAAAATCAGCATTGCACTAACATCTTGGCTAAAACACAATAATCTGTTTGGTACCTCCTACTACCAGGTAGTTAAATCATCAAAATTGTAAAAGCAACTAGTAAAATTTAAATCTTCATCCAATCGCCTAACGCAAACAGTCCAACATAAACATCAAACGTAAAATTAATTTATATCAAATCAGCATTGCATTAACATCTTGGCTAAAACACAATAATCTGTTTGGTACATTCTACTACCAGGCAGTTAAATCATCAAAATTGTAAAAGCAGCTAGTAAAATTTAAATCTTCATCCAATCGCCTAACTCAAACAGTCCAACATCAACATCAAATCTAAAATTAATTTATATAAAATCAGCATTGCACTAACATCTTGGCTAAAACACAATAATCTGTTTGGTACCTCTTACTACCAGGTAGTTAAATCATCAAAATTGTAAAAGCAACTAGTAAAATTTAAATCTACATCCAATCGCCTAACTCAAACAGTCCAACATAAACATCAAATCTAAAATTAATTTATATAAAATCAGCATTGCACTAACATCTTGGCTAAAACACAATAATCTGTTTGGTACCTCCTACTACCAGGCAGTTAAATCATCAAAATTGTAAAAGCAGCTAATAAAATTCAAATCTTCATCCAATCGCCTAACGCAAACAGTCCAACATAAACATCAAATCTAAAATTAATTTATATAAAATCAGCATTGCACTAACATCTTGGATAAAACACAATAATCTGTTTGGTACATTCTACTACCAGGCAGTTAAATCATCAAAATTGTAAAAGCAGCTAGTAAAATTTAAATCTTCATCCAATCGCCTAACGCAAACAGTGCAACATAAACATCAAATCTAAAATTAATTTATATAAAATCAGCATTGCACTAACATCTTGGCTAAAACACAATAATCTGTTTGGTACCTCCTACTACCAGGCAGTTAAATCATCAAAATTGTAAAAGCAGCTAGTAAAATTTAAATCTTCATCCAATCGCCTAACGCAAACAGTCCAACATAAACATCAAATCTAAAATTAATTTATATAAAATCAGCATTGCACTAACATCTTGGATAAAACACAATAATCTGTTTGGTACCTCCTACTACCAGGCAGTTAAATCATCAAAACTGTAAAAGCAGCTAGTAAAATTTAAATCTACATCCAATCGCCTAACGCAAACAGTCCAACATAAACATCAAATCTAAAATTAATTTATATAAAATCAGCATTGCACTAACATCTTGGATAAAACACAATAATCTGTTTGGTACCTCCTACTACGAGGCAGTTAAATCATCAAAATTGTAAAAGCAGCTAGTAAAATTCAAATATTCATCTAATCGCCTAACGCAAACAGTGCAACATAAACATCAAACCTAAAATTAATTTATATAAAATCAGCATTGCACTAACATCTTGGATAAAACACAATAATCTGTTTGGTACCTCCTACTACCAGGCAGTTAAATCATCAAAATTGTAAAAGCAGCTAGTAAAATTTAAATTTACATCCAATTGCCTAACTCAAACAGTCCAACATAAACATCAAATCTAAAATTAATTTATATAAAATCAGCATTGCACTAACATCTTGGCTAAAACACAATAATCTGTTTGGTACCTCCTACTACCAGGCAGTTAAATCATCAAAATTGTAAAAGCAGCTAATAAAATTTAAATCTTCATCCAATCGCCTAACGCGAACAGTCCAACATAAACATCAAATCTAAAATTAATTTATATAAAATCAGCATTGCATTAACATCTTGGCTAAAACACAATAATCTGTTTGGTACCTCCTACTACCAGGCAGTTAAATCATCAAAATTGTAAAAGCAGCTAGTAAAATTTAAATCTTCATCCAATCGCCTAACGCAAACAGTCCAACATAAACATCAAATCTAAAATTAATTTATATAAAATCAGCATTGCACTAACATCTTGGCTAAAACACAATAATCTGTTTGGTACCTCCTACTACCAGGTAGTTAAATCATCAAAATTGTAAAAGCAACTAGTAAAATTTAAATCTTCATCCAATCGCCTAACGCAAACAGTCCAACATAAACATCAAATCTAAAATTAATTTATATAAAATCAGCATTGCACTAACATCTTGGCTAAAACACAATAATCTGTTTGGTACCTCCTACTACCAGGCAGTTTAATCATCAAAATTGTAAAAGCAGCTAGTAAAATTCAAATCTTTATCCAATCGCCTAACGCAAACAGTGCAACATAAACATCAAATCTAAAATTAATTTATATAAAATCAGCATTGCACTAACATCTTGGATAAAACACAATAATCTGTTTGGTACCTCCTACTACCAGGCAGTTAAATCATCAAAATTGTAAAAGCAGCTAGTAAAATTTAAATCTACATCAAATCGCCTAACGCAAACAGTCCAACATAAACATCAAATCTAAAATTAATTTATATAAAATCAGCATTGCACTAACATCTTGGATAAAACACAATAATCTGTTTGGTACCTCCTACTACCAGGCAGTTAAATCATCAAAATTGTAAAAGCAGCTAGTAAAATTTAAATCTACATCCAATCGCCTAACTCAAACAGTCCAACATAAACATCAAATCTAAAATTAATTTATATAAAATCAGCATTGCACTAACATCTTGGCTAAAACACACTAATCTGTTTGGTACCTCCTACTACCAGGCAGTTAAATCATCAAAATTGTAAAAGCAGCTAATAAAATTTAAATCTTCATCCAATCGCCTAACTCAAACAGTCCAACATAAACATCAAATCTAAAATTAATTTATATAAAATCAGCATTGCACTAACATCTTGGCTAAAACACAATAATCTGTTTGGTACCTCCTACTACCAGGCAGTTAAATCATCAAAATTGTAAAAGCAGCTAGTAAAATTTAAATCTTCATCCAATCGCCTAACGCAAACAGTCCAACATAAACATCAAATCTAAAATTAATTTATATAAAATCAGCATTGCACTAACATCTTGGCTAAAACACAATAATCTGTTTGGTACCTCCTACTACCAGGCAGTTTAATCATCAAAATTGTAAAAGCAGCTAATAAAATTTAAATCTTCATCCAATCGCCTAACGCAAACAGTCCAACATAAACATCAAATCTAAAATTAATTTATATAAAATCAGCATTGCACTAACATCTTGGCTAAAACAAAATAATCTGTTTGGTACATTCTACTACAAGGCAGTTAAATCATCAAAATTGTAAAAGCAGCTAGTAAAATTTAAATCTTCATCCAATCGCCTAACGCAAACAGTGCAACATAAACATCAAATCTAAAATTAATTTATATAAAATCAGCATTGCACTAACATCTTGGCTAAAACACAATAATCTGTTTGGTACCTCCTACTACCAGGCAGTTAAATCATCAAAATTGTAAAAGCAGCTAGTAAAATTTAAATCTTCATCCAATCGCCTAACGCAAACAGTCCAACATAAACATCAAATCTAAAATTAATTTATATAAAATCAGCATTGCACTAACATCTTGGCTAAAACACAATAATCTGTTTGGTACCTCCTACTACCAGGTAGTTAAATCATCAAAATTGTAAAAGCAACTAGTAAAATTTAAATCTTCATCCAATCGCCTAACGCAAACAGTCCAACATAAACATCAAATCTAAAATTAATTTATATAAAATCAGCATTGCACTAACATCTTGGCTAAAACACAATAATCTGTTTGGTACCTCCTACTACCAGGCAGTTTAATCATCAAAATTGTAAAAGCAGCTAGTAAAATTCAAATCTTTATCCAATCGCCTAACGCAAACAGTGCAACATAAACATCAAATCTAAAATTAATTTATATAAAATCAGCATTGCACTAACACCTTGGCTAAAACACAATAATCTGTTTGGTACCTCCTACTACCAGGCAGTTAAATCATCAAAATTGTAAAAGCAGCTAGTAAAATTTAAATCTACATCCAATCGCCTAACGCAAACAGTCCAACATAAACATCAAATCTAAAATTAATTTATATAAAATCAGCATTGCACTAACATCTTGGATAAAACACAATAATCGGTTTGGTACCTCCTACTACCAGGCAGTTAAATCATCAAAATTGTAAAAGCAGCTAGTAAAATTTAAATCTACATCCAATCGCCTAACTCAAACAGTCCAACATAAACATCAAATCTAAAATTAATTTATATAAAATCAGCATTGCACTAACATCTTGGCTAAAACACAATAATCTGTTTGGTACCTCCTACTACCAGGCAGTTAAATCATCAAAATTGTAAAAGCAGCTAATAAAATTTAAATCTTCATCCAATCGCCTAACGCAAACAGTCCAACATAAACATCAAATCTAAAATTAATTTATATAAAATCAGCATTGCATTAACATCTTGGCTAAAACACAATAATCTGTTTGGTACCTCCTACTACCAGGCAGCTAAATCATCAAAATTGTAAAAGCAGGTAATAAAATTTAAATCTTCATCCAATCGCCTAACTCAAACAGTCCAACATAAACATCAAATCTAAAATTAATTTATATAAAATCAGCATTGCACTAACATCTTGGCTAAAACACAATAATCTGTTTGGTACCTCCTACTACCAGGCAGTTAAATCATCAAAATTGTAAAAGCAGCTAGTAAAATTTAAATCTTCATCCAATCGCCTAACGCAAACAGTCCAACATAAACATCAAATCTAAAATTTATTTATATAAAATCAGTATTGCATTAACATCTTGGCTAAAACACAATAATCTGTTTGGTACCTCCTACTACCAGGCAGTTTAATTATCAAAATTGTAAAATCAGCTAGTAAAATTTAAATCTTCATCCAATCGCCTAACGCAAACAGTGCAACATAAACATCAAACCTAAAATTAATTTATATAAAATCAGCATTGCACTAACATCTTGGCTAAAACACAATAATCTGTTTGGTACCTGTAAATATATATCTCATGTAAATGTAAATGTAATTCTAAGTTACATCTCATCACCTGAAGGAAATAATTAAACATAAATATCCAATCTAAAATTAAATACAAAAATCAAATAGATATTTATTTATTTATAAATTAATTGTTAGATAGCTGATATTCCACAATTATTTCAAGGTGGGACTGACGTTAAATTAAGACAAAAACAAGGGAACAGTCTAATCTATGTATTTATGAATGTGATGAAAGGTAACCAAATACGTATCTCAGTCTCAGATGTTATCAGATTATTTGAGTATCATAGCGACAATCTAATATGTCACATGCCAATCTTTTCATGTCATTCATCAAATGAATTATGTTTCTTCAACCTTGTCATTAGTATGTATGGTTGTTTTATCAGTCGTGTTGAATAATTTATTGTAACAATTTAAACAGCGTAATATTAGTGCTGAGCCCGATGAAAATATATCTATGACACCAAATTTGCTTGTGTATTTATTTTTGTTATGACCAATTTAGTAACACACGGTATGAATATTTAAGTACTATTTCAGTTCTGCAGTTTTTATGTTTTGATAATAATCTTTTTCGAAAGGTTACGCTAGGTATTTATTTCATTCGACGTTATATACCCAAACACAGAGCCTCCTTAGTTTATAACTCAATTGTTTTGCCTCATTTCGATTACTGTGTTGTATGGGGGAACTGCAAACAGCAACATCTTGATCGCCTCCAGAGATTACAAAGCAGAGGGATGAGAGCAGTTCTTCATTGTGACTATCACACGCCTGTCTCTGAGTTGAGTAGTCAATTTGGTTGGCTCTCAATCAATCAGAGACAGAATAACATGGCACCAACTAATGATCATCCATAAAATTAAATTTAATCTTGCTCCTCCTCTGCTCTCCAATTTTTCAAACGTCCAAATACCAAAAGCACTCAACCCCATTCCCACAATGACATCTACATCAAGTCGAGCCATCGCCATTCATATCAATACGCTGGTACTCACAAACGGAATGATCTGCCGTCTGCAATCAAGGAAGTCTCAAAAAGGACCGGTTTCAAATGTCTCCTCAAGAACTATATGATGGAATGATAAAACTTTATTCAACTCTCTATTTTTATTTTGTAAATACTAAAATTTACCTCTTATTGTTTGTTAATGTTTTATTTACTTCCAAATGAAACATGTTTGTTAAATTGATTTGCTTCAAACCAGAACAAGAAAAACAGTGAATTTTATCGCCTGTTTTAGTGTGAGAGACAATTAAAGTCGAGAAACATAGAAACTGGCATTTTGAAAATCTGAAAAGTGGTGAAATCACACTTATGTTGACCTAGATGGCCATTACTGAGCATAGAATTGATATATAGTATAGATTGAGTATAGATATTTTTTCATTTAGTTTTTGAATTCACTTTGATACATGTCTGAGTATCATAAACTAAGGTAATAAGTGAATTGGCACGGCCCTTTTAGTTTGACAGATCATTAAAGTTGAGAATCATAAAAACCGGCTTTTTCAAAATCTGAAAAGTGGTAATATCTCACTTACGTCACCATAGATGGCTGTTACTAAATATACACTTGATATTTCTCATCTAGTATTTTTAATGCACTTCAATACATGCCTGCGTATGACATACTACGATAAACAGTGAATTTTATAGCCTGTTTTAGTGTGAGATATTAGAAAATCTAGAAAAACATACAAACCGGCTTTTTTCAAAATCATCACAATGATCACATCACTCTCCCGATTAAGTTGTGGAATTTGGAAAGTATATTTGCATTAACTTGATGAAAGCTACAAGCTGTTTAGCGATTTAGCACATAGACGAGAAATGATGTCAAAATGTTGAAGTTTCATAAAATTCTATAAAAGTGGAGCTGTAGGCTTAGACATACAAAAATAAAAATAAATTATAGAATGTTTTATCAAAAGTATTATAATTTCTCAATTCTGGATGTGTTATTTTCACACCAATGATCAATATTGCATAGGCATATGTTTCACGCAGTGTGTGTCCATGTCTTGGTCGTCTCAACACTTCCTGTCAGAGCAAAAACTTTGTTCAGGTTGCGCAGACCTTACTAACGAGGAAGTTCGATTTTGATCCCCTAAAGTCTGTGGGCAGGCTATGTAAGGCTTTGAGAGACAAGTTATATGATAATTACTTGAATCTTTTAGAACAAGCGCCACAGAACTAAAACAGCAGGTTTCTCCGGGCAACTTGGAAATCATATTTAATAGTGTTAATAAAAGTATGCTTAACAATTACCTCTTTCTTTTTTTAATTAAATTCTATTGTAAACCCTTCAAAAATCCAATTTATATTTCATGATTCACAGTCACAGCCTTCTAATCATTTTGAGAAAATGCTGCATATCAGCTTCATGGTCTTTGATTCTTTTGTTCTCTCAAGATTGTGCGAATCCATAGAAGCATGACGAAAACACAAAATGTATGAGTTAAGAGGGCTCTGACCTCGAAATGATTTATGAATTCATCTCTGGTCGAGCTCCACAATAAAATTTGACTAAAACAAGAAACGGGAAAGTATTTATGATATTTTTATGGACATTTTATGTGAATTTCAAGTTGCCCGGAGAAACCTGTCGTTTTAGTCTGTGGCACTCGGTCTATATTAACTACATCGACCATAGTCGTACATCCAGTTTGGGGATAGCCTACATAAAAGATCCAAAAACTTCCTGTCCAAATACAATAACTGCATCTATTTTCTGTGCAAATTTGAACAGTTAAACTACAATTCTTGGTTTGTGAATATGGTTACATTATATATCCAACTAAATGTTACGAAAAGTAGGTAGTCCTACAATAGGCTACTATAAAAATTAAACAGTAGCTAATACCTCGCTTCTATCGTGTTTTGTTGCACCTCCATACTTGTTCATATGGATATGGGATATGAACATCACTAACCCTATCAAGTTCTTTCATGTCGTCATTTGTTAATTCCCATTCCACAGCACCAAGATTATCTATTAACTGTTCTTTATTGGTTACACCTACAATCACAGAGGAAACAGTCTTGCGTTGCAACAGCCAACGAATTGCAACTTGAGACACAGTTCTTCCGTTGCGTTCTGCTATTTCTTGCAGCTTGTCAAGAATCGTCCAATATTGTAGATTATTCTGATAGTCAGACCATGCTGGAAAGGCTTGGTTGTGAAAGTTGACATGGTTAGACCAGGCTATCCTTCCGTCAACTAATGAATTCGAACATGATTGATTGTATTTCCCTGATAATAAGCCTCCCTTCAAAGGTCCCCAAGTCACAAAAGAGACATTTTCTCTGTTGCATATATCCTGTAGTTCCCATTCAGTTTGACGGCATAATAAATTATATTGGGGCTGCAAACTAACAATGCGTTCTAATCCAAGGAATTTACTATAATCAATCATTTTTTGAAGTTGCCAACCAACGACATTGCTAGCACCAATATATCTAACTTTACCACAACGTACTAAATCATTCATTGTCCTTAATGTTTCCTCGATGTCAGTCCCATCATCCCAGCAATGCAACTGATACAAATCGATATAACTTGTATTTAATCTCTTTAAACTTGATTCAACTGATTGTAGAATGCATTTTCTGCTTAGACCAACTCTGTTGACGTTTCCACCTCCAAATCTCACTTTTGTAGCTATAATGAAATCATCTCGATTAACCGTTGAAAGCCAATCACCAATTACCATTTCTGATTCTCCATTTTCATATACATCAGCAGTATCAATAAAATTTCCACCTTTAGCGACAAACTCGGAGATAACTTCTTTGGCGGTATCAGCACCGATTATTCTAGAGGAAACTCCATTGCTATTCTTTGCTTTTGGGCCTCCAAGATTGAACGTCATCGTGCCAAGACAAATGCTTGAAACTTTCACACCAGTTTTACCGAGATACCGATATTCCATATTGGAGCAAATAAGAGTTTCTGGATCTGGTGCAGTAAAAAGCTAGAAAACAGGGGAGAAATAGAGAAATGAAAGTTTACATAAACATTCTCGCGATGATTCCAGTGGAGATTCATGGAAAGACGCTCACCACGCCTCCCCTGTTAAATTGTATTACATGGGAATGAGACAGGACTGTTGACTTCCTGTTCTATTAGTTCAATGTTTATGTTCAACTTATATTCGCCAATGTTGGCTTTCGCAAATTGAAACCGTAGAGTTACAGTCGAAACAGGATATTATTCAAGCCTGCTTAACGTATATTTATGGCAAGACGAACACACGAGGGTGTTATTTCAGCCCTGGTAAGAAATTCAAGTGGCTTATCAGGATCTCAAACATCATATCGCCGTTTGTTTGGTGAGTATGAGTAGGCCTACTTGCGACTTGCGAGAAGACAGAGTTGTCAGCTGGTAAGATCTTGATAGCAAAGCAGCAATATTTTGAATATTGATCTGGCTGCATATTTCAAGTCTGTCAAGCTTCCCCCTCTCAGCAGCAATACCCACCTTTTTTTGTATCCAATCCAAGTCTATCTCACAATCTCATGACTGCTCAGTGGTCTAAAAATTTGCTCACCCAATTATCTCCGTGTGAGTAGTCTATATACAAATAAACACAATACTTGGCAATACCAAGTGCCAGGGAGGGGCAGTGCAGCTTGATGCCAGTCTTCCGGCCCCCATGTTGGAACTATGCTATATTTTGGTATCAAAATTTAGGGATTTTGAAAAACAGATTTATCATCATGTAAGTCACTGAGGTCGTTATTAGTCCTACTCATTTGTTACTAAGCTACAAAACTGTGTGATTCTTACGGAGTCGGCATGGAGGAGACAGAAAACACACAGTTAAATTCACGTTATAACTTTAGTAGTTCACACAGCAACGATCGACAAGCAAGAGGTCAATTGCAAACATGTGCTACAACTTATACAATGTGTGTAATTTTATTTTGATTTTATTTTGATTTTATTTATAATAATCTACGCATGACAAACAATACCGATGACACAATAACCTAATTACCCAATTACAATACACCATTTACAATCACATGATAAACAATCAATTAGCAACAACTTTCACATCAATAAATCACAGTAAGACCTACAACACAATGACGCTATAAACAGCACGTACAATTTCGCACTACAAAAACTGACGGACAACATTTGCATACTACTTCGTGAGATTGCATTCATTTAACTTTCGTCTACACAATCTGTCGACTCATTTTCTTTGATAATTTCCGACGATATACAGTCAACAACTAGCTGTAGGCCTACAGCTTCACCATTAATCATAATAGCTTCATCAGTGGCAGCAATCGCAAAGATAAGATTATTAAAGTCCAAACTTAAATGAGTAAATTAAAACGTCTAGTTTCTATCAGAAGCATGGTCAACTGAGGAGGTGGAAGTGCTGTGTTGTCTTCAAACCGCGTCATCACAATTCGAGGCAAACAAACACTTATTTCGGACTCAAACCCCAGCTTCCTATCTTTCTCATTCTAGTGTCTTGGTGTCTATGCTTTGCCTTGAAACCCCAAAACGCAACATAAATTAATAGCATCAGAAACAAAATGATGTTTATACAGAAGCAACAATTTTGTGTTAATCTTTGTGTTACACTGTTATAATATTTTATGTTAATCTTATTATTGTTATTGTTGTTTGATAACGAGGCAGTCTTTGAGTTTTTCCAAGATGGCTACTTGACCACATGTTGTATTTACTGCTTCATCTTTCTCTGAGTATTTTCTACATATTATAACATGGTGTCAGATGTAAAAGATTGAACATTAATTGAATATTACTTGAACATTAATTGAACAATACTATGGCTGAATCTAGTGAATTTTCTAAGCCTGGACCGCTTGTATTTGATGCAAACGCTGCTGAGAACTGGCGCCGTTTTTTGATGAGATTTCAAATTTACCTTGTTGCAAAAGAAAAGGATGATAAACCTGATCGCCTCAAGGTGAATATGTTACTGAATTTCGCTGGCCCTGATGCTATAGAAGAATATAGCCATTTTACTTATGGTCCAAGAGAAGATATGGAGAATTATGATTGTATAATAAGCAAGTTTGATTTACTATGCCGTGGTGCAAAGAACGTCATTTATGAAAGATTTGTGTTTTTTACTAGACAACAAAAGGACGGTGAAAGGATTGACTCCTTTATCAGTGAACTGAAAAGGTTAGCATTGTCTTGTGAATTTGCTGGTCTACGTGACTCTTTAATTCGAGATCGCATTGTTGGGGGAGTAATCTCTGATGACTTAAGAGGAGAATTGCTAAAGAAGCCAGGCCTAAACTTGAAAACTGCCCATGATTATGCAAGGACATTCGAGGCAACTGAAAGTCAGAAGCAGCAGTTTTCATTATCTGCCCGTGCATCACAACCAGAACAGACTGCAATTCATTTTGTGAAGGATAGTAAAAGAAGCAGCAAGAAGTCAACCTGTAAATTTTGTGGTTATAGTCATGCCATGAAAATATCATTATGTCCTGCCCACAATAAAAAATGCAGAAGATGTGATGAAATTGGGCACTTTGAAAAAATGTGCACAACACAAAAAGATAACAGCAAGAAGATTCGGACTGTCCAGAGAGATGAAACTGACAGTGAAGAAGATGTTGAAAGCCAATTATATTTTGGATCTCTTGAAGTTGGTGCTATATCTTCAAAGATGCATAAGAAAAGCATGGTGACTGTGAAAATAGCTGGAAAGGATGTACAACTGAAGGCTGACACAGGTGCAGAAGCAACTGTTATTCCGTTGTCACTATACAGGCACTTGTCCAAGAAGCCATTAAAGAAAGTGCGTCTACCATTAAAAGGCTGGTTAGCAGACAAGTCTGTATATCCTAAAGGGTGTGTTCGTCTACACACACAGTACAATAATCGGAGTTTAGACATTTTGTTTTTGGTTGTTGATGAAGAGTTTACACCACTTCTTGGCTGTGATGCGTGTTTGGATCTTGAAGTGGTGAAATTTATGAATGTTGATTGCATATCGGACATGAGCCCCAAAGTACCCACTTGCAATGTATGTCCAGTGGATACATCACCTGTGCTGAAAGAGTTTAAAGATTGTTTCTCAGAACAACCAGGACTGCTTGCAGATTCGGTTAGTTTGGAAATTGATGAGTCCTGTAGTCCAATAGTCCATGCACCTAGGAAGATACCAATTGCATTACAAGAGCCTGTCCACAAAAAACTTAAGGAGATGGAAGACATGGGTGTGATTATAAAGCAGACATCTAGTACACCATGGGTGTCTTCAATGGTTGTTGTAGACAAAAGGAAATCAGCACAACAATCAACAAGACCTTGTGCCAAAGATATTCGGATATGTATAGATCCTAGAGACTTAAACAAGGCCCTGAAACGCTCACATTATCCGATGGCTTCAATTGAGGACATTGCTGCTCGTATCCATGATTCCAAGGTGTTTGCTGTTTTAGATGCTTGCAGTGGCTATTGGCAGTTACCAGTGGATTTACCAAGGTCTAGGTTACTAACATTCAACACTAAATGGGGAAGATATAGATTTACACGACTACCATTTGGAATATCACCTGCTCCAGAGTTGTATCAACGTGAGATGGATCGTCTGTTTGAAGGATTGCCAGTTGACATTATTGTTGATGATTTTTTGGTATGTGGCAAAGATCAGAAAGATTTGGATCAGAAACTGCGTCTAGTGTTACAGAGAGCACGTGAAGTTGGGTTGCGATTTAATCTAAAGAAATTAAAATACAATTTACCTGAGGTAACTTATGTTGGCCATGTATTAACATCGGATGGTCTGAAACCTGATCCTGAAAAGATCCAAGCCATCCAAGAGATGCCAACACCAACAGATAAAGAAGGAATTCTACGGTTTCTGGGTACTGTCAATTACCTGGATAGATTCTTACCAAACAAAGCTGATTTACAAGGACCTATTTCTCAGCTCTCACAGAAGAATGTCAATTTTGTGTGGGACACACCTCAGCAAGAGGCATTTGATGCCTTGAAGAAGTCATTAACCAATGCTCCTGTCCTTGCTTATTTTGACAACAACAAGAAAACAGTACTGAGCGTTGATGCTAGTGGGACTGGACTTGGTGCAGTTATACTTCAGGATGGAAGACCAATAGCCTATGGGTCAAAACGACTAACTGAGTGTGAACGAAGATACACAAACATAGAGAGAGAGCTGCTGGCAATTGTATGGGGTGTAGCAAAGTTCCATACGTATGTCTATGGAAGGCAGATAACGGTTGAGACTGATCACAAACCGCTAGAAGCTATATTTTGAAAGAATCTTAACGATGCACCACCAAGACTCCAAAGAATGCTGTTAAAGTTGACCAAATATGCCCTAGATGTGAAATATGTACCAGGACGAGAGCAAGTACTGCCTGATTGCTTAAGCAGAGCTGCTATCGCAACCACTGGAAATATTCCAGAATACGATTCAGACCTTCACATAAGTATGATTAACAATGTCGCCATTCAAGATAAGTCAATCGAAACCTTCCGACGTGCCATTTCAACTGATGAGGTATCAATTGTTGTAATGGATTACATTGTAAATGGTTGGCCTGAACAGAAAGATTCTGTAGATGAATTAGCAAAAGAATACTGGAACTTGAGATATGAACTCAGCGTGGAAGATAACCTATCATCTTTAAAATGGATCGCCTTGTTGTACCACGATCACTACGAAAGGAGGTGTTAGAGGACATTCATGCTGGCCACATGGGGGAAAATAAAAGCTTGTCTCTTGCAAGAGAATACGTATTTTGGCCTGGTATGTCAGCCCAAATTAAAGATACTGTGTCGTCATGTGGAATTTGTAATTCATTCCGAAACAGACAACAAAAAGAAACGTTGCAGCCACATGACATTCCAGATTTACCATGGCAATCAATTGGATGTGACCTTTTTGACTTTGGTGGGCAAACGTATTTACTACTCACAGATTTTTTCTCAAAATACTTTGAAATTGAACAATTAAAGAGTGCAACTGCTTTGTGTGTGATCACAAACATTAAGAAGATATTTGCAAGATTTGGCATACCAGATACTGTCTACAGTGATAATGGACCACAGTTCAGCAACACTCAGTATTTATTTAGCACATCACATGAGTTCAAAAAATTTGCAATTGATTGGAATTTTAAACATGTCACCAGTAGCCCAGAATATCCAAAATCAAATGGAGCAGCAGAGCGTGCAGTGCAAACATCAAAAAGATTACTCCGAAAGGCACAAGCATCTGGCAGAGACCCGTTTGAGGCATTATTGAAGTTACGTAACACACCATTTGAAGATATTGGCCTTTCTCCAGTTCAGTTGTTAATGGGACGCAGGACAAAGACATCACTTCCAACTCATCGAAGGTTACTTGTGCCGCAGAATGTATCTCCTGCTCGTGTTGTTGAACAGCTGAAAAAGCGACAAGTCACTGCAAAACGCTACTATGATACATCCAGTAAAGACCTACCAGTTTTGAGTGATGGAGAAAAAGTCAGATTTAGACCAAACAAAGAAAAGTCTTGGAGAAAAGCGGAAGTACTTCCAAGATCTTATGTGGTGCAAGATGAACAAGGTCGAGTCTATCGACGCAATAGACAACACTTGATTGCTGTACCAAATGATCGAATGATGATAAATCACCAGCCTGTCAATCACGAAGCAGATGATGTGTCTCAAAGTCAAGACCCTGGTCAAAGCAATGTGCACAATAGTCAAGAGTCTGATCAAAACAATGATGCAACTGGACTACCAATCCAAAGCCTGAAACCCAAGAAATCAATGAGAGAACGTCGAGCAACAGACAGACTTATTCAGTCGTGCTAACTAATTATTATTAAAGTTATATTGTTATGACGAGGAGGATGTTATAATATTTTATGTTAATCTTATTATTGTTATTGTTGTTTGATAACGAGGCAGTCTTTGAGTTTTTCCAAGATGGCTACTTGACCACATGTTGTATTTACTGCTTCATCTTTCTCTGAGTATTTTCTACATATTATAACAACACTATTGTTGAGCTTCGAGTCTCAATCCAAATACTGTGTATGATAGATCATAGATAAAGACACAGATAATACAAATGTTTCATAATAACTTTAAGATGTATATTCATATATAATCGCGTGTTCTTCACACCGCATACTTCACATTCTAATTCTAGCATCAATGTCCTATATATTTTAATTAAGAGCTGAGAATCGAAATGAGGCACAACACTTGCCCCTTCTTCTAAAGTAAATTAAAATTTAATAAATTGTCATATAAGTAAAGTCAATTAATAAGATATAAAAATTTAAATAAAACCTTCACGGTTAAACTAAGTTATTAAAACGGTTCCGTTAATGAGTGGTAGGATCTGATGGATCAAAACGAGTTGGAGCTTTCACGATTCGTCCACTGCGTGTTCTTTGAGATGCATCTGAGACGGTTTGCTCACTTGTTCTTAACGGTGTAATCACTTGAGCACGTGCCCGTATTAAATTTCGACCTGATTCAGTGCACACCTCAACGCGGCGAGAAGTGGCTGATTGTACATGTCCACGAATAGGACTATTTATGTCATTAATATTTCTCATCGCAACTCGCTCACCAACGTTTGGCTGAACAAGTGGAGCAATTTTTTTTTTTGAATCGTGCGCTAATTTCATGACGACTTTAGCGGTGCGCTGATGACGTTCATTGATAATTTTATTTTCGATCATAGCTGGAATTGGAGTTATGGGTTTATGACCCATTAACGCATGTAACGGAGAAGTTCCTATTGTGCGATGATAAGTAGTACGTAGTATATATAGCGCGCGTCTTAAACGATGTTTGTCATTTAAATGGTCCAAACGATGCCAACGACGCTTGAAAGTGCGATGGAATCGTTCTATCATACCGTTTGATTTTGCATAACGCGGTGCAGAATGTCGAATTCTAACACCCCATGATTTACAGAATGATTTGAAATCATCGGAAGTGAATTGTGGACCATTGTCACTCATGATTTCAAAAGTTGGGCCATGCATTGAAAAAATAGCCTCAAGCGCATCTATAATCTCAGAGGCCTTCTCTTTTCGCAAAGGATATACTTCTGGAAAGCGGGATCCATAGTCCACCACAGACAAAAATGGTTTTCGATCAACGTGGAATATATCTGTGGCAATTGTGTGCCATGGAGGTAGAATTGCAGATGGCTGAAGTTCAGGATCAGGAATTCTTTCTTGAAATTCTTTGCAGCTGTCACAATGATCTAACGCAGACTTCACATCGCTTGACAATCCCGGCCACCAAACAGAACTTAGTTGGGCAAGTGTAGATTTAACACCGAGATGACTATCATGTGCTAGTTTCACAAGATTTTCACGTAATGATGATGGAATAACAATTTGATTTCCTCTTAGAAGTATTCTCGGCTCATTTAATACAGTTAAATTGTGTCGTTCTTTAAAATAGCAATCAAGTGACTCAGGTAAACCTGACCAGTCATTTGTTTCAATGGCGTTAATGACACGAGACAATGCATTACTATGGGTGGTTTCTTTCGAAACGTCATCTAGTGTTACAAATTGCTGTTGTTGTATAATGTTTTCATCGTCATCATCATCATCATAAGTATTTATAGCTGCTATTTCATTAATTTCTTGTGTTGATAATAATAATGTACCTGCAGATTCCAAAGTGACAAACGCTACTTGGTTGTACTCTGCTTCTGTTAACTCAGGTGTACTGTCGTGTGCTGGTGACCGCGATAGAGTATCCGGTAATCGGTTCATCGGTTCTTTTGCCGGTTTATAAAGGATCTCGGATCCAAATGGTGCAAGACGTAGCATCATCCGCTGAAGTCGCGGTGGTATAGCATCTAACGGTTTAGTCCATATTGCTTCTAAAGGCTTATGATCAGTCCAAAATTCGCAAGTGCCGCCGATAATAAACTGTCGGAATCAATTTGCTCCGAACACTATTGCTAACAATTCTCTTTCCATCTGTGAATATTTCTGCTCTGTAGTCGTGAGCGAGCGACTGGCCGTTAACACAGGTTTCCACTCATTATCGTGCAGCTGTAATAATACTGCACCTAAACCATAAGGGCTTGCATCGGACAGAATTGCAGTTTCTGCATCTGGCGCATAAAACGACAAAGTTTTAGTTGCAGCACGACGTAAACATTCTTTGACAACAGTCCAAGCGTTATGAACAGCATCAACATTAAATTCTCCTTTCAAAATATCTCTAATTGCTTTGACGTGCGTAGATAAATCAGGCAGAAATTTCTGCATGTAATTAGGCATACCTAGAAGGCGCCGAGCCTCGGTTATGTTATTAGGTGGTGACATGTCTAACGCTTCAGTAATTTTAGATGTATCTGGGGATATTCCACTAGCAGATATAGTATACCCTAAATACATTAATTTATCCTGTGCTATTTTACATTTTGATTTATTTAGTTTAGCACCAATGGTTTTCAAACGAGCCATTACAATAGCTAATCGTTCGTCATGTTCTTTCCGGTCATTACCATACACTAATATGTCATCTATGTAGACACGGCAGCCGGATAGATCCGATAAGTGATCTGACATTGTGCGTTGGAAAATCTCGGGTGCCGAACTGACACCGAACGGAAGTCGTAAATAACGATAATTACCGCAATGAGTGGCTATTGTAGTCAACTCAGATGACGCTTCGTCTAATTTTATTTGATTAAACCCTGATTCTAAATCGAGGGTAGAGAATATTGTTGCGCCATGTAAATTTGCGAAAAACGATTCCGCTGTAGGAATAACAAATCGTTCACGACTAATGCACTCATTCAATTTTCTAAAATCGCCGCAAATTCGTGGCTTTCTGTTCTTTCTCCATGCAACTACGATAGGTGATAGCCATTTAGTAGGGCCCGTCACTCGTTCAATAATTTTCATTTCTATCATTCTGTCTAGTTCCTCAGAAACAGGATTATGAAGCCTAAACGCTAATTTTCTGGCTCCTTGAATAACTGGACGACTATTATGTTTAATTGCGATTGTTGCAGCACCAATAGTTCCTAACACCTCAGCGGCATTTATTTCTACAGCAAACTCTGTAGGCAGCGATAAAGACTGACCTCCGAGCTCTAAATAATCGTGATACGCTAACAATGGGCATTTTAAATTATCTATTGTCTTAGCCGCAACAGAAATAGATTTATGCTGTGGTGTTGCAGACAATTTTATTGTACCTTGAGCTGTAACACGAATTGGTTTACTGTTCCAAGGCCTGACATGGGCATCTTTGAGGGAAATAAAATGCTTGGAATCTTTTAAATATTCGTTAGGCACCATTGTACATGTCGAGCCAGGGTCAATAAGAAATTGTATTGGCTTACCTCTAGACCACAGCGTTACATACGCCCTTTTGCCTGGCTTTGTAGAATCTACTGCAAATGAGCTGTCATCAGTGTCAGAACTGTCAGTGTGCAACGCAGCTGCTTGTGGCCTACGTTTGTTGTCCGATTTTCTGCCTTTTCTTTTGTCAATCCTTTTAGATTCTTTTTCAAATGATCTTTTATCTTTGCTACTCTTTGATCTGCATACAATTGCAAAATGATTTTTACGATCACAATTCGTGCAGGTTTTTCCGTAAGCAGGGCATTGTCCGTATATATGCTGTCTACCGCAGTATTTACAATTGTCAGATGTCATTGCGGCAGCCAAATCTGTCACAATAACTGGTTTTACAGTCTCGAATGTAGATATTAGCTTAGTACATTCTGCAATTGTCAGAGTATCTACATTCTGCTGCATGATAAGTCTTTTTGCGTCTGCAGAGTTTAGTCCTCGTATCAGTAAATCTCGTAATAATAACTCTCCCGTAAGCGTCGCATCCGTGTATCCAGTCTCCTCGTACACAGAACGTAATGACTGTAGAAATTTGTGAATGGGTTGATCAGTCCCTTGTTTTAAATCTAATAACTTGCATCTATAACTGAGATGTCTTCTTTGTGGTTTTAACACAGTTTCCAATCCAGACAAAATGTTGTCTACTGTTTCGGGCGTGTCAGCCGTAAACGTGATATTTGTTTGTGCAAATTTTCTAAAATCTTCACCAGCCACGTTATATAAAATCGCGACTTGCTTTGCTGGAGTTTTCAGATCTAAATCAGTTGCAACCATGTAAATATTGAACATAGACTTCCAATTTATGAATTTGTCATACGCATTGTGTTGTTTGGGGTTGAAAAATCGGTAGCTTTCCACGGAATTGTACCATAATCATACACAGTATAATAATACTTAAAAATATATCCTATCAGCTGCGCCAATGTTGAGCTTCGAGTCTCAATCCAAATACTGTGTATGATAGATCATAGATAAAGACACAGATAATACAAATGTTTCATAATAACTTTAAGATGTATATTCATATATAATCGCGTGTTCTTCGCACCGCATACTTCACATTCTAATTCTAGCATCAATGTCCTACATATTTTAATTAAGAGCTGAGAATCGAAATGAGGCACAACACTATTTAGCCTACCTTTCGTATTCAAATTGGCAACCTAGAGGTCTAGGAAAACCATTTTAATCTGATCCGATCCGATCGAATTCGAGTTATATTTTTTTATCGTCCGATCGGATTGAATATGTTTTCTTGTTTGGCTAATCAATTTCGGACCGGATTTCTTTGAAAGTATTAGGCCTATTAATTTATTTTACAATTACTCTTTTTTAGTTAATTGATCGAATAAAGGGGTGGTGGTGTAAGAATTTTATATAAACAAGGTATCAGTTCAACATCAATATGTTGCAAACACTCTTTCGAATCATTTGAAAATATTGATATGACATTTGCTACTAAAAAACGTTTTCGTGTAATTACTATTTATCGTCCTCCAGACACATCATTGCTGAATCTCTTTTTTGATGAGTTTTCTACCCTATTAGAAGAAGCTAGGCCTACTATTTGTCAAGATGAACTATTAATAATGGGGGATTTCAATCTCCATGTAGATGATCAATCAGATCAAGGCTGTTTGTTTCCATCTCAATATCAAGAAACCAGCACATATAAAGAAAACAATAAATTCACGCAAATTAGACGACTTTAGCATAACTTGATTTGATGAATTGATTAAATCTTCCCATTTATTAGATAATGTGATCTCATCTGATCTCACTTCTCTCTTGTAACGAGATATGATAAAGTACTGGTGGAGACTATGGATATATTAGCACCGATTAAATCCAAGACTATTATATTAAGACCTCATGCTCAATGGTTTACTGAACAGAATAGCATACAAAAAAGAATAAGAAGAAAACTGGAACGCAAATGGCGTTGCACTAAGTCAGATATAGATAAAGATAACTACTTAGAACAATGTAAGATAACAAATGAAATGCTTTACAAAGCTAAGGAACAATTTTACTCCTCGATAATTTGTGAAGTAATTTACTACGATTTGATCATTGACTATGCATAGGCCTGTATATTTATTCCTGGGAAATTTTCTTCCCTTTTGAATAGTCAGGTTCGGATTGGTTTGGATCGTATGGGATTACAAAGTCTGTCTACAAATTTTTTGGAATTTTTTACTGATTATTCTGAGATATATTCTAATATCGGATCGGATCGGATAGGATACAAATCGCACATTTTTCAAACACTTTGGATTAGGCCTACCATCTAGTGCCTAATCTGATCTGATGCAGACCTTTAACACAGGTAATGTACACGGTGTCGCCCTACCGAAGGCACCCATACCACTCCTCTATTTCTAGATGCTTTTTCGCTGAGAGCGATGATTTTAAACGCTCTTTGTTGATCTCAGCCGCGACACTGCAGATCAATTTTCAACTTCAATTTCGATTTCATGGCAGATAGGTCGTAATTGTCAATGCGCATCGATGCACCGCAGCTACTCGCAATGCAATTCTCTCTGGACCATCCCATCCGCCATCCTCAGATGGTACTCATTTGATGTTTCAGATCAGATAAAGTCAAGACTGAGTTGACCTTCGGGGGATTTGAACCACAGTCGATCAGATGTTATCCGATCTGAAGTTCGATTGCTCTGCCATCTGAGCTAATCCTTCACTACGTTTAGACGTCTGATGCGTGATGGTAAAGCGCTGGGAAAACGATAGCAATTTTCAACCAACTTTTCTATTATCTAAAAATCCTTGTCAATTAGTAACTCCTTCAATTTTGCTTGACGCGGCTGGATTGTGTTGTGACTGGACTGTAAAAATAAAATTAGCTCCAAAACAGGAAAAACACAATTCAGACAAAAACAGATTTGTTACGCAAATGTTGCTAACATTATGTCAGGGCCTAAGTTGTAACGTTTACATTTATCAAGGGATACAATACACTTGCTATGTTTGTATAGTTATTCAAGAAATTTTTTGCTATCTAATTCTACCATCAGTCTATGTTTTATTATTGCGTAGAAATTAACATGACTTTTAATTATTTTATCAATGACAGATCGGTTTAGTTTTCCGCAACGTCTACAGAAGCAATTTAGTTTAGATGGCCATTCAGGATGTGTGAGTGTTATTTGTGGGCCTCAGTACTTGTTTGAGTTACAATTATTTATATTTAATTTTATTATGATGTGTGGCTATTAGTTCTGCATTGCTAACATATTAGTATGCTATTGTCTTTAACGTATTTGCGAATTTATATTTAATTTCAACATGATTTTGCTGTCGTCTTCTATCTATGAATTGTTCATGAACGCATTGAAGGAAGTTCATGAACTGTTCATGGACACATTGAAAAAAGTTAATAATGTGTTGATAACGTTCATGAATGATATCCACAGGTGGATTTACAAAATATTTGATACCAACAGGTTCAATGAGTAAGCTAGACCTATGTAAAGAGTTAGTACAAGTTTCCAATGATGCTGATAAACACATTTCAAAGCAAATGACAACAAGGGTCCAATAAATTGTTTATCTATCCGGGATTCCAATTTTTTTCAAGTGATTTCATCTTTCAAGCGTTATCAAAACTTTTTATATTACGGTTCTTGTCATGAAAATATGATAAAAACTGCACGGTTTTACTGAACGCTATCCAAAAAAGAATTCAAATGAATTTTCTTCCGATTAAAAAAACTTGAATGCAACTATTTCTTCCCCTTCCTCCTGAATTTTCGCTAGCCTTCCGGGACTCTCAGTAACAGAATCCTCCATTATATCGAACCCTGATGGAAACATTTGTAAAAGTAACCTCTTTTGATCTCCATCAAATTCTGTTTTGAACTTTATTGATATTCATCTTTATTCATCATACTTTATTGAGAAAACTTTTAAATTTAGAACTTGAGACAAAAAATAGCAACTGACGGTAGTCTGTTTATGCTTATTTGGATTCTGTACCTTTGAAGAAAAATAAATATGTCAACAGTTATATTGAATGTCTTAATTGTTTAATTCTCATGATTATTATTTGTTGTTAGGTAAATACTATTTCTTGGAATGAAACTGGTGACCTCCTGTTGTCTGGCTCTGATGACCGCCATCTTAACATTTATAATATATGGCAGGAAAAAGTATGTAATAAAACATCAGCGAATAATTGTCATTTATTTAATTCAGGACGCATCTTCTTAACAATTATATTGATATTAGTGAAGTATGAACTTAGTTAGAGGATGATCAACATATCCCTCTTGTCTTTGCTGCTCTTTCAAAACAACCTGACTTCCATCGTGGCTTGTATTCCTAGGTGTTGGATCCTACGCACATACCTCAACCTTCTCATTCGTGCAATGTATGACATATAGCCTAAATACTTTCTAAATTGAATAAAAAGTCAAAACTCAAATTCATAACATTTTATCAAGTTTGATATCGATTTGTTTAAAAAATTGTTGCAACATGACTATTGTTAGAAAAAGGAATCACTTTTCAATTTCCTATTTTGATTGGAAGCAGCCGAGCGAATGATTGTAAAATAAGATCATCAGAATTCACCATATCTTCATTAAAATTATCATCAATATGTGCTTGATCAATGCATCAAACAACTGAAAGCTCTTTTCAGCAATCATACAAATATGTAACCCTAAAGAATAGGTTCGATGTTTAGCTTATATTTATCGCCAGTAGAAATGACTAAAATATTGTCCTGCTATTTGGCAACAATTGATTGCACGCCATTGCACGCCTTCAGTTGCCAAGGCTTGTGTTTTGTCGCACATATTTAATTTCCGGATTACAAGCCATGCTGCCTTCAGATCTTGATGGTCTATGCCCCCAATAAATTCAATAGTAAATTTATTTATTTTAACGTTGTAAGTAGATTACTTACTCCGAAATATATTATACAGACAAAGAGTCGAATGCAGTTGAACAATAATCAAACTTATTTCTTCACGCCAAAACTACACTGAGGTGCGCACAGAATATTGCACGTGCTATCATGAATCTCACTTTGATACATGCCTCGTTTTACATACTTACGTCAATTATAATTATAACACTAAGGTACAATTACAAACGTCAAATTAATATCCTACTATTTTGTAATGGCGGAAGAAGCAATCTTTAGGAAATTGCGTTCTTAAATACTACGATTACAGAAGACCAAAACCTGTGGACATACTCTATTTCCAAAAGCTATCTGCTATGAAATGAGCTGAAATTGATATTAACAGTGTCACAATTTCCTAGTCTTTGGAGTAATTTTAATTTTAAATTTGAAACTGTCCTTTTAATTTCTAAGATCCTCAAAATATTTATGTTATCCTTTTAAAACTGTATACAGTCAAACCTATCATAACGGTCACCTCTATACAACTATAGTGGTCACTCTTGCAATGTCTAAAATAGTATTTTTCTATTGAACCAGACCTGTATATGAAGACCACCTGTCTATAGCGGTCAATTTATCTACCTCTCATAGCTGGCCGCTATATACAGGTTTTACTGTACCTATAATGTAAGGTATCCCGAATAAAAAAGCATTCAATGCTTACGGGACAACCTGATGTAACAGTTCATTTCTTTATCTCACTGTTAGCACTATAATCTGTATTAAGAAGTTACAAGTTATTATTATCAAATAAACATCTACGTGTGAGAGTCATTAAAAAAATTTAACATCATTACTTTAAAAAAATAAATCATTCCTCTAATAATAACAATAATGATACTGTCGCCTTTGTTAGGGTAATACCGACATACTGTCTCAATCATACTCTATTGCAAATCATCTGCAATCAAACCTGTTATACCGGTCACCTCTATACAGCAGCCACCTGTCTATAGTAGTCACTCTTGCAATGTCTATAATAGTCAGTTTATATTGAATCAAACCTCTATATAAAGGTCACCTGTCTATAGTGGTCAGTTTATCTACCTCTCTTAGCTAGCTGTTATATATAGGTTTCACCGTACTAGAATTGGTATCCGCTTGTATTTGTATTCTACTATGGGTTTAATCAGTTCATCTTTCTTGATTACTTTTTGCAGTTGTTATTTTCCATTTTGTCTGGTCACCGCGCCAACATTTTAAGTGCTGCATTCCTACCATGCACATCTGATACTAAGGTTGGTAGATGCTTGATTGCTTGGTTTACTGTAACTTTAATATTTTTTCCGCATTGTCTGTAAAATCATCACATTTTAACAGTGCAGTTAGCCTACCTAATTTTGACTATGGCCACCCTGAGAAAAACAGTTTTGGAGTTCATAAACGTTAAATGGCCCCATGTTTTCATGAACGGTTCTTAAAAATTGGGGCAATTACGTTCATGAACTTTTCATGATCTCCTGAACTGTTTTTCCCAGAGGCAGGACTATGGGCTAAACTCTAAGCTTCAAACCTACCCAACATTTCAGACTTTTGAATTTTGACTTTGAAAATTCTTAGTTTCAATAGAAACAATGAAAGAAGCAATTTGAAGCAATGTAACAACTAAAGTTCACTGATTGGTTCTATTTTCACAAATACAAATATCGGTATAATATTTTCACCAATGAAATAACAGCTTGGCTTTCTCAGTGGTGGAAAAGCCCAGCCCATATAGCCTACAATTGATAATTATATGATAATGTTCTCTTTATCTTTTGGATTAAATAACCCTATCTTGTTTTAGAAAAAGCTGGGATTGTTTTTCAATTGTATCTATCCAGTGGAATCCACGTACGTATGATGGCTAGCTATAAGAGACTATTGATCAAAATAGAGAAGCGTTCTACGGGTGCTAAATTGCCCGGTCCCCTTTATCATAACTCAGCTCAAGAAAACCATGTACACTGTTTGTAGTCATTATATTTTTCTTGGTACAGTTAAAAAAATTAATACGAAATCTATAGATGAGTAGAACTGTCATGGAATTATAAATTTACAGTACTACCGGTATATATTTATAAAATCACCACTTCATAAAAGACACAAAGATATAGCTCTATGTGTTTGACTCAGCCAGTACACGACACGTGTCGATTAAACTACAATTAAAGCTTCTGTAAATGTTTACCCTACTCTTATTGAGCTGTTATTGTGTGTGTGTTTAGACTGTATCTTGCTCAAGTGATGGGATGGTCAGAGAAAATGATTTCAGCGCAACCAGAAGCTCTGATGTCAATGGATTCTGCTGTCACATCGGAACAGTTTATCAGGTTCATACTGCATAATATTTTTATTTTGTTACAGTGCTGTAGCTTCATTAAATGCTATTCTCATTATTATTACAGCCTATACACAATGGTTGTATAGTTGTGGAAAGTTGGAAGAAAAGCAGTTGATCAAATCGTGATACAACCACAAGCCTAAAATGTCTTTATTAAATTCACCCTGCATGAGAACGACAAATGTGAACACGCCCTTGACCATGCATTGACACAATAATATTAAACATTTGAATGAAAGAAAATCATTCTAAATACGATGTGCTTCTGCCATGACAAATAATTTCCATTTTTGACAATCTTCATTTTTTGTTATTTAAAGGAAAAGGTTTTATTTTTAAATGAGATCACATAGATATATACTTGAATTATCCAATAAGATTTTTTAAATATTTTAAATATAGATTTATGATTTAACTTTCGTGATCTAATGTTTGTTTTTGAATGTTAAAAGAATTTTTTTTTGAATAAACAATCTTGATTTCATTGGAATACTGTGATTTCGCACATTCCATTTCCTCAAACCTCCTTAGCAACGACTTTGAATCAAGAATAAACCGTTAATTTGTAAACATAGTGAACAGAAAACACTTGCACAAGAAAGATAATGTTTTATTTGTTTAGTTCATGCTGAAAAATGAAAATTTCCTACCGGAATTCGATAATTTTACAATAAATTTCCGCCATACTTAACAATTGCATTTTGCCTTGATTGTCTATTCTGACACAAACTGTCACATATAATAAATTGCAAATATGTACGGTAAATATGAGATTTGATAGAACATCCTATACATTCTTTAAAGAAGAACATGTCGTTGTTTCCCAAATGATTTAGAGAAAATAAGTTATGAAGATCGCCTCCACAACTTGAATTTACAATCTCTAGAAAGCAGACGAAAAGTTGTTGATCTTTGTTTCCTTTACAAAGTTTTACATGGTATCAGTGTTGATAGATATTCCCAAGAATCTATCAAGCCTAATTGTTTGAAAAACAATTCTTATATCTTCACGTCATAAATGAAAATGATGTTTGTAAGAATTTCATTCCAATTGTATTTAATGAAAAATCAATGACCCATTAAATTAGAAAACAAATCATTGTTGTAGTGAAATTGATGAGAGATAATTGATGTTCCAGACAAAGGTTATGTTACATGTATGATAAGGTTATCTTATGTCACAAATAATAAATGGCAAATATGTACGGTAAATACGATATGGATTTCTCGTTTGCTGTTAGTGAACTCGTGGTTCTAAATTCCGATAACCCACTTCCAAGCTAAGAATGACGTAATCCCTCAATACTGTGTAGTATTAGTGTGCTCTGTGTGCCTTCTATATGAGTAGGCTACTCTTTTTTTAAATTTTAATCCCAAATAAAGATACATGATGTCAATTATGCAGCTGTTTTTTATTTGTCAATTTTTAGGTTCTAGTTGTCAGTGGTGAAGCAAATACGTTTTTTAGTTGCGGTGAAGATGGTATCGTTAGACAGTATGACTTACGGCAGAGTACGAGCTGTTCATGTCCAAATGGAAGATGTCAAGTGGTAAGAAAGTAGGCTACATTTTTGCAAACCATCTGCATATTATTTTTATACTGTACACATATTGGCAATCTATTAACTGGCTTTAAGGACAATCTGGCAAAAGTGTGTTATCCTGCAATCCTTGAACACTGAACTAGAACACTGGAGCAA
Source organism: Haliclystus octoradiatus (assembly GCA_916610825.1). NCBI lineage: Eukaryota > Metazoa > Cnidaria > Staurozoa > Stauromedusae > Haliclystidae > Haliclystus > Haliclystus octoradiatus. The sequence goes on from OU744451.1 coordinate 10,260,597, forward strand.
ATTCAGAAAACTGAAGGCTGAACATGCGTTATAGTTAGTTCCTCTTTGTTTGAATTGTTACTTAGTTGAATGATTTATCTATAAATGCTAGGGAAAAATACTATGTAATCTAGGTTCTAGTTTAGGTCTTAAATTTCAGTCTGTATTCGGAATCAGGCTAACTTTGGCATCACTTCAATATCATGTCTGGCTAATTGCTTGAAAATAAAAACGAAAATACCATGAAAGGGTTTTGAAAACATCATGAAATTGTAAAAAGTGAAAAACACAAATATTTCTATGAAATTTTTGGAAAAAACATCCATATTTAGGATACCGGTATCAGAATGTAAAAATGCCATCAAGCAAACTAAAGATTTGATGTATTAATTATATTAATTGTAACCTAATTTTTAAAATAAAAATTATTCATACATTTTATCCATATTTTGATATATTAATTGTAGAATATTGCTATTCGTAACTCAAAACCAATTTCGTGCATGTCAGTCAACCCTATCATGCCTTATCAACTAGCTATTGGTAGCAGTGATGGCTTCATTAAGATATATGACCGCCGCAATTTATCTACTAGCAATTCAGAAAATGAAAACAGTCTATCAAAACCTATATGTGCGTTTGTACCATCAAAGCTTGCCAACAAGGAAGAAGCAAGACTAACATCACTAACATTCAGGTAAACAATGATGTGCTATAAATAGACAACGATATACATACATACATATACGCATTAGGTAATGCATATTTACCTATCAGGTAATAGATGTGGGATGTGGACCTTTGACCTGTGTATCTCTGAAAAAAGACATCAATAATTTCTGTTGTAAATTTACTATTCCTCGGTATGAGAACAAATGGTTGAACATAGTAGTTCGAATGTGCTACTTTTGAATTGATTAATCAATGATTTAATCACTGATTTATGGAAATAGGAAATTACATTGGAAACAATCATAACGTCAAGCCGTAACAGTAACTGTAATAGCAAACCATATATCATTATTTTGTTGCGTTTCCCAATAGGTATAGAATTCAAAATCTGGCAACTTTGGGGATTTTTGATGTCGATAAGGGAAAAGTAATTTTGCTCGCTTCATTTTTAAAACAGAGAATGATTTCTGTTGTGACACTACAAAAGAAACATCAACCATTGATTTAACATTATTAATAACTGAGTGTCTCAATAATGAAGAAACAACACACATGCGTCATATAAATCCATTATGATATTTTCATTATTATGATGTTTGATTGGATGGATATTGACTTATACTTGAATCTGCTCCCCAAACTCTGCTGCTAGTTTATCATTACTTTGCTTGAAGATATATGATTGTACTTCCCCATAACATTTAAAAACTACGTTGACTATTTGAATCCAATATTAAATTTCCTTTTTAAATTTAAACCAAATTGAATACTAGAAAGGTGCATTTTATTCATGAAGTATTTTATCTATATTGTTCTTACTTCCATACTTCCAGTTCTAGAGGCAATGAAATCCTTGCTAGCTACAGAGCTGATGGTGTGTACTTGTATTCCCTGGATCACAATAATTATAATTCTAGCTCTAATCAGACTGAAGGTGAAACCTGCCCTGGGACAAGAAACATATCATCAAACAGAGAACCTTCAACTAAACGTCTAAGGCTTCTGGGGGATTGGTCAGATACTGGACCAGATGCTCTTCCATTTGCAGAGAGATCTTGGACTGAACAACATACAAATGAGAGTGTTACAGAAAGAATGAATTCATTGTTCAATAATTGGTACGAAGAATCTTTCAGTTTCAACGCTGATGATGACTATGCGTATGACGCACTACAAACTTCACAGATGGGTGGTGCAGCTAGTGTATCAAGGCAGATGTTAAATGCTGTAGATGCTAGCAATGTAGATGATGAAAGTATGCAGCCAAATGACACTAACAGGGGAAGTTTGCATGCTGAGAGTGAAGCCGCATCTACTATTCAACGATTTTTTCGCAAGCATTGTAAACCCAAGTCAAAATGCAAGGACAATAATAGAGAAGACAGTCTGATAAAGCCAAAATTATTAATGAAGTTTGAAGGCCATCGAAATGCAAGGACAATGGTAAGGAGAAATGATTTACTCTGTAGGCCTAATTGCTAATTGCTTCTATTCAGAATCCATACAGGAAAACCTAAGAAAAGCTAGATGCATTATTCAGTTTATATTTTTTGTTACAAAATTTCCCACAAAAATTGGTACGTTCAAAAGCATAGAGCATTTCACTTAAGCTTCGGTTATTATATCAAAGACTCTGATAAACAAAGAAGAAGAGCTTCCAACATTCAAACAAATTACCCAAAATATTAGCTTACAGAAAGTACCTTGTTTGGAAAGAAAACTACAATATGTATTGATTATTTATAAATCAAATATAACACAGATTCAATGTGAAACTCGAAAAGCGTAACAAAACAATCGCTCTTTTTGTCTCATTAATATTTGTGCATTATTTTCTCATAAAGATCTTAGGTCAATGTTATATTTGATAATTAATGTCAATTGCACCACCAATCTTCACATTGCTCAGCCTATGGATTAAATTGTTGAGGGCCAATTCTGAGGTACCAACAAATATGCTGTGTTGCTGTCTTAATGTATAATCTACAGTACCTGGACTATAAAGTTGATACGTTGGCAATGCGATTGATAATGCTCAGTCGAGATTCAGGGTTTAGATCTTTGGATTGAGATTTGAGGGTTGTTAGTTGAAACCAAATCAGTTCCAACCATCATTCATTTGGAATCAGTGTACTAGAAAAGTCTGGATCCTGGAATTCGTGCGAAATTGACCGAAATCAGAATTATTAAAAAAATTTGTAGGATTTCTATAGACATTCTTCTGACTTTGAAGAGATGTATTACTTCTTTTGTTAGTTGTGTGACAAAATTCCTAAGAAAATTTTAGAAAAAACTTAAGGATTCCGAAAGTTAAAACCTATTCTCAGAACCTGTTGTAGTTTAGGAAGAGTATCTGGCAGTATATTACACTGATGCTTCATCTGTAGGGAGACAAACCATTTGCCTAATAAATTAAAGTTTCCCTTGTTAAGACGCTATGTTGATGTTCCATAATTTGAAATGTCATATTGTAATTCTTATTCTATCGAAAGATCCAGCAGGCAAATTTCTTTGGTGACTCTTTTGTTATCAGTGGCAGTGACTGTGGCCATGCTTTTATTTGGAATAAACAATCAGGAAAGCTAGTAGCTATGTTTCTGGCTGATCAACATGTTGTCAACTGCCTTCAACCTCATCCATGTACTCAAGGTTGGTAACTCGTAGGAATGCAACGCATAATATATGCTAAAATCTCAATTATTATTCAAAATGGAGGCTTATAGCTTATATTCCACCTACCATTTTATAGTTTGATGATTCTCTGCTTTTTTCTTGCGACAGTGCATCAATTCTAATTTTGAAAAGTTGCTATACTTTTTTATATTTGACAGGCTTAATCCCAATCTATTTGGTTATTAATTGCATTGGCATTATTCTATGTAAATTGGTTACAATATTAATATAAGGCAAATGTAAGAAACTGATGGGTCTCTCAGAACTGTTATTAATGTTTTGAACCAAATAGCATAATTTGATTTTGATAAATATACGTCACATTAGTCTGTAATAATTTACTTTTCTTTAAGTATTGGCTACCAGTGGGATTGATAATGATATCAAGATATGGGCACCAACTTCAGCTGTACCAATGTCTCTTGACAACGCTAATGAAGTAAGCATATCCTGAAAACTACCACAGCCCCCTGCCCCCCACAGAAGCAAATGGACAATCGCTCATGACATCATTTTATTTTAGATTTTAATTTATCTAACAGATATGTATGCTCTTTAATGTTTACAATCCATGAAAATAAAATACGGTCTTGTGATTGACAAAATAAGATCATTTGGATAATGGAAGAAGCTTATTACAATATCTACAATAGCTGGCAGGGTACCGTTGCCATTAGTTGAGAAAATGTAATATAAGTTCATGATAACAGCTCCTCGATATTTCAGATTGAACGCATTCCATTGATGAATGTTGGCATTTGATGCTTTGGTTAGTGGGACAGATGTACCATAGTTAAAAGTCTGTACTGGACTTACATGCAAACTTGTCACCGCCTCAATCATCATTCACACCGATACTCATCAGTGGAAATTACTGATTATAATATAAAATTAAGAGAACTTGTGTACATTGCAGATTAAGGAGTTGGTGGGAGGTTTGTTTTACGGCAACGGATACTGACTAATAGCTAAGCTCAGGCTAGCAAATGTAGCAACTAGCAAGTATCATAAAAGATCTCAAAAGCATGGCTAGCTAGCAAATTACAATCAAATTCATTTGATAATCCCTTACCTTCCATCTTAATTTTACTTTCAAAGGATGACTTTCTTTTAATTCATCTCATGAACACTCTCAACAACACGTATGTCCAGCCAATAAGAGCGGACCACTGCATCGACTTCATGTGTTGTTTGCATGTGAGATGAATCCGCACGCATACAAGGTACCTTTTTATGAATGGCAACTTGAAAATACGGTCATTCAATGTTTATGAGCTGTGTTTCAGAGGATTGGTAATTTCTGAATATACACACAAAATAGATCAATTGGACGTCCATGTGACCATGTGTTGATCTGAACATGGATGACCTAATCAACTACTTTAGCACTAATAGAGCATTTATCTGATTTATAGGAGCCTATTAGGAAAATAGCCCATGTTTTGGCTATACAGTATTTCAAAATAGTATACCCTTTCATTTTATGTAGGTGATTCGTCGTAATGAGGCTATTCTATCAGAAAGCCAGAATTTTCTAACTGTTCCAGGATCCTTCATTTTTCGTATGCTGGTGACCTCTGTTGCAAACAGGCGAGGTGAGTTATCGAAATTGGTTGTTTCTCATGTTAAATGTTGCAGTTACTTTTACATCTATATAGAATTATTGCCTCAAGGTATGAGCAAAAACAATTATGATTCTGCTCTTAAAACTAATGGTTGCTAATCTAATCAATAACAGTGCATGTCTATTATTGTGGGGCATTTGAATCCCTTATCATAGTAGCATCCAGGGGTGCAACCCAGAGAGGTGCGGAGGACGGGGGACACCTCTCTATAATCAAAAAGCAGACCTGGCACCACCTCCCCATTTAATATTACTCGCATCACCAACCACCAGTCACACTCTATTGCAGGGTTAAGTCAATGGAATTCCTAATTATATTTTCCTTGATATCATATAGGAGAATAGGTGGGAAAATTGAAATCAGTTTCTCCCCCCTTGAAAGGATAGGCTTCTCCCCTTAACAACAGAGTACTTCACAAATAAGTAATGTATACAACAATAGATTCAATACGAAAGGTTCCATACCATGTTTGAAATCATTAAACGCTATTGTTGTTTTCAACAATTATGCATATCTTTTTTTTATATAGCTGCACGCAGAGAACAATCAATGCGCCAGCAAGAAACAGCAGCATCATCCAATGATCCTTCGTGATCCCTCTGGTGAAATATGATGATGTGGAATATTATTTTATTATTTATTATCTGTAAATATACTGCATTCTTTATTTTGTTAATTTACTAACCATACATTAAAATCGTTAAAATCATTAAAGGGAATTTGTACATACAATCATTTTAACATTCATTAAATCTGTACTGAATAATGAATCTAGTTGATCTATATTCAATTCAAGCAATATTTATATTAAATTGGCTCTGTTTTTTATTCCTGTCATCATCTTTTTTTTTTGAATGACTGAATACCATCAAATGCATTTTTGTGGTCTCCCATCATAAACACAATAGTCATTGTTGAGCAATTTAGTAGTTTTCTGATTTTTAAGGCATAAATTACCATTGCATCAAATGATTGAAGAGTTGATTGTATTTACCGTAATGGACGGTTCATGAATGTCACAAGCAGTTTATGAATAATTTGTAAACATGGAGCTACTACTAGTTACGAATTCTTCATAACGATTTACTTGGAAATGATGTCAATTAGCAAATTTCACAGCGGCCTGTTTTGTTTGTCATTTATAAATACTATCTTGTACAAAATTGTGTAACTATGTGTATATGAAAATCTTTCTGGTGACTCAATAGTGGAAAAGATGCTTGTCACGTATGAAAACGTTCATGAACGATGACGATGACTAATTTATGAAATATTCGTATAATGCAATGTTCATTAAAATTTGTCAAAATTTGGTCAATTTCGCATTGATAATGAACCAGTTCATGAACCTTCAATAATAATCAGGAGATTTACTGCATGATAAGCCACACGAGAGTCTGCTTGAGCACTACATGCGTGTGTATGTTATTAAAAAATGAAATATCTAAGGCGAAGGGATGTGGATATTTGTATTTTACTGCTACCTCTATAGAAAGCATGATAATAGAGCCCCTATAAAAAACAATTATTCCAGTCATGTATAATTTTTCAACTGTCAATATTTCAAAGTTGCGTTCATGAACTGAATTATCTAAAAGTAGCCAAAATTCATAGTGGTGAATATGTACCAATAGAGAGGTGATGATGACTATTATCCAAAACTGATATATTAGTAAGCAAACCATAAATTTGTTTTTCATTAAAGAGCATTTCATGATGACTACACAGCTTAGATTGCAGAGCAACCGGTCTCCGACTGAGGTTCAATCTAAGGTTAACTCATTTAACTTGACTATATCTAAAACATCCAATGAGTACCATCTTCTGATGACGGATGGAATGGTCTATAGGGAATTTCATTGTGAGTATCTGTGGTGCATCGCTGTGCTTTGACAATGAATCAATGAAGGCCTACTGCCACGAAATCTGTTGAACTTGATCTGCAGTTCACTATGCAGATCAATAATGAGCACTTACAATCATTGCTCTTAGCGAAAGCAGGCACTCATCTAGTAATGGAAGAGTGGTACGGGTACATCCAGTAGGGCAATGTCATCTCAATTACTTACTTTTTGTATATGTTTAGACCACTGGTGCAGTCAAAATAGAGAAAAAATGTTAAAAATAATAGCAAGATTAGATTTATCGCTTGTTTCAAAGTTAATAAAGAGGAAAAAACAGTTGTTCTAAGAAAATATCTTTCTTGTCTCTGCATGTTTTTTATGGAGGTTGAAGAAATTCTAGACATATGAAAACTAAGAATTATAGTTATTGTAGAAATATTTGTATATAATTCACATATGTATATACATGTATTCAAGTTTTTATCAATTTACGATAAGCAATATTACTTCGCTTGCCTATAGATAAAAATCTTCTTGAATCTTACTATTAATAATAATGATACTAAAATTTCCTATAAATAATTCATATTAAATAATATAGATATATAATAATTATACTATATCAAATACTGTATTGCGTTCTTAATATATAACTCAAAACATCAGGCTGTCCATGTTTGTGGAACCATAGTATATTCTTGTGATTTGGATAGTTTCCGATAGATCATCAATTAGGAACAATTGAATGTTGATACAAAGTGTTAGATGTTAGTAGTCTTGCAAGAAAATGTTACATGCAACTACTTGAGTGATGTGAGATTTCTTCTCAATGGTGATATCCGTCTAAGTGTATTACTATTTAAATATATCTTATTATCTACAACAAATATGAACTGAAGTGAAATAGATGATATCCTCTTCTCGGTTGTATGAAGTAGGATATATTGAACATTCCTAGTGATTGATAAATTAATTTTCGATTGACATGTAGCCCATATAAGCGAATGAGTTTGTTTTGTTTAATAGAAATTAAATGAATAATGATATCAAAAGAGATTTCACAACAGTCCCATAATTCTCTATAATATTCCATGCTTGTTGGCTGATCATAAGCAGAAGCTATCCACGTCGACATTATAGGATGATACGGAGTCAGAAAAGCTACATCATTTATCCAATATCGGAGTAATGCAGATGAAACTATTGCGGTGCATCAATAAACTCTTTGGCAATTTGCTGTTCAGCTTGATCAGGATTGAACCCTTTTATTACAAGGATATCAGATAGTTGAGCTGATCCTACTCCAGTTTTACCTAATAAGTAAGGGTACAAATCCATGACATTAGTGATTTTGTTAGGCAGGGTTTTCGTTTTTGGTTCCCTTTTCTCTACAGGTAGTAGATCATGAATCAATTGCGTGATGCGACAAAGGTATGGCATAAAGCTAGTACGCATGACATCTTTATGATGCTGTAGATCAGCAGTGGTATTATGTAGACCAACGTTGGATTTACCCCATCTAGAATTCTTATTTACAGTTTTGTTTCTGTTATTCCCCGACTTTGAAGTAGTTGGTTTGCTTGCATTACCATTCACTTGTGTCATACTTTTAGTTGTACCACGGTTCAATTTTGATCTGCGCTCGCCATCAGCTAAATCATATTCTGTTTCTTTCGCTTTGACATCATTACCAGCTATCTGAACACCATTTGCCATAACCAAATCTACACCAGTCAAATCGAAGAATGACCAGCGATAAATTTGAAACTGTGGCATTAATTCACTAGGTAAAGAGATAGCTAGATCAAGTAGCTTCAATGCAGATACATATAACTTTAACCATTTTGATCTCCTGTATTGGTACGCACTAACACCAACATATGACTCCAGATTAGCTAACGGTAATGGCTTTTTGTCTCCGCAACCATTGACTTTCAGATCTTGCTCTAAATGAAGTAATACATGCACCAACTCTGTAACAATGGATGGCCATAGAGATATTAGATGATTAGGTGTCATACGAAACATCAACACACGGAAGCATAAGAAGACTTGTTCATGGAGACAAGGAGCCTGATCAAAATAAACAAAAACATATTATTATCAGAGCCATTGTTATCGGTATACAATACTAGTGACATATTATCAACAACAACAACAACAACAAATAAACTCATGATGGATTGCATCTGTTTTGTTGAAAATACGAGTAACATAGACGTAGTAGGGAGTGCCTTATGGTTGAAGCATCTTGTGAAAAACAAAAACTGATGCAAGGGGAAAGAAAAAACTAGATACATGTCTTATTGTCCCAGCCGAAGCATTCAGATTTGCTAGTAACACTGACATGATTGTGATATGCAACAGCCCCTGCGAAAAACAGTTTATGAACAGTTCATGAATGTTAAATGGCCCCAAATTTTCATGAACTGTTCATGAACTCCTGAACTGCTTTTGGCAGGGGATGACAGTAAGCTTCTATGATTGCTTACAGATTACCCATAAAATTGAAGATTCATTTTGGTACACTGCAACCTATTAAATACAATGCAGTGTGAACATGTGATAATATTGTATCATTGCCATTGTTCAGCCAAAAAGTGATAATGAAGTCCATTGTGATATTACCTAAATTGAAATCCGTAAGTTCGGAAGAAATTGTTTCTGCACATTTATTTATATCAAGAAATTTGTGATACTAACAGTAGTGTCTGTTCAACCATTTTTATTTTATTACTTCGAGTAAGTGAATCAAAATATATCTACCTGTAGTTGTCGAATACATTCTGCCATTCTTTCTTGAATATCTGGTAAATGACTGTGGTATTGATCTATTTCACCACAAAATAGAACAAAGGACAGGCGACGGAGTAATTGTGACCTTTGTTCCAATTCCTGTAGAAGATCACAAAAACAAAAACAAAGTCAAAAGATAATGTTCTTAGTTCAGCAAACTCAGGGTAACTGAACGAGAGCAATGTTTGCACACATGAACACATTTTTAGATAGAAGCTTACTGTTAAAATTTATATTTGTTTAGTTAACTACCCATTGATAACTGATAGTCACCCTGGGCTCCCAACAAAGCGAGGATACTCTGTCACTGTGCGTGCACAATTACTCGTTGTATGACGTACATCTCTGCGAATGTAGATATTATGTGACAGTAAAAAAGATTACTTTGAATTACAATATTAAAGTTGATAGACAATTTTATTTATTCATTGCACAGGAAATATGATTATTAAACAAATCCAGTATTTGGGGTTTTGGATTCAATCACAATGCAATTGAGTTTTGAGTGATCGTTGTTACCATATGTTAAACTGAGATCAAAAAATATTCAGTCACCATAGCCCCCATCGTATAATTCTCTGGTTTAACTATTTAACGGCATTTAACAGTGTATTGCATTCGATGCAGGATTGCTTGAAGTAATTACCATAGTTGCGGCACAATACGCCCTGGAACTGTACTCAATACCAACAAGTGTAATACAAAAGCTTGATTTCTAATATAATATCATGAGACTATATTGTATAATGCAGTTGAATTACCTGTTCTTTGTTTGTAAACAAATTGATTGCTCCACTCTGTGACACTGATACTCTTGTTATTAAATCCTTAAAAAGTGGTGCTTCAAATGTCATGAGACGATCAATGATAACACGCCATGACTCAAGACAACATTCATCCATACCAAAGAAATCTTGTTCTAAGAACAAATCATAGACATCTTTCTTCCACGCTCGTAGGGTATATTGATAATCAGTGATGTCTGCTAACATGGCACTAGCTGCACGAAAACTGCTGATATTTTGAGGACTAAAAAAACATAAGCGACGTTTTAGATTTCGATTGCATGGTAATGCCTCACAAGATGCAATTCCAAAAAAAAAAAATATATATATATATAAATGCCATCTATGTCTAATTGAAAAGTATCATATCATTTGCGCAGAAGAAGATCTATTGAATAAAAAGTTTGAACTCATTTCCAAATGTAGACATGAAAATAAAATTTTATCTAACTAATTATAAATCCGTGAAAACATAACATATACTTTATAATTTACATATGCAGATGATAACTAACCAGCGACAACAGGAAATAATAACAATGCAATTTATTTCTAGTATCAAAAGCCTTTGTTCTGTTAAACAATAACTGTAGGTTTGTAAATCGATATAGGCGGAACTGTATGTTTTTCATTATTTAGTTTATTTGTCTGATGATTGCGTAAGCATGAAACTATTAGTAACAATTATGAATGTGTAGTCTTTGACTCCTTTTATTATATTTAGCTCTGTCAAATGATATCGAGCACTATTTTTTGCTATTAGATAATATCTAATATATATATATAACAAATAAGTTCATGAATGTGAAATAGGCCAGTTTTCAGGTTTCATGAATGTGAAATAGGCCAGTTTTCAGGTTTCATAAATGTGAAATAGGCCAGTTTTCAGGTTTCATGAATGTGAAATAGGCCAGTTTTCAGGTTTCATGAATGTGAAATAGGCCAATTTTCAGGTTTCATGAATGTGAAATAGGCCAGTTTTCAGGTTTCACTGTATATGCATACCTGTGGTTCTTCAGATATGGTACTACATTGTACATGACATAAACTAATAAAGCTGCCACTTTGTCTTTCTCTTCACTCAAGTACAACAGATCAAGCATGGGAGCAAGCATCTACATAAAGCAATATAAAGAAAAATAATAAAGACAAAAAGGACTCCAATATTTAATAGTTATTGATTGAAGGCAAGTTGAATATCAGCTGATAATTACCGACGTCAGCCAAGGTCATTATCAGCCGATTTTCATCGAGCTTGGGATCAATAACTGTTTTAGTCAATGATTAACAGGTCAATTTTGGAACAAATAATCATAACATGGATTTAACTGTATTTTAATGCATCAAAAACGCAAGTATTCGTAATTGCGTCTTTTCTGCATAATGGTTAGAAACACAGAACAGTCAACAAAGTTTAGAATTGACTGCTTTTCGACAAATCAAATAGCTCGATTTTTGTACTGACCTGTTGGTCAATGACTGAATATATATATATATATATATATATAATTTCAAACATCATTTGAGTAGTTCAAATGTGTTAATTGCAGCAGGTATAACCTGGAACGGTCAGTTGTTTGAAAAAAGTTTATAATAACTTATCAGGTTCTGAATAAATGATGATCGTGAATTGATAATGATGATGATGATCATCATGATCACGATGAGTACTGCCGTAGTAAATTACCTCAGCTAGGGTACAAAGAGCCTGTACACTAAATTGTGAGTTCTTTACTGGGAGATTTGCTGTGACGGGGGGCATAGGGGGAGCTTCAGGAGGGGTAGCCTCTTCTGTCTTTGGATCATCTACTTTCCAAGGATTATCAATATCATATTTCGCCAAGTCTTTATTCACAACAGTCAAATTCCGACGGAACCATGCTGAGCTTTCAAGAGATGCACCAGCAACACCATTGCAGAAATCAATCAACTTCTGAGCCAGATCCTGTTGAGTAAAATTTGAAAGGGATTGAGTTGTTTTAATTGAATTTGTAATCAAATTAATATACTAATGATAAATAAAAATCGGTGGAAACAGGAAATGTACACGTTACAGATTATAAGATAAGCTTGTTGGCCAAATTTTGATTAAAGTCTCTAGTAATAGCCCCTGCGCAACATTATATATATTTTTGTGATAATGGGATATAAAGCCCTTTTAATATCAGACTGATCGCAACTACATGGTAAGGGTAACTGAAGGACACTCTCTCTACACTAGATGACAGTGTATCCATTCAACCACATGTTTCCCTCGTTGCCTTGTCAATTGGCAACTCATTAGGTTCTGATCATGCTAGATCAAGTTACACCTGTTGAATACAAATGCAAGATAAATACAAATATTTGACATGAACATTTGAATAAATGAAAGGCAGCTTGGTCAGTTAAGGGCAATGTTGCATTACATATCATTACAATCAGAGTCAGACAAGAGGTCAAGTCTTCTGGAATCCTACAGGTATTTCAACATCTTCTTCTGGATTGTTTTGTTGATGTTTGACCTATATATCATGAAAATATCATTTTTCTTCTGATTTTGCTCTAACCTTCTGGAATCCAGGATTCCTACTTTTGTCGGACCCTGATTAAAACTGGTGATGAAGTTATTGTTGTTACCTGTAGTTCCTTTCTTGCCCTTCTCTCGTCTGGCACAGGCACTTTCTGTACAAACAAACTCATTATAGCCATCAGAACAAATTGAGCAGGTGGTAGAAGATTCAGAGTGAGGCCATCGCGGAAAAGAGATAGCAAAGCTAACTTCACTTGAATAACTTTATCAAGATCAGCTCTTTGAATTAACTCATACATTAACTGTAGCAAGTTGACTTCTAATGTTTGACGGACAGCATTTGCTTTGTCAGTGGTATTTATTATCCCATTCGTACTTGTGACACCATGCTTGAGGATTTGCCGAGTAGTATCAACAAGGGATTCGAGACTCAATGCCTAAATGATAAATAGGTGTTAGCACTTTAGTAACATTGCCCAGGTTACATATTTACGTAATACAAGAACTTTTCTCATTGAAAAACAAAATAGAAGATTCTAGCATATGATTTAATTATTTGAGTTTTGAGATGCAGTAACAGTGATTTAAGCTGGATTCATGCTAGCCCAATATTGCGTAATTATCAGAATTCAGAATGGGAAATGTCATACCCAACAGAAGCTTAAAATTTGGTTAATGTAACCACAATGTGACGTGTCACATGAAAAATATTTTTATACTGAAATATTCCGCTTGTGATATTTGATAAATCATACTCATCAAATTCTACATGAGTAAAAGAGTATAGTAATAGGTATAATTATAATTATAACTACTGTATTAGCAGCAGACAAACTGTACTTGTTTCTGGCCATTACAGTTCATCAGTACTGATCAGTGTATTAAAATTATAATTCTCTCTTAACATAGATTACCATAGGAGTATATAGGAGTATCATAGTATCGTTATCATTATACAGCCATAAGAGCCATTATACCACACAAGGATTATCAACAAATTATGGTAAGAACTGTTCAGACCACGCGGTTTTGGCTGGATATTGACGTCACAGTGGTGTCCCGCCAAATATGTCAATTTTTCCCGCGTGATTTGTTGATGATTTTTAATTATTAATTACACGCTCACTTCTTGATATTTTAAAAAAATTTCTTGGATACATTACTTTTAAAAATACTTGAACCGATTTATGAAGAGAAAGATCGGAAATATTGCTTTGGTGAGAATCCCCTATTATAGTTATAACTACTGTATTAGTAGCATACAAGTACTTGTTTCTGGCCATTAGCCTTCATCAGTACTGCTCAGTGCACTGAAATTATTATAACTACTGTATTAAAATTACAATTCTCTATTAATATAGATTTCAAACGAATCAAACACTTCCAGTTATTGTATTCAAAAATAGATCCATACCAACCTTTATTGATGTGATTATATTCAATAATGATAATTGCTCTTCGTTAACAACGGGGGTCGTCTTTCGGTTCATTACAGTTAACCATTCCTTTGTAGTTTGATTAACAGTCGGATTGGTTTTACTTTGTGTAGCTGATTCTTTAGCTTTTGTTTGGCACCAGACATCTGCTGATGCAGCGAGGAAAATGATGGTATGGTTCATAGCAATTGGGGTAAGTAATTGCAACACAGACTGGTTGACATCCTAAACAATAAAAAACATACAATTTTCTCTAACAATTCACAATATTAGCATTGGATGCAGCAGCAATGTCAGCATAAATAAAGTCTGGAATTCAAATCATGATCAATACAGCATTGTCAACAAGTGAATAAGAGACTATGAAACTAAGCATGGTGATTGCATAGAGTGTGGCGTCATACAAGTGGGCATCAAAAACATTATAATACAATAACATTTTAGCAAACGGTACTTTTTTAATAATGCTATATCTGAATGTTTAAGTGAGAGATGCTGCAGTGAAACATGAAATTCAGCATTATGGATTCCTGTCGTTTTTGAAATTGTAAAACTATTAACATTGATATCATCGCTGCACAACGAAGACCATTACCTTTGAAGCACCAATCTCTAGAGATGGAAATGGTAGAGATGATTTGGCAGACGAAGATAAAGAATTAGCCTCTGTCTTATGCCATACACTCCATACTTGAACAAGAGAGAAAAGAATACCTGGAAGAGCACTAAGTACGCTTTCTCTTGCGTCAATCAACGGCTTGTCAACTGTAAACAAAACATTAAAATGAAATTATTCTTCAAGTTTACATAACAAACAATATCCCATCAATATACCTAATATCAACTTTATCATGAACAAAATGCATCTCCTCAGTTATACTCAAGGCATCTACCAATACATTATTGTTGGATGTAATTAGTTATAAGGAGGTTGTCACCAACTATACACTATTTATCACTAGAAATCACTATGTAAATACTATAGTAACTCTACGATCCACACAGGTGGGACTTTTTAACATTCGATATATATAAACTGTAACAATCTGTGACCCTATGAAGATATTGACAGTTATATAACAATGTACTATCACTAACCCTCTTCTGTTGTTTGCTGTTTGAGTGGTGCACCTTGTGCTGAAAACACATGGACCAGATTTGAGAATATTTGTAATGAGCTGGTTGACGATGCGCTATCGTCAGCATTTTGTTGCTTTCCTTTTGAACGTGGTTTTGGTGCCATAATAGCAGCGGCAGTGGATGAATCAACAACACAGAAATGAGACATGTTGGTGATATCTTCAAGCATTGTCAACATATGATCAACAGGGGTATCAGCAATACTAAACGAACAAATTAATATGTGACAATGAGATATCAATTACATTATGTCAATATATTGTTGTGTTTGATTTGATCCTTTCTATCAGTAATGACTCTTTCAAGCTGCTGAGTTGAAATGGACCAAGTTAAAAGTACCTAAGATTTTACAAATCCTCTGTTGGCAAGAAATAACACAAATAATTGTTTTAGCTAGTATACATGCCCAGAATTCGACACCTGGTGCAATTGGATGTCTTTTAAATTATAGCCTGCGTGCAGACTAAAACCTATCTTAGCGAAAGTGTAAGTTTATGTAAGTGTAAGTGTAAGTTTAAAAGTTTACACTTTCGCCAAGATAAGTTTTAGTCTGCACGCAGGCTATTAAACTAGGCAAGATGCATAAAAATACAATTGAAAGTATAATTTCCTTTTTTGTACAAAACAGGAAGAAAATAGGAAAATCAAAGCCTATCAGGAGCACAACTAAAAACAGAAATGATAATTATCTATTAATAATTATTATACTGTAATAATGTACTATATCAATTTACTATATCACTAAACCATCTTGCATATGAAATGACTTAGATAACTCTAGAAAACTGGACGTTATACACAACCCACCGAGATTAGACAAAAATTTATCAACAAACTTGAAAAATATAAATTGGACAAAATTAAAAGGAGTTGATCCATACCTGTCAATAGTATATTGTTTTGTAATGCCAGCATACATATTAGAAATTATTCTCAAGTTCAGAGAAAGCTGCTCAATTACTGGAACAACTAACTTTGGTAGAGCATTGCCTAAACTAGCCAAACTAGAGATAATCAGATTATTCCAATCATGGTGTAACAGCATCCATGTTTTCTCTTTCAACGCACTGAGACAAACAGCAATTAACATTGGTTGAGCTGCAAGACGTTCATTTGAAACATAGTCCCACTGAATATGTTCACTTGATGATGAGGATTTGACATTCTTCTTGAAACGTGGTTTATTTTTAACATGTGACTCAACCGTATCATGATCAATATCAACCACACCGACACAATGTTCCAATGCAATCAGACTT
Organism: Haliclystus octoradiatus; assembly: GCA_916610825.1. Classification (NCBI taxonomy): domain Eukaryota; kingdom Metazoa; phylum Cnidaria; class Staurozoa; order Stauromedusae; family Haliclystidae; genus Haliclystus; species Haliclystus octoradiatus. The sequence goes on from OU744451.1 coordinate 10,277,318, forward strand.
CGAACAAGACCAAGTAAAGATTTTTGCAGGTCAAAACGCATTTGATCATTTCGATTAAGCATTGAAGAATTAACATTTAACTGATTGAAATTGTTAGCACCTGCAAGACCACCTTCCAATGTATACACAGTAGATAATAAACAATGTAGGGCAATGCGTTGTACTTTACAACGACGGAATAAATCAGCAACAAATGATCCAAATCCGCTACCATTATCATTAGCAATATCAAGTACTTCCCAAACAATAGTTGTTAGAAGTTCAATTGTAGCTGTTACAACAGCAAAGTTACCATCAACATCATCCTTATTTGTACGTAAAACAGTATGATATTCAGATCTAATATAATGAAGTGATATTGAAATAAGTACTTCAATGTATTTCGCAGTACTTGCACGGACAAGAAGTTGATGACCTAAAAATACAATAATTGTCTGTTAATTTAATAGCAAATCAAGGATAGTGGGGAGAGAACGAGTATCGCTGCACTTGTACTACAATTGCCTTAATAACACAGTGAAACCTGTAAATAACAGCTGGCTATGAGAGATCTATAAACTGACTTCTATATACATGTGAACTTTATATACGGATTTACCTGTAGATGGGAATTAAGAAAATTAAAATTGTAGAAAATGCTGGTACATTTACATTCAAAGCTGCTATATAGCCGACACCTCTTTTAAGCAGAAACATGTCTAGTCTATCATAGTCACTGTAATAATGTTTTACTTAACTGTAGCATAATTCAATGCAACAATTGTTTCATTGCAACAACCGTGTATATAGACCACATGCATATAGTGATCAATGTATCAACATCCTAAAGATGACTATTTTATGCATGTTTCAATGTGAATCATGGTTCTACAGTAGAACTTGCTTAATATCCCCCCTCTGGTACGGATAAAAAGCGGGACATTAAGCGGGGTGGGATATTAAGTGAGGTAAGAATATGAGAGCTTGTATGGAGAATTGAAAAAGAAAATCAGTTTTAAGTGAGGATATTAAGCAAGGTGGGACATTAAAACAGGGGATATTAACCGAGTTTAACTGTATTCTACTAAAATAGAGAAATGAATATTTCATAAACACCTTTCTATTGAAGCTGTGACAAGAAACAACAATATAAAATAAAGGACACTTACTGTCAGCTAAGGAGCCATAGAACTCTTTAGCTGTCAATGCACGGCGATGACGTATCAAAAGCTCTCGTAATGCATGCTGATGTGGTGTGTTACACATGCTCATACTAGCAGTTGTGGCTGAACATAAAAAGGCTCTACCATTAACAGTTAACATATTCCGCAATGTTTTTAAAGAGTACAAAACTTGTTCTGTGTCATATGGTTGAGTGTAATAGAGTTTGTGAACTATCAAAGGATGGGGTGTTTGTTTACGCATGATACGGTTTGGATGAACTGGACCTAAAAGACAAAATATTAAAAAGTCAATCAGATAACAAAACAGGCAAGCAAAGTGTAACTTCCAAATATTATCATACTAATTATGTGTGTTAGAAGTCAGATGGAATGGATTATCATACTAATTATGTGTGTTATAAGTCAGATGGAATGGATATCATACAAATTAGGTGTGTTATAAGTCAGATGGAATGGATTATCATACTAATTAGGTGTGTTATAAGTCAGATGGAATGGATTATCATTACAAATTAGGTATGTTATAAGTCAGATGGAATGGATTATCATACTAATTAGGTGTGTTATAAGTCAGATGGAATGGATTATCATACTAATTAGGTGTGTTATAAGTCAGATGGAATGGATTATCATAATAATTGGGTGTGTTATAAGTCAGATGGAATGGATTATCATACTAATCAGGCGTGTTATAAGTAAGATGGAATGGGTAATCATCAGGATGAGACCATTGATTTTGCAAATAACAAACAACAACATTATTGAGGGTCAGCATTAATTCATAGGCAAACTTGATTACAGTAGAGCCTTTTCTAGTGTTTCATCAATCAAGTAACTCTCATTGAACGTATGAGTATAACATGCAGTATAACAATCATTGATATACTTGGAAATTGTTTAGAAACAGAATTCAATTAAAATTAATAAGGATTCGATGAGGATTCAGATTACAACATTCTTATTGTACAGCCTCCTGTGTAGCAATTGCGCCGAAGTCGACAACGGAAGAGGTTATACATTTGTAGATAAACAGTCATGACCACGTTGTAGCATGTGGTTTATCCTATGAACAAGGCTTTTGAGAAACTAGTTGAAACCTCAGAAATGATCCATGTTGACTATGAACTAATATTAATCATTATCCAGGAATTGCTGCAATCACATAATTATTATGAATTGAAAATGAAAAATGTACGATTTGAATGCTGTAAACTGTGGTCATTGTTACTGTGCAAATAACACCCATATTCACAGGTTTAAATTTGGATCAATTTCAGTAAATGTTCTTTACCATTTTGCTTTGAATCTTGAGATCCAGGCTGAGGTGTTGGTGATTCAACATCTAGATTATCAATGTCTTGTTCATCACCAGGTTCTTCAATTTCTGTTTCACTACTATGTTGATCGCCATCTGGAGATTTCATGCCACGATATTCAACATCAATATTCTCATTTATAACATCACTGCTTGACCCCAGCCGTTTATCTAATAAGAATATAAAGCATTGAAACATGACCTACATAATGATTTCAATCCAAATGTTAATCATAATGCAACTATTTAATAATTCAATGTGACTAAAAACACTGCATTATACTACATACGCATGTTTTCATTAGCTATTTTCATGATATGCTGGGTAAATTGGTTATCAGTGTTGTATGTGATCAGGTGAACACTATTTTACTAATAACGGGTAAAAATTGAAACAAATTACGAATACAACTGCACGGCATTCATTTATTAACATGCAGTCAGTCGCAATAATTATTATGGTTTTCTTTGACTATTTACTTAGTTATAGTAGACAGATTGTGATCAAACTTTCAATTATACTTTCTATCTGCTGAATTATAAGAACTGAAACATTGGATTCAAGGTTGGATATCTGCATTTGACATCATAGCTGTTAACCAATCAGATTACAAAGATCCTTTTTCTAAAATGAAGTGGCTACAGTAGCATTCAAATGAACAGAAGTTATGCGGAAACAATTTTAAAGTTCATCAAACCATCCCTCTGAAGTCAATCCTTTGAAACAATTTAGAGGGGTATGTTAATGCCTACACCCCAAGCTGATAGGGTCAAATCCCTCTCCTATCCTTATAAGACAATAGTTCACATCTCTGTTTACCATTCTGATTGATTTGCTCTTTCAGTTTCTGTCCATCCAATTCATCATCAAATGATTCAATGTCATCTTCAGAAGGTTCTGCATTTAATGGCTTACGCTCTGATGTCATTTCCCCGCTACTTAGCATAGAACTCTCAAGCCAGTAATCTGCATAATGAACAGATACTCTCGCACTTGAAGGTTTTAATAGAATGAGTAACAATGGCTCAAGAAGTCTACCAATATCACCAAAATGATTGGAATGAAGTAGCCAATTCTTAGCCAACATCCTTTTAGAAGGAAGAAAATCAATTTAAATTAATACAGTCAATACAGCTATTTACAAATTGAGTACTTGTTGTATCAGTAAGTATGAAATTTGTATACATTGTTTGGGGCAGTTACTTGAATGATAAGGACTGGACAAAGGGTTATACAGAGTCTGTAAACCAGGGCATAGGGTTTGCACAAGCCTAGGGAAATTCATAAGTTGAATGAAAAATATAGGATATTTTAAATTTATACAACTTGAATTTAAAGACTTGTAGAAAAAGTTGAGGTTCCCATAAAAAATTCTTGGTAGGTCCCTGACTGGATGATTTCCCTTTCGAAAACCAGTTCTGGAGTTCATAAACAGTTCATGAACCCTCACATACAGTTCATGAACAGTTGATGAATGTTAAAGGGCCAAAAATTTTTATCAACTGTCCGTGAACTGTTCATGAACTGTCAATGAGGGTTCATGAAAATCGGTGTTATTCAACGTTCATGAACTCCTGAACTGTTTTCCACAGAGGTTATGATGCAGATTCAAATAGAACTAAAACAACCAACAAAAATCACTGATTTTCAACTGATAATATTGTCTGGTGCTTAAATATCCTGAAATTTCACACCCTGAATAGTGTCAATTATTTTATAATCAACATAATCCAACTATTATGATTGATTGGGTACAATTAAGGATTACTCAAAACATTACATATATATACAGTGCTAGAAATCAATTAGTTACCTAATGCTGGGAAGAACTGATTCAAGGCTGTCCATACACAAAAGCATGCAACTGAAATAGAGTAGAAGCAATCAAATATAAAATGTCTCTTATCAACCCAATTATTATAAACTGGATCTGAATCACAAAGATAGATTCAAATACAAATGAGGAAAGAGAATTTCATCTTAGAATCTTAGATCATTCCAAACAATTCAAAATGGCAGTAAAACCTGAATAGAACAGGCAGTCATGGCATCAAGAGATCCAAATTGATCATTACAGACACATGGTTTTTATATAATCGTCTGATTTAGTAGAACATTTCTTTTTGAAAATTACCAACTTGACCGCTACTGACAGGTGATTGTGATAGAGATGGTATTTATAACAGGTTTAACAGCATTTTTAAAATCCATCCCAGAGTTACTTAATCAATTGAGTAGAATTGAACTGCACATATTTTCTTTGATGAGGCAACACTACTGACACCAAAAGTGAGATTTTATTGCTTGTTCATGGCATTTTCACAGCATTATCATCATCATCATCATCATCATCATCATCATCATCATCATCATCATCATCATCATCATCATCATCATCATATCTCATTATCATCATGGACGGACGGAAATTATTTTACTCCCCTGACCTATTTTGATATGATAGCTACAATGAATTTATAATATCTCAATTGCTGAATAAAGTTTATTAGATTTGAAAAGAGTTATTATAGTACATTGTATCTTGTATTGATGATACCAAAAGCGACGCAATAAAACCGTATGGCTGTAAAGTCAGGCAGGAGCCTTAAAGTTTTGAATGAATTTGAGAATACGAAACTCGATTCAAGCACATGTATAACTACATCCATCAAAGCTAGCTATAGAAACGACATATTACATACTGCAAGATTCAACACTACAGATGTTAAAATATGGAAAGAAGCGACAATCAATTATTTCAATGATATCAACATTTTATCAACTAGAAAGCCAACAAAACTAGAAGACAAGACAGTACTTTCCTTCTTCGCCCCTAAATCAACTCATGGTAAACAAAAGAAATTATTAACAATTAACTTTTTCAGTACAGGGACAATTATGTGCTCAGGTGAGGAATTAGAAAGTTTTATAGATCAACATTTTTTAAAAATTAATGACTCAATAACTACTGAGAAGCCCCAGGAAAATCTACAGAATGATAAGAAAGGCGTATTTAAACAAGTAACTGGCGCTTTGAGTATGCAAAACAACAGCGACACTGAAACGGAAATTGACGAAGGAAGTCAGGGCGTATTGACCGACAACAGTTCATCACCATCAGAAATGACATTAGGATGTCCCGGACCATCAGACAAAGTGATTAGTACGAATGATGACAATTACAAACTTATTTTAGAGCCCTCGAATAATTCCACTTTTGACACAATTATATTAGATAGCGCAGGTGAACACGAACAATTAAGCCCCAATATTATGTTAAAACGAGGTGAAAGCCTTGGTCATGCCAATCAATCGACAACAGTCCCTGAACGAAAACAAATTATTGGTATTTCAAAAATTACAGACAAAAAATCAATCGTAGTTGCCGACACAGATCCGATATCACCTAATGAAGATCTGTGGAGGGCATTACGCAACCTGCAAATTCATGTTTACAATCTCGAGGAAGAGAACTCGGTGTTGAAAGCTAAAGTTGACTCAATTGAAAAACGATTATCTAGCTCAGCTAACGCGGTTAAAGTAGCAAGAGATAATATACCCAACAATACCATAATTGAAAATAGAAACAGCAAAACAATTCGACAGTCGAAAGGGGAACATTCTCGCACCCAAACAGAAACACAAGATCTGTTGATTATTGGAGATTCCCATCTTCGACACATCAACCCAAAACGTATTTCAAAATCGGCCGACGCTAAAAAAATAGTATGTCAAGGAATGGCCACCCACAAATTTATTTCAGAAATCGAAGACATAGGTAAGACAAAAGATCAATACAAACACATTATCCTACACATCGGATCAAATGACATACACTCACAACACCTAGACGTCTCATTGACAGACCATAAAAGAGTAATCGAAACCGCTAAAAAACTGTTTCCACATGCTAAGCTGCATCTGTCATCAGTATTACCTAAAACAGATAACCAGAAGACAAATGAGGCGATTGAAGTATTTAACAATGAGATGGAAACTTTCTGCAGAGGAACAAACATTAATTACATCAATCACACAAAAACATTCACGATTGTCAAAGACGGACAATCTAAACTCAACCCTAAGTTATATCTTCCAGATAAAACCTATACGAACGAACATGGCACAAAACTCCTTGCCACAAATTTTATCAGAAATTTTCACAAAATAGAAACAACTACTTCAGAGCTAAAAGAATTTCAAACATTTACTAACACAAACAGCTCTAATAAATCAGTAATGTATCAAACAACAGTTCAAACACAACAAACGAATCCTCCTTTATTGACCAATAAGCCCGTGAATACAAACAACGATGTAACAGAAAATATCCAAATCCAAGAGGAGCGCAAAAATAAAGATGAAAGAAATATGTATAACACACCATACAACGGAGGTAGAGATATGACGTACAATACCGGTAATATCAACATACAACAAAATCATCCGCAACAAAATCAATACCACTTACAACCACAAATGAGACCTATCCACGCAAATCACAACCAGCAAAATCAACAAATAGGCACTAACATGTCAGTAGGCCCTGGCATGCCATCTGCATACTCACAGCCCCCCAAAAATCCCCCTCCGTTACTTGGGCCATATCAAAATCATAATACAAGAGAAATGATGCCACCGTATGGAGGTATTAACCTACCCCACTATAACAACTTTGCACCCCCCCTAATGACCATGCCTCTCAATCAGCAATATTATATACCAATGAGCACACAAAAACAATGGAATGACACGCTCTTTTACCCACAAAATCAAATGCATAGATGTTATTAACTACACCATGGCACTACCAATGAAAATATTAAAAAGAATGGAGTACTATTGCGTCCAAGCAGATAAGTACTGTACTAATACACTACTAATTATATTACATAAATCAATAGCAGCCTATTATAGTCTACATTTTATTATCGATTTTAGCACTAGTCTATACATTCCAATTGAATACAATTTCTACTTAGCATATATATATGTAGCAATAATTAAATGTTGCCACAGAAAATGCACTCTTTTCAATATGGAATCCCAAATTTTTTTTATTCCCAAACCAATATGATTACAAAATCAAAAAATCTTAACATTACATTTTGGAATGTCAACGGATTAGGATCCAAGTTTGAGAACCCTGATTTTTTAAATATTTTTCAAAATGAAATAATTTTCCTTTGTGAAACATGGTTGAATAATAACAAAACATATGATATTCCACTTAAAAACCAATATACTGCTAATTTCAAAAATAGATCTAAAAAATCCAAAAATAATCTTCGAAATTCAGGAGGAATAATAACTTTAATTAAACATGATATCAAGTGCGGTATCACTGAAATACAATCAGAGTCAGATGACATTGTCTGGCTTAAACTTAATAAAACATTCTTTGCATTTGAAAATGACTTATATATAGGTTTTTTGTACATCAGCCCCCACGTTTCATCTGTGGACGCTATTCATAAGTCCCATGTTTTTGATATTCTCCAACGTGAACTTATAAACATCCCATGCGATTGTGACGTGGTTCTTGGGGGTGACTTTAACGCGCGAATAGGCAACGCCCAAGATTTTATCGAAAATGACGAAGATATTTTTTTCGATTTACCATCATCATACGAGCTAGATTTTGATATTGTTTCTAGAAAATCACGAGACGACACTCGGAATGAATATTGCAGACATTTGATTGATATATGTACAAGTAACCAGCTGAGAATTCTAAATGGTAGACTGAAAGGAGATGAAAATGGAGAAATGACCTTTTGTAACGCTAAAGGATCGAGCGTGGTAGATTTTGTACTGGCATCTGAAAAATTATATCTGAATGACCAGCATATCCTCAAATCACTTTCTGTTGACCAAGAAGGTTTAATCTATTCTGATCATTGTGCACTGCATCTCAGTTTAACTTTTGACAGTATCATACCAAAGAATACAGTTAATCCTGATATCTTTACTAATACCAGGCCGTCTCGCTATATTTGGTCGCATGATAGAGTATCAGAGTATAGTGCAAAATTTGACCAACTAAAAGTTAGACAGACCCTTCAAGAACTTGAATCGAATATTATCGAAAACGAAGACGACCTCAATAACTTCATAACTACTATAACTGATACATTAACTTTCTCGTGTGATGGCATTTTCAGGCTAAAATCATTCAGCAAACAGATTTCCAAAAGGCAACCCAAAGCAAATTGGTATACAAAAACATGTTCAGGAATAAAATCCCAGCTAAACAACATTATTCGGTTATTGAAAGTCAATCCAAGCAACCCTTACCTACGCGGACGTCTCTTCAAAATGCGTAAAGCTTACAAAACCGAGATAAAAAAATCGAAGCAAACTTACAAGGCAACAGTTTTAAATGAAATTAATAATGCTATGTATACCAACAGAAGTAGATTTTGGGAACTTATAAATAATAATCTGAAAACACAATCGTCAAACGAAAAAATGCCAAACCCTGAAGATTTACTTCTGCATTTTAAAAAATTACACGAAGATACTCTAACCGTCGATGATTCAACTAGTGAAGCATCAATGCCATTACGAGTACCATCATCACCAAGCCTTCTCGATTTTCACGACAGTTCAAATTTAAATCTACCCATAACGGAAGATGAAATTCTGACGTCTTTAAAACTTTTGAAAATTCGAAAATCTCCAGGAACTGATGGTGTCCTATCAGAGATGATTCATTGTACGATTGATAAATTTCTAAAAATATACAAAAAACTTTTCAACAACATTTTACAATGCGGTATTTTCCCTCTGGCTTGGAAAGAATCTATGATCTTACCAATTCACAAATCTGGTGACTTACTCGACCCTTCTAATTATAGAGGAATAAGCTTAACAAGTATCCTTGGTAAACTTTTCTGTATCGTTCTTAACGAAAGACTAAACAATTTTTTGGAAACAAACAAATTAATTCACCCAACCCAAGGAGGTTTCCAAAAAAATCGCCGAACAACCGACCATTTATTCTGCTTAAAAACAATCGTTGCAAAATATACAAAAAACCATCAAAAGCTATATGCCTGCTTCATTGACCTAAAAAAAGCGTTTGATTCTGTTTGCCAAAAGAGGCTCCTACAAAAACTAGAGCAACTCAATATCACTGGCAAGTTTTATGACATGATCAAAGTTTGTACTCTGACAATTCTGCATTCATTATCCATAACAAAAGGCTAACCAAAGCAATCACACCAAACATTGGAGTAAGGCAAGGTTGCATACTTAGCCCAAATCTCTTTAATATCTTTGTAAATGACCTTGCCAAAACCATCACATGTAATTCCTCTGATCCTATTATCTTGCTAGATCAACCATTAAACTGTCTGATGTTTGCAGACGACATTGTTCTTTTTTCTTCCACCCCACAAGGGCTTCAAAACTGTATTAATATAACTTCCCAATATTGTTCCAAATGGAAACTAAATGTCAACCACGACAAGTCAAAATGTATCGTGTTTTCCAAATTACAACCATCGGGACCTTCGCACAATTTTTATATAGACGGGAAACAACTTACTTACACTGATAGTTATAAATATCTTGGATTCACATTCCATAGATCATGCAAGCAGATTTTTGGTATAAAAGAGTTATGTAAAAAAGGTGAAAAGGCCTGGAACATGAGCAGGCGCTCGTTGAAGGGATCCCCCACGAACTACGTTGCTATCCATCATACGCTATATAATACCGTTGTTAAACCAATTCTCCTCTATGCTTCCGACATTTGGGGAGACACTATAACTAGTGAAGAGAACAACATACTGGAAGCACTGCAAAGAAAAATCATGCGCCAAATGCTGAGCGTAAAGGGAAATACGAACACCCTAGCAGTAAGAGGAGATCTAGGCATTGCACCACTGCAGATAGACATTAAAGTCACTGTATTGAAGTACTTGCTACGACTGATCAACTCCGATCGAAGCACGATTATATATAAATCCTTTTCTGAGCAAATGCTCGATAACTCGCCAACATCTTGGCTAGGAAAAGCTAAATCCTTTCTGTCAGAAGTCAACATAGACCTTTCATTATTACTATCCAAAGATACTGCTAGTAAATGGAGTAAAAAAAAATTAATCAATACAATCAAAGAAGAGCTAATTGATAAATATTCTGAAAAATTTAAAAACTTAATCACTAACAGCCTAAACAGATCCAATCAATTAAATTTTTATGCAAATATTTATGAAAATTTTGAATTTCAAAGTTACCTACTAATACCAAATGCCTCCGCTAGGCGTGCAATAACTAAACTACGAACTAGTGCACATAAACTCGGGGTTCAGACTGGTAGATACTTTGACATTCCATACCCAGAACGAACATGTAAATTTTGTGATGAAAACTATATTGACGATGAAGTGCACCTTCTGTTTCAATGCATTGATAATACCGATCTACGCGATCAATTTTTCAAAATAGCTGAAGAAGTATATACAAACTTCAGACAGATTGACACCAAAGAACAGTTAAAGGTTTTGTTTACCAAAGCATCATCCCAAATCACAAGAAGACTTGGGATATTTATCTCGAAGTCATTAAAAAAGCGACTTTCTGAAAGTCAAGTTGATGATATTATCTAGCCTGTAGTCATGTAAATAATTTAATTGAATATGTATAAATAAGACTACATCTTACAAACCTGTCACACATCCTGTATTTATTTTGGATATATTGACAATAAATGAAACAAACAAACAAACATCATCATCATCATCATCATCATCATCATCATCATCATCATTCATTCAGAAAACCTTTAAGTTTACATCAAACTTTTTTTCAAAGGACTGATTAGGCTATACACTACAACATACATATATAGCAGGAAATAAAACATTAACAAAAGATAAGAGGTAAATTTTAGTATTTACAAAATAAAAAATAGAGAGCTAAATAAAGTTTTATCATTCTATCATATGGTTCTTGAGGAGACATTTGAAACCGGTCCATTTTGAGACTTTCTTCATTGCAGATGGCAGATCACTCCATTTGTGAGCACCAGCATATTGATATGAATGGCGATGGCTTGACTGGATGTAGATGTCATTGTGGGAATGGGATCGAATGCTGGTGGTATTTGGACGTTTGAAAAGATTGGAGAGCAGAGGAGGAGCAAGATTAAATATAATTTATGGGTGATCATTAATTGGTGCAAAGTTATTCTGTCTCTGATTGAGAGCCAACCAAGTCGACTACGCATCTCAGAGACAGGAGTGCGATAGTCACAATGAAAAACTGCTCTCATCCCTCTGTTTTGTAATCTCTGGAGGAGATAAAGATGTTGCTGTTCCCCATACGACAGCACAGTAATCAAAATGAGGCAAAACAATTGAATTATAAACTATAAAACTAATGAGGCTGTGTGTTGGGGTATATAACGTTGAATGTATTTCAATACACCGATGCCTGATCAATTTTCACACCTAGATATTTTAAAAGGGTTATATTATCAATATAGTCATTATCACAGTTATATTAAAGTTTTGTGAGCTTTGCTTTTTAAATGACATTTGTGATACTGTAAAGAATTTTAAAATAAATCTTTATGCTGATGACACTCTTTCATACGTTGCCAATAAAGATATAACAGAAATTGAAAAACACATGATTTAAATAATATTAGATATTATCTAATAGCATAAAATAGTGCTCGATGTCATTTGACAGAGCTAAATATAATAAAAGGAGTCAAAGACTACACATTCATAATTGTTACTAATAGTTTCATGCCTACGCAATCATCAGACAAATAAACCAAAACAATCTTTCGAAAGCCTGAAACTATTAGTAACAATTATGAATGTGTAGTATTTGACTCATTTTATGATATGATTTAAATAACATATATATTTGGCTGTGTTCAAATAAATTGAGTTTAAATGCATCTAAAACAAGCTGTATGGCCATATGTACTAAACCAAATCTAATATAAATTAAAAAGAGAAGCTGCCCAAGGATTGACCCTTGGGGAACACAATGTTTAATTACACTTATATCTGAATTTTTATTATTTACATTAACTATTTGCTTCCTACCTATTAAACAAGATTTAAAAAAGTTTATAGTATTTACATCGTTTTCATATAATTTAAGTTTATCTAGAAGTATATAAATATCTACAGTATCAAAGGCCTTTTTTAATTCTATGTTGACTACACCTACATATGGATGTTTTCATGTTTTTAAAACTTTTTCATGGCTTAAAAATTGTAGTTTTCACTTTTTTACATTTTGATGGTGTTTTCATTTGAACACTTTCATGGCATTTTCATGATTTTTATGCTGGTAGTGTAATATGTAATCTGAACGGTATGGATCATCTGCATTACATTCAATAAATGTCTACACGTTCCAACAATATTTGATTAAAGAAATTTCATCAAATATAAAGTTTGTAGCCAATGAAATTCAAATCAAATTCATACACTTGGAATAATGTTATCATAATTCACCTGTCTAGTGTCCGTAATACTCTTTGACAACGATTTGAGTCATTTTTATAAAACTCTCTTGATAGATGCCATAATACACTAAACCTCCAATGTGCTATCTTTGAAACATCCTAACAGATATGATGAAAAGGAAATATGAGATTGAAAGATAACATGAGAAAATAGATCTCTCTTCCTCAGTAAACAGTGAGATCTGAATTCAGCTTCATGCCTTCATTTTGACATGTGATGTTATATCTAGTTTGTGTTCTCTGTTCATCACTTAGGTGTTAGGATTGCTCCAACATATAGGCAGATCAATCATATCTATTATTTCCACGTCACTCATACACAGGGTCAGGCAAAAGTAGGAATCCTGGAGTCCTAGATTTCAGACGGTTAGAGCAAATTCAGTAGAAAATTGATATTTTTTATGATTCATTGAATGAAAACAATTAGCTTCCTACTCAAAATATTGATGAGTATATTATTTAGATTATATTATATTTTCTTTGCTGGGTATGATGGTGATGTATAGGCCTACAGAGATTGCAACAGAATTGAAAATTATCAAAAATATGCTGTCAACTTTTGCTTAGAAATGATTAGGCAAACTATTAAAAATAAATACAGATATAGATCATATAGATGTAAGTCAAACTATGTCACAATGTGGCAATCACATTGACAAAGAATTATAGAAAACGGCTAATGATTGCAATCAAAACATGAAAAGTTGTAGGCTACAAATCAAATCTTTGAAGCATGTTATGAATATTATCTGTGAGGTAAGGTCCAATAAAATATTTTTTCTTGCGGGATTCCGATTTTTCTTCCAAACTTTCTTTGTTGAATTCATCATGTAAATGTTTTTACATCCTTTTATTATAGGGCTCTTGTCATAAACATACGATAGAAACTGAACAATTCTACTTCTCTGTCCAAGAAAATAGAGAAAATTATTTTCTTCTGATAAAAAAAGAATACAAGTTCTATTTCTTTCCCTTCCTTCTGTATTTGTGTTAGCCTTCCAGGACTCTCATTACCAGAATGCTCCAGTTTGTCAAACCCTGCTGTGAGGTAAACAAAGTTTGCTTGCAAAATTTGAAGCACTTTAGTAAAACTTGTTTCAACTCTGTTTCATATACAATCAAGCTAGGTTAATACCCCCCTTTTTAATTTCCCACCTTACTTAATATCCCTACATAACTCACATAATATACATATATATATTGCAAACAGTAAGATATTACACACCGGATCATGATGAGCAAGGGATAGAGAAATGACGTTCTCACAAAGACTTGGTGTAGGTGTAAGGTTATGCAGTTGAAGGAATAATTCAACACAAGTTTTATGTTGCTGACAATTATCAATGTGGATGTCCTCCCATAAATTCTTAGCCAACATCTGAAAATAATTTTTAGAAAAACAAAGCTAGTCCATATTGTGACAAATAATTAACAAACTTTGATTTTACTATATATTTTAAGCTGATAAATATTGTTTGCATTGATTTTTGGAGACATTCACATGAGTTATACATTTCAGTTCGTTCTTCTGTGGGGGTATTCCATCTACAAAGACAATTTGATTGAAACGATTGTGATGATCCCATTGACTGGTCATCAGACCAAAACAAAAAAGTATTACAAAGTGCAGTATATAATAATTAATAATACTAATATTTACATCGTCATTAAACTGATCACACTTAGTTGTAAATTAGGCATACAGGAGTGTGTTGCACAGCGTTGTTAAAAACACGCATATGATTAATAAAACAGAATTTTACACAAGTTATATTGATGTTTGGTCTTTTGTCTTATTTCGTCCTTCAAACTCTACAACAATACAATCTTACACAAAGTAATTAGGCCTACTATAAATCCTTATATTCATCATTACGGTTCTTCTTTAATTTACTGCTCTATTCAAGGGTGGTACAGTATTAAAGACCAAGAAGATAACTTCATAGTATAGTTTCATTACTTCCAACTTCATTACGCCCAAGCAAAAAATAATTTGTATAACAATCTGCAATTCACTATTTTGAACAAACAAAGACACAAACATTTCTTGACTTGGCCAGTTTGATTTCTGTATGAGCAGCGGAAATGATGTTTGGCCTGAATAGAGAACTATAATATTAGCCAAAAACTCAGCTATAATCTAACCAGCTTACATGCAATTCGGATAAATGAAATCCCTGTTTCTCTGAAAAGTTGCTTCAGAACCCCATCAAGTATTTAATTACCATGAATTAATCACTTTGCAGTCAATTCATTGTTAAAAAGTTCAGGATTAGTGCAAATTTGGATAAATACAATTTGATTTGCATTTCAGCGGGTAACACTGTAAAAGAATATGGATATATCAACAAATATAATATCCTCACTTCATAGATTGGTGCTTCTTCAATCTGCCTTAGGCTATCCATAGATATCAATGGAACAATATTGGATTGGGTCTCTTGTTGCACCATTTTAGAACTATGTGAGAAAACTGACAGTGAAACATTTAATAAATCCAGTATTGTTCTGATTGCGCATGTTCTAATATCAAAGTCATAGAACTGACAACAGCAAAGTAAAAGGGATTGAAGCCACGCAGGAAGATGATACATTCCATTTCCTCCTAAAAAGGTAATACATAAAAACAATTATCATAGCATCAGAGAACAATATAGCAGTCGGCTAATTTTGTCTTTCTAGCCTACCAGCAATTTTGTTTTAATTTTTCTTTCTATTTACATACTTGATATTATTTCTTGGCAATAATAATATTCCTCTTCAAAAGTTGTATCATATAGCATGATAACCTTGTACTGCTTCTTCAAATTATAATGTTATAAAGAGAAATTATATTGAAAGTTGTTTGCATCCAGTTTGGATTCTCCACACAAAATATCAGCAATAAAAATGTCAGATCAAACTTGAAAAATGATATTGTTTTCTGCATAACATAATGGTCAAAATGAACATAAGTTGGATAATCAAGCACATTAAGAGTCCAACTTGACCAAACTGACAACAGCAGAGAAGGTAGCAATCGACATTGAATACACTGCAAAGAAGGTTTAAGATTAAACAACTCATACCTTGTTCTGATTGTTCGTTGGCAAAGCTGACATGATTACCAATCGGAAAACAAGATAATTCAAGTAAAAATTTACAAAAAAGTCCAAAAGTTTCAGCACATATAGTGTAATCATCTGATGCAGCATGTTTAGAATGTCCATCGGCTGACGTCGACCATGTGGAATCAATTTTTTGCTTCACTATAGCCTCTATCATCCCATTAAACCCTGTACCTTTGCGAAATGTTGTATAACATGCTAACGGCTGTGAGTCTGATGCGTAAGCTTTGTTTAATACAGCAAATACACGCTGTTCTATGAACTCAACAAATAATAGCTTTGATCCTTCAATACATTGCATTAATGGTGATACTTCCTTTGTAGACAATGTTACATCGCCATCTTCATAACCATCACCATCAGCTGTCCACGTTTCATTTGGAGGTAAAATTAGAGTTTGTTCTGCCCCAGGAGATACAGGGGCACCTTCCTCTAATTTCCCCGCATCGTATGTCCTAGAGGTAGATCGTGAAAATGCTGGACGTACAGCAGGTGATAATTTTGATAAAAGATTTGACAGTAGAGATATCCCAGCTTTGACTTCAGTTAATGATAAAGTATCAATTTGTAAAGTTAGGAATTCAATTATTCCATTTAATAATAGTGGCCAGTGATCTGATTGAACCTCAACTGTTGCTTCCTGGGGGAATAAAAGAACATCAAATGTTATAATATCACTAATTCAGTGACAACTTATACAAGACCGATTCGTTAGGGGCAGGAATCAATTTGTTAGGGGCAGGGTTAGGGGTTATTCTTTTACAACCAACCTAGTCCAAAGTTTCAATGATTAGTCAACCAATTTCAATAGACTTCACAAAAGTGATAGAAATATGTATGTGGCTTTATATACTTATTTTGCCAACCGTTGAATTAATTGAAAGATTTTTATAATATTTAGTGGCTTTTCAATTGTTATCAATTAGGAAGAAAATATATGAAATTGTGGCATAGAACATCAGAGCAAACAATTGTGTTTCATATAAATCTCTCTTATACTACATGATTTACTGCTTCAAACTGGTTAAATGAAAGTCCAATAAAGATAGCGAATGACAACTTACCAGAGCAACGATGTCTAATAGAAATCCAATAATTTGAAATACTTCAAGATATTTTGGTTTCTTAAATTCATTACTATTTCCTTGCTTCCATAAAATACTAATTGACTGTGATTTAGCTGACATATTATCATCCGTTGAACTTGCTTTTGTTGTGTGATAATTCATAAACAATACTCTCTCCAAATAATTCCAAATAAAGGATGGTTCAAATGCATTAAATAGAAGGTTGGCTGTTTTGATGAGTTCATCACAATCCTTTCCAGTAATACTAGAATGTCTTATTGTATGACTACATCGTATATACAAACAACGAAATAATTCAATTAAAATGTCTTCTAAAATCACGGATCCAACTTCTGGTTTATCAAGTAAACTGATTAGAATTCGAAACGGCTTTAAAGAATCAGACTTGACTTTCACATTAGAAAAAGTGGTTTTTTTATTACTAGTTATAACCGATGCATCCTTGAATAAATTTGCCATTGCCGTGACAACAACAAGTCTTGAATATTTCTCAAAATATTCATCAGGTGTTGTTATTGTTGTTGCTGCTATTTCATTTGTTTCAGAATCATTAGTATTTGGAATCGGTTTTGTGATCCCTTCATTATTAACATGTAGTACCCATTGATAGAATCTTCTATTTAATGACATATCACGTCTTAGTACAACAGATATGGCATATTGCATTATGAATATCAATTGTGATTTTCCAAGTTCAGTTGAATGTAAGGGAAATACCGCTAGTAGAAAATCTAAAGTTGTTCTTTGAGCTAATACATTTTGATCATCCAAACCAGAGCATATTGCATTGACCTACATAGAAACAAAAAAACACAATGCTAAACAACTAAACACAATCATCTTTAAATCATGATTGAATCGTTCTAGGCCTGTTTTTGATATTGATCAGCTCTGTGTATGTATTCTAAAAATTATACAAAAAAGCAAAAAATATATTTCTGTCTATTTAAAACAGTCTATTCAATTGTTACAAACCTTTGATCTCATTGGCCTACAGTCAAACATGTATATAACCGCCAGCACTGGGAGGTAGATCAATTGACCTTTATATACAGGGTTGATTCAATAGAAAATACTATTCTAGACATTGCAATAGTGACCTCTATAGACAGGTGGCTGTTATAACAGGTTTTACTGTATTTAAATTCCCCTAATTGAAGTATGTTTAACTTGCTATGACAAAACAGCAGTTTGTAATCTTTCAAACTGGAATGATTGCGATATATGATCTATTTAGGTGAGAAAAAATCATGTGTACAGTGTGTTTTTTCGAATTTAGAAAGCACACTTTTACTTCAAAAAAATTTAAATTCAGTTCTCCACACAAATAAAAAGAAACACGGCAAAGATTTAATGATCTCAAAAGATTAGATGTTTTGTAAACGTCTGTCATGCTGTTTTACAAGGTTGCCTACTAAGTATTTGTATTATTATATTACCGTGTATAATTGGTAGGAACACCATCAAGTTGACATTGACTCAATAACAAATTAATATAGAGATAGGATTTGGTTGGATCATACACATACGCTTACCAGAAGACTGCAATTGTTCCCCATGAATGATATAGTATCAATCTTTCTTGTTTTCTTATTAAGAAAGTCTAGACCAAACATCATACTTGGTAATCGAGCAGATGAAGAAAACAATGCACAATTCCACAAAGCAGAGAAGAAAGATTGAGGATCTGATGCATAGCAGATGTCCTCAAGCAGCTTACAAGTCCTAGAATGAAATATAATATTATCACAAATATAATAAAATCCTGAATACAACTGAGGTCGGTTAATATCCTGTTGTAAATTCCCACTTGGCTACATACTGACCCTATAATTGATTTCTATTATCCATTCTCCATACAAACCTGTGTATTTCTACTTCACTTGATACCCCCACCAGAGTGAGGCATTAGGCAAGTTCCACTGGATCTGAAGTTTATGGATTTTTTAGGACAGTTTCATTCCTTACTCTCTGATATGTCTTGTTAAATTTCCTCTGGCAGATAAATATTATACTCACAGATCACACTATGAGTAATACAGAAATCATTGGTAACTTTTATTTCTAAATCCACTGAACTTTCATTGAGATGTGTACTCAATTAATATCAGTGTGAAAAATGCTTTTGATATGGAGATATGAAATGCTCATTAGAGAACTCTCACAAATTAGGGATCAATAGCCTACTACATACACAAAATTTAATTTCTCAACTTGATATATTAAAAACAAAATGCGGGAAGTTGAGATAACAATAATGACGAGCTTAACTCTTTGCTCGAAATCATAACTATGACAGTATCCTCATAGATTTTTTAACAATCAGAGTAGACTGAAAGCTTTCAATACAAATGCCAATAGCTCTGTCATTTCTCATCTAATCAGCATCAAACCTTGCATCAACCAATTCATTCAAATTAAGGCATAGGCCTACTATAGGTTGATCCTAATGCCGTACACTGTTTCATTCTCATTGAAACTTTCTTACATATTATGATGTTTCAAAATTAGCAATACATTTAGAATATATCAACGTAATTTTACAAAAGCAATTTGAATCATAATCTTACCTTTCTGTATGCTCTGAAACTTCTTCGATCCCTGGTAGAAGCCCCATGATAAAGCCTTGCAAGCATGGTATCAGTTTCTTACCAAGCGGTAAAAAGAATGTTTCGTAAATGGATAGCAGCACAGGTTTAACAGGCATTGCAGCATGCCCAAATAAGGGAAATAATGCAGTTCCATAAATGAAAAGATCTTCGGACAAGCCAGCAGCACCAATTTGATTAAATATTAACCCAAATGTATCCATTGCTTTCAAATGGACACCACTTGGTAAAGCAGGATGAAGACATTGTGCCAAGCGTTTACCAACAAGTAGCTTTCTTGGTATCACTGGAAAATTTGGATATGCTTGGATAGTCTATACACACAAAAAAATGTATGTAGAACAATCAGACATTGCTAGATCTTCAAGACTGTCTGAAATAATACATTACTTTTGTCATACATGCTGCTCAATACGACAATTAAGTGAATTGATTGTGTGTTGAGGGAAGCTTAAGGAGGGAGGGAAATAATGAAACATAGTTTATCATGCTTTTTTTTAATACCTATTGAGAGGCTATTATCCCAACATATTGTTGCGACCTAATGACTCGAGCTCCACCCTATTTTCTTGGAGTTCCAATGCATCGTTTTCTAAGGAATTGCCAGTGTTTGATTAGATTTAGATTAGATTTAGATTGATTAGATTAGACTTTTAGGTAGTAACGTAGGTAATATGAAGGTAGGTTTCAAACGGTGTTGCTTTTCCTATTGTCTATCAATCTACTTATTATTTTTTCAACACAAATGTGAGAAAATGGGCTGAAGGAAACTGTACAGGAAGCGGGGTAGATGATTGTAAATTGCATAACTTGTCCAACGTTTCAATTAATGGAAGCTTATTGCTCATTGAGTGAGATCTGGTTAGATACTTGACTGATCTATAAGTCCCACTTTGATATGCCGCAATTAAACGAGTTGTAAGCGGGACTTCATTATACCTCACGTACAGCGTTGTGACCTCACGTACAGCGTTGTGCAGAATCCTACACAACAGCAATTTGTTTGATGTCATTATTCTGGCAAATTTTTATGCATTTGATGTACGGGGAAAGACGGGGTCCAACAGTGAAGATGCAACATGCAAGCCAAAAAAAAATTAATTAAATCCATATGGAAACTTATGGTTAATCAAGTAGATTAACAGATACATGTAGAAAGTTACAAAACTTAATTCAACATCATCATTCATAAAATACCAAATTTATCTGTAAATATTTTCACTCTGATTGCTATTGTGTCATTGTGATTGTGAATGCTTTGGGATTACAATGGCTTACAACTTGTCAAATTGCAGCATATTAAATAGGGACTTATCGATCAGTCAAGGAGTCAGCCTAAGTAGCCTTTTTAAAGCCTCTTTGTTATCAAAATGCTCGAGTAGGCATGTTGGCAGTGTATGTTTAACTACTCAGCAGTAAAACTAAATTTTTAAAATGGACATAAGATGCAAACGTCAAATCAGACACACATTATCCTAAGCTAGGCACAAACCCTATTTTTCATTACGATACTGCACAGGGAATACATTCTCTGTACAACATTTTAAAAATTGTTATTAAATTATGTAAAAAGCAGAGTCTCGCTCAAAGCCTGGATTCCCAAGCTCTCTGCAAACTAAGAATTGTATGCCAAGCCATACAAATTGGGGCAGATCCATCTATTAGGTTTTGGACAAGAAAAATTATTAAGAAGTGCTCGTTTATGGTTCAAGACATAAAGGCGAAAATATTAGATAGGCTAGGCCAAGCTCGAGCATTGCAGATATTTACTCTATATCTATAAGCCAAGTATCCGGGCCAACCTACCTTATTGAGTTTTGCTAGACATGATATTAAATCAGCCCATTCACTAGAATATTCAAAATTTTTAAGTGACTTCTCAATGGCAATAACAAAATATTTGAATTTTGGTTCATTACTGTAATTCACATCTGTATCCATTAGCCTGAACTCCTTATATTCATTTGATTTCACCAAGACAACTTAATAACAAGAGCGTTGATTCATTATCATGCCCTGGAAATCACCAACAACTAATGCTCTTAAAGTTACGAATAGAGCAGGAAAGACTGAAACTTAACCCTTCCAAGCATAGAATGAGACAATAAATCAGTCCAGTATAGATAAATTGAACTATCTTAAGACGAAATCTCCACAATCCGTTTTAAAAAGTAAACTTTTTGCTGAGCAACGCAAACGATGAGCCATTATTTTGTCATCTTTCGACTTTGTGAACAGCGGAAAATTTGACCTCGTATTTGGACAGTAAAACGAGGCAAAATTTTCCCGCAAAGTTTCAAATACTTTAAAATGTATCATTTTCAACTATATACGTTTTTTGTTTATACGAAGACAGTTTATAAGAACACTGAAGCTCGAATTGCTAAAATTTTAAGGTGCACATGACACGAAAAAATTTTTATTCTGATGAAGAATGTGACATTGATTTCTTAGTTTGAACGCGTATAAGCGTAATTTGCAAAGATATTTAATCTTGAATTGAATAATCTCAAAATATTGAATCTACTCTATTTTTGATCAGTCACTTTTTCCAAACTCAGAACGATAATAAGAATGACAAGAGGATTTACTATAGGAAAAAGGACAATTGAGAACTTTACTTTAAAAAATGGTATCTCCATTCAAGCGGAATTATAGGTTTCTAACCGCTGGCCGCGGAGGATGATTGGCACATTTTTGACAGAAAAAAGTAAATCCAACAACTAAAAACCCTTACATTTCATGTATTTCTTAATAAATTATATTTATTTGAAGCAGAAAAGGTGTCCTAGCTAGAGTTGTGGGCATAGCTGGTTTAGACAGACGTTAGAAACTTTTGATCTCTCGCGAAAGGAGATACGATTTTTTATAATTCTGACTTCATATTTTTCCTATAGTAAAGCCTTCTTGTCATTCCGGCTGACGTTTCGAGTTTGAAAAACAGTGAATTATCATAAATAGGGTAGATTCAACATTAAATATCTCCACTTATATGCGCTCAAACTAAGAAATCATTGTCACCATACTTCATCATAGTTTCAGCTACCCGAATCTGAATTAAAAAATTTTCCGTGTAAAGTGCACCTTAAGAACAAATTATAACATCTTGAGGCTCCTTTTTTCAGATTATTTTTAGAATTAAAAAATTTTAAATTATCAACACAAAACAATAATAAAACCTCAACAATAAATAAATGCTGCTGTATAAATACTTTATGTGACATGTCAATCATATCCAACATACATGCCAAGTTTATAACATAATTGTAACTAATGCTGTACTGTATATCATATAATGACCAGTTTGTATAGCGTACAGTATAAATGTATGATATATCATAGCAATATCATTTCCACGCCATTATCGATGTCAGCTTCGCTTATATAGTCGGAAGTATCGTTACTGTGTAATATACCAAATTCTGTTTAATATACTGTACTGTTAAAATACTGTGTAATATACCAAGAATAGGTTTAGAACAGTTCAAGTCTCAAATCATGAAAAAATAGCCTCAACCAAAATTTATTGGTTCTTTCAAAACAAAGTGTATGGTTCCGTAAATATTTATCCGTCAAATCGTTGGCGTCAAATCGTCGTTGTCAAATACTCGAACATAAGTCAAAGAAGAACAATATAGAAAGCCATAAAATTGCTGTACACATGCACTGCCATCACTGTCGAAGGTTCCATATTTTGTCAAAGTTGG
Source organism: Haliclystus octoradiatus (assembly GCA_916610825.1). Lineage (NCBI taxonomy): Eukaryota > Metazoa > Cnidaria > Staurozoa > Stauromedusae > Haliclystidae > Haliclystus > Haliclystus octoradiatus. Next base: position 10,300,809 of record OU744451.1, read on the forward strand.
TTGTGGGATTGCCCCAATGATCTTATTGGATACGGGGACGTATAAAATGCTTGAAAATGACTGGAATGAAAAATTTCTACTTTGCGACATAGTACACTATGATCTTAAGGTTCTGGCGGGGATCTGGTTCGGACCCTTCCCTTCACGCTTGTTAACGAGCTCTAAGACGATAATTATTTATAAAATAACAATTAAGTTGTCCATATTTATTAAGAATTATCTCCATCTCCGTCATTCGTACATTCTTCAGTATTTAACATTTCTGGGAATTCTAGTAACATTCTATCATTTAGTTTGTTAAGCGAGATGAGTTCTTCTTCTATTGTGATCATGTCATTTAGAATTGAATTGCTTTCTTCGTGGACCATTGGACCAACTTTTATGAACTCCAAAGAAAGGGCTATAGCCTGAAACAAAAACGACAAATGATTTTAGAATGTTCTACTTTTTTATATATAAAAGTAACGTATATTTCGTAACCTAGGTAATTCATGATCTGGTTAAGAAATATATATTTATAAGAAGTGATATATAAGAAATAACTTAATTAATACAAGAGAAAATCAAATGCATTTGATAATGAATTATTTGATAATGTATCTATATATCGTTTGAAATATTATGCTCAAATGGGAAAATTACCAAAGTCATTTGCAAAGTATACGCAAAATGCAATAAAATATTTAAATGTATAGATATATGGTACAGACAATAATATTATGCATTGCACTCATTTGAGATTGTTTACAAATTATTCTGCAACCAGCATTATATGATTCTAATCAAAAATATCAGGTTAACTAGAGCAGTAAATTCACAATGACAGAAACCAAAAACATATTTTATCTTCGGGAAAAGTTTTGTTCAAAATAGTACATCATCGAGCATAATGTAAGCCAGGGCAAGAATAGTACTATGATACAGTTATCATTGAAATGTGATGCTATTATGACGATTAGAATAAAGCGTACATGTAATCAGTATACTAACCAAATGTAGAACATCTGATGTGCCAGGATATTGAAAAGATCTTTCCTGAATAATCAATGCTTTGGCAGCTTCTGAAAGATATGAAAATTTACTTGACAAACGGAGATCATTATCCATCCACCGACATTATAGTTGATAAACCATTTCATTTGACTATAGTAGTAATGCTATAATACTTATCGAAAAGAAAATTAGAAACGTTTCGATTTCTAAAATGTGTCATCGATGCTCTCCAGCCTATATATCTTTGTCAGCTTTCAATTTCTCACTAACAATATTAGATATTTGTATTGCCGTAGCGTTTTGTGACTTAATATACACACTCTTATTGCAGTAGTCCTAATATTCAGCTCAATTTTGGTCTGATGCTGTAACACATATAAAGATAGCTAAAAGGGGACCATAAAATCAAAATTTCATGATTGGTTGATTAAGTGGAACATAATTATTAGAGTATTATACTGCAGTATATAATAAACAAGCCAGCATATCCATGATACATACAATAATATCAATAGCTCTAATATATTATATGTTGTGTGTATGGCATTGACGCTGACCTTGTAAATGTCTGATTTCATAACAAGCATCGCTAATTGACAATGACGCATTTGGTACAGACAAACAAAAACATCCATTCTCATCACCATATGGTCGGTCTTCTACTTTTCTATTTTCATTTGGTATGTCATTTTGACGAGAGGGATTATCTTTATTTTGGAAGACGTAACACTTTCCACTTAATTGGCATCTCAGTGAATTCAGATTTTCTTCATCCTGAATGCAGAATTCAATTAATATAATTTATACATAACACATAACAGCATAGGTATATAGTAATTCAAACCGTCTGTCCATTTTTGGGAGCACTGTTCCCCGTGAAGACTTTATATATTACGCAGGCTATGTAGTCACAATGTCTCCTAATAAACAAGCACTTGTGCTTACGGAGTAATTGCCATATGGATTAAGTCTGAAAAAAGTGTTTAATATTAGATGTTTAGAGAAAAGTATTGGGTTTCTCAAGTATTCATGTACTGAATCAACATATACGTATGAACCTGTGGAACACTGGAATTACGACAATTATCATAACGTATATAGCGGACCACATGTCGGTTGGCGTTTATCATCAAAATCAAAATGATGTTTATAAGACATTATATAACATACCTTGGAAGATAAAGGATCAATTATTGCCACGATGTTATACTTTTCTTGAATCTCCACTAACATTGAAATCATATCAGTGGCAGATCTTTGCATACCAGTACATATTTCATATGTCTCTTTATCCTGTTGTAAAGAACGAATTCAATCATTTTGCAGACAACCAGACATTTTATTCAGATACAATATTATCATTGGTCCTATGCAAGATACAGCACTGTAGCATTACTATTGCTTTCATACGTATAACAAACTATGCGCATAGGTTGGAATACAGCCTCTTGAAGATGTTACTCTTACGCCTCTGAAGGGAAGTCGAGTTTATGAATATTGAATTTTGAATAATAGTAAAAGCAATACCGAAGATGCTCGCTATCAATATGAAAGTTCGATTCTTAGATTTATCTAAACAGCGAGTTTATGTACACATTATTAATTTTAGTTTCTAATCCCTTAATTGTCTATGATTGTGTAAGCGTATAATTAGATGTTGATTCTATAAAAGGTTGACATAGAAAGAGGGCGATTACAAATTACAGTGATTATCTACATGTAGAGAAAGACTGATACAAACGAAAAGTTACAACATAATAAAAACAACTGAAAATTTTGAATAGGATCGCTGGCTCTAATGTGAAACGACATAGACAGGAGGATCACATGGAAATAATAATTTGATTTTAGTTTGTAATTAGTATTTACTCGTTATGTACCGCATACTTGATCATAAAAATCCGATGATGCAATATTAAGAATCAAGCCAAATGAGATCGAATGATCTTGTTTCAATGTATCAAGTAATGGTTGGACGATTTCAAAGATTGATTCTATTTTGTCTAATCCGATAGGAGTAAAGATGCCTTTTTCGTCACAAACGCAACCGTTTACCTGATAAGAAATGAAAAATATACATTATAGCAATAACACTGGGTATTGTTGAATGAACATTGTATCACGCAGAAGTAGATGAGCAGCAAATTCCATTTCGTTATTGCGGTTTACTCCCATGAGATTGAAAATAACAGCCAAAAAGTTTCATTTTCACATTACCATGATGCATGCAAAGGTGGAACGCATTACTTATATAACTTGGGAAATCCAAAGCAGTCCGACTTTTGCGGGCAGTTCTGACAACATTGGATAAGATATAGAACGAACGAGGAATAACATAGTTTGACTTGCTCAGGTCTCATATATTTTTATGATCATATAATTACTGTAGTATTTTGGTAAATCAGATATAGATACAGGCCTTACAGCAGAATATCGAAAATCTTACCAAAAGACAGATACAATTGAAGATTGACGTCGAAATTATATGATGACGACAGACGAATTAAAAGATAATTTAGATACAAGTAAAATGTCAGCTATGAGCATGGAAATGTGCGCATATATATCACTTAATTATAGTTAAGATACACCATGAAATGGCTGTCTTGGTGACAATGCATGTGGGTGCCTGTGAGGTGAATCAAACACTTTTTCTATTTAAATTTTATATATTGTTTATACTTACTCCATATTTTACAACAAGATGTTCACCTAATTGATGATATAGGCTTGACAGATGGTGAATTTGCTAAAATTATAATGAAGTTTGAAATGTTTGAAATTGAAATTTGATGCGAATCAGTAGATACAGCTATATGATGGAAATGACAACATGGAGATGCTACGTTTAGCTATCTGATCCCATATGTATCCTAATTACTATATCAAACACGAAAGCATACAAAATGTCAATTTTTAAAGTTAGACACGTTGACTCTTTTATATGTTATGCTGTTAAATGAGTTTTTAGCAGAAGTGTTTTGACAATTACCGATCTCATGTCTAGAACAGTCGATCTCAAGACAAGCTCAAATTCTAACGGTCCCTATAGAAAATGGAGTACTTCATCTCATTCTCTAGAAAAACGAGATTAAAACGAGAATTAACCATCTTTTCTACAGCGATCGGCAGGCGCTTGATTTATTGCAGTTAATTGAGTTTTTAGTTACACAAACATATGTTCCTTTTAGCAATTGACAATAGTAACAATGAAGACAGACAAGAGTTAATATAGAAATATTACCATACATGTTAAATACAGTCCTGTCAATGTGCCCATCGTATATTGTTCATAACGAAGTATCTCACCTCTTGTAGCCTATAACTGGTATCTGGTATAATGCATAACTCCTTCAACACGTTCATTTTACCAGGAGATGATACACCACAAGCTAATATCGGTATAATAGGGATTGGAAGCCTGTATTTTAAATGCTCGATGTCCTGTCAAACATAAATGAAAGAAAGAGATGGAATCAAGGAATGATGGAACTATATAGTACTTCATTAAGGAAAATACTGATTAAGAAGAATTAAACTTTGTAAATTCAATCACATTTATGTTAATTGATTTTTCTAGATTATTTAGCTTTATTGGTGGTAAAACATCAACAGATCGCTCGATGCAGATGTACAGAGTGAGCAATATGAAATATAGTATATGTATAGACGAAGATGATGTCTAATCTTTGACTTTATTTTTATAGTATAAAACAAATAATTACATTAATCACATTACATTATAACATTACATTTATCATATATAATACCATTGCAAGAAAAGCAAGATCATAGCTATACCAAACAGAAAAAAAAATACGAAAAACTAATATAATTTCTTATCAAAGAGTTACTTTCTCCAGCAGTCCGAGTAGATACTCTAGGTTCTTTTGGTAACAACGAGGCAAAAGATATTTTTACTGATTTTTAGGCTAAGAAGTATACACACAGGTTTTAGAAAAGCAAGTTGTATATACCAACCTCTCCAAAAATTTCCTTTGATATTCTTTGAAATAAATGCATTCCTTTATGATTAGCCATTGCGGTATTCATAGTTGATGATAGCAGATAACACGCATATGACATCGATATCATATTATCTTCTATCGTTGTATCATCATTAATGCAGTCATGGCATTGATTACGAGATGACATATTAATACCTTCTACTTCCGTTGGTGAGCTAGTAACATTTTCTTTTGATGAAATTGATTCTTTGTAATCCTCCTTCCATGTTTCAAACACATGACTGCAAGAGAAACGAATCATAATTTCCTCATGTAAAAATACTGATGTTTACTTCGGACGTTAGGCTGATGTCAAGGAATTTTGTGGTGAATTGAAACCCTCAATACTGAAAGATTTTGATCCCACGAAGGCTAGCCTGATGTTGCATATATGGCAGAGAGACAGAGCGATCTTTTCTATAAATATATCCCGCTAGTAAAACATGAACAAGGATAACCATATCCAATATCTTGGTATATATTTACATAATTAATCCCCGAATTATTCATTCCTTTCATTTATATACCTTAGCCTTTTGTTTATATCTTCGTTGTCATCTATATTGACCAAATGCAATGCTTTGCTTAATTTCTCAGTTACAAACTCTTTGAAATTCTTGAAATTGAACTTCACATCTTTTGGTAGTTTTGATAACAGATTTGTTCTTGATACATTGGATTTCTTATCTCCTTTGCTCTTGCCATCCTTTCCACCGCCTGGCGTCTTGATCAGACGTAATTTAGGTGTGGCAGATGCAGGTCTATTTTCAATGCCTGACTTTGAAGTTATAATGGTCTAGAAATCAAAATTATCACCTTCAAGAATATCACAATCGAGTAGAAAGTGAATCAACTCACAAACGAGTTGATTTGCTTTATACTTGAAATCTCGAGTGTGCCAATGAAATTCATGTATTGGACCAAAGGCAGTCAATGATGTTTTCTCAAGGTAATGGGCATAATGGCTACTTCATAATTTACACCGTAATAAGCATAAATTAGGCTGAGTATTATGAGTAAATCAGAGTAGTAGAATTTCACAACAGACAGAGAAAGCAAAACACTTGCAGGAACACTCTTGTGATAAAATACTGTATAACATTATCCCCATCATTGAATACATGAATGTTGTATTAATTGTCACCTTGTGGTTCTATTGCACATAAGTTTACTATAGATCCCGTCTCTCCTTAGATATTTTTTGGACGGGGGTATGCCATTTTCAGAAATCGAGGAAGACGATAGAATTTCACAGCAGACCGAGACTATAAAATTTTCTAACATTGCAGAAGAGTACTTTGAAACCTGCTCCATGAAATGGCAAACGCGAGTGCTGAAGGTTTAACGCATGATGATGGGTCTTACAAGTAAGGGAGCTTGCATAACTTTGAAATTTCATGTTTCTAGGGCCAGAGACAAAGGAAACACTTGAAAGTTTAAAAAACGCTCCAAATTGATAACTCAAATTTCAACGGGAATCTGGCAAAAAATTAGCCTTCGTTGCAATTCATTCACGAAAAATTCTGTGAATGAATTGCTGTCTGTGAAGCAGATTAGGAAAATATATATATAGCACTTCCATGTCAGTAGTGCAGTATAAGCAGTGAAATTATAGGACCTTCGCACAAGGCAGGTCCCCGTATAAGATATGCATGAAATTCCTCCTTTGTTATATAGAAGGAAAAAATGGATTCAACCTCATAGTCTTACCTTTCTTTTTCCATGGATGATAACATCGAGTTTCAATTGTAATGATTGATAACCAAATGGGCTGAGGATATCTGTGATATTTATCTACCATGAGATATTGAGATATAGAACATATAAATTATGAAATGAAGAGCAGGCTATTATACAAACGGCTTTTCAATCATGATCTTGCCAAGGCACAAGAAGAAAATTATAAACTTAGAAAAATTATTGTATAACAAATAAATAAAAGATAATGAAATAAAGAAAACTATATCAAAGCGATGATTGATTTTATTTCTCATTTGTTTCCCTATTCCAGAAGTTCTGACGTTTCTCTATATTACGCAAAACTGCGGATAGCACTGTAATAGGAACAATTGACCGAATTATGATAAACTCCGTTCAACGCAACCAACGATAGTATATTATTCTACATCGTAGCAGCATATAGGCATTTTCAGGGTCTGATCCGGGTCATGATGTCTAATACACCTCACACAGGAACAGGGTTATATAATTCACGTTTACAAAATACAATATGTATGTCACACAAGTGCGTAATACGATTTATGAATTCTCAAACTGACAAAGAGGTACCTGCGTTGTTGGGCAGAATTGGAGTTTCGGCTGAGTTAGTTTTAACTAAATGCTAGATTAATACAGCCTCTTTGCTTGAAACATTGATTGAAAGAGCTAGGGACGGGCTCCACGTGACCATGACGTGACAGACACGGGAGAATACAGCAGTTCGGATGGATAATAGTCTGTCTGCCGACTAAAACCTATATTACACTTTCTCCAAGATAGGTTTTAGTCTGCACGCAGGCTAATGGATAATCAATGGTACGAAAAAGATAATTGATTGTTACTGACGTGTTCAGATGATAAATAGTACTTTGAACATACCTTTGATAAACAGAGGGGAAGCGCTTTTGACGAGAAATAATCAGACTAATGAAACAACAGAATAATTGTTAATATAATTAATCTCCAAAGGAGGAATAACTCGCAGTAGTTAAATCATAACAATAACAAGATGACATTCGACATTGCAGTTTAATCAAGTCTCCTTTCATTGCCTGTCAAATTCCATTGAAAAAATATATCATACCATACACTATCCTATTTTCTAATGATTGACACAGTATTGTAGCATGTCATTCTGGAAACCCTCATGGCCATTGATACACTTAACACATACTGTATGTATCATCTTGCCATACACATACAGTGCTGCATCTCCACTCTGAAGGCACACTAAGTAGGTCCACATGCCCACAAGGGGATAAATCCCACAAGTTCTAGATATGTTCCAGAATCAATGGCAATTTGTTTTTACTTTAGAAGGTGATACAAATTTATAATACATGATTCGAAGTGTTTGTGGTACATCTATCGTGACAATTGACAACTATACTAGCTGAGTCCATCTTTAAAAGAACGAAAGTAATCCCGATGAGCTGTTTTCGTGTCAAAACGATATCGTTTTACATTCAGAGTCTCAGCTCTCTCTCGGTCATTCAGTGGTATATCGTGACCGTAGTATAGGCTATCTAATCTTGAATAATTCTCGTGAGGCATTCGTCAAATACTAACCATAAAACCAAACACATCAGACGGCTTATCCAAAAACATGTCATTCAATAGCTTTTCAATGCATCCAGGAACATTATTTTCACTGTAATAACGAACTGCATCACGTTTCGTCTCCAAAGAAGGAGCCATCCTATTTACTTCAACCGCCATCTTTGCAGGATGCCGTTGCCATGGATAATAAACGCCGCGATTAACTCCCAAGAGAGGCCATGGCCATAACTGGCTTGACGATCACCTAGCCTGCGCGCAAACCAGACGGGATAATATTGCTTACTTAAACGGTCACCTAGCCTGCGCGCAGACCCAAATCTTTTTTTTATGATTAGTAGTTTCCTACTAATCATAAAAAAAGATTTGGGTCTGCGCGCAGGCTAACGGTCACCTGGCTCCAGCGTCCACATAATTTTTCAAACTCAGTGTGAATAAATAATTAGATTTTACGTGGATTCTTCAATAACAAATATTTAGAAGTAATAGGAATAAACCGAAACATTTACTCAATAAATGATGATCATTTATCAGACTTGATCAATGAGATTGGATCTGTTTCAATAGTCTAGACTCACTGTTTAACAATTTCCGGTTTACAGAGAGACTGCAAGCAAGCAACACATTCACAGAAAGGGCATATGAACAATGAACCAGTCACCAGATCCAATATGATGCTTCTATCCCACATCTATCGATTACCCCTCCCAAATACAATTAGTATCTTGGAAAAACTCTAGGAATCAAGAAAGAACAAGCCATATATAATGATTGTACTGTGCCTATAAATATATTTGAAAAGACAACCCTTGTCCAAATTTAAAATAAAAAATATATACATTTTTGTACAGGTTTGAACGATACTTAATATAATTGAATTGCAAAAAGCAACAGTATTAACAAGATGTACAATATGTATTATTTACAGTATTTAACAAAAAAGTTCTTGGTTTCATTTCATAGCAATAAAACTTTCTTCTTTCAGCTTCCAGTTTTTGATAAAAAGAGTCCACGTGAGATATACAGTCAAAACCAAGAGAAGTATGGCTAGTAATGATAATATCTGCAAAATATGTCAAGGAATGTCGTATAACCAATTTAGCAGTTTTTGATATAATCAGCAGTGATAATTGCCAAGGGCTTCATTTTACAAGTAGGAAAATCTGAATAGACAAGCTTCAAACCAAAAATTTAGTTCCTGGTAAAACAAAAAGGTGGAAGGGAAGGGAACGTGGATTCAAACAATAAACAACAACAACGATTCATTTGATTATTGGATGATTGCGCCAGCTCACCATCGATCAGTAGGTTGTATTTAATGTAGAAAATTGCATGCCCAAGTTCAATTTGGAATTTCTTACTGGGGGCACATGTTGTTCATTGTACCATGGAATATTCATGATGTCAGGCAGTTTATATGTGATCCTCTTTTAATCTTATGGAGCATGAGATGTTTGAAGCATGTTTGAGCATGACATGACATTTAGTGTTGTGCCATAAGTAGTTATACACGTTCAGGACAGTTCATTCTTCATAATAAAGAAGAGAAGTTCATTTGCAAATACTGTGCACACCCTAGACATGGTTAAACACTAATTGAAAGGATACTGCAGCATAAGCAGGTCTCCATTGATACTTTTTGGCTGGATATTTAACTCTTTTACTACACCATGAACGATAAGGCAGTCCATTTCTGTGAACAAGCTCTGTTGACTTCCAACCTTCTTCACATATGCAAAATGAGCCTTCCTGTACACCATGATTACAATCAATTTCCATCTGTAGAGTATAAAATATTTTCAATCACATTTGAAGATTATTCACAATTGCAGTTGTAATAGCAAAGTGCTTATCCTTGTTTGGCGGCAGAGGTTTGCTTCATATTCTTTTTATATTGGATTGTAAAAGGGATGTGTAGGAATACTGATCAGGAATCAAAATATGGTTTCTCAAAATGCTGATTTAATACTTGAACGTGAGCTACATGGTTTTATAATACAGTCAGGTTTGTCAGAAAAGCAACTTCTATGCAGTGGTCACATGTAAAAAGTGGTCACTCTTGTCAGGTCCAATTTAGTGTTATCTATTGAATTAGCCCTGTATATAAAGGTCACCTGCATAAAGTGGTCAATATACTCTTAAAGTTGGATGTTATAATAAAATAACAGAAGTACGCTGTTACAAAGTTGTTGCAAATTGAAACCCGTACTGTTGCTACTGATTTTTCATTTGAACTGTTTCACAAGTAAGCATTTTTCAAAATTCATTCAAAATGATCATTGCTAGTAGATTAAGGATTTTAAATAATTTGTTTCGAAGGAAAAGTGGTATCCATCAATTAGCAGCCTAACCTTTTCAGGATTTGTTAGCCTTTCATGTAAACTTTCTTCTTTAAGTACTGGTTTTGCACCACGTTGCTTGATGATTTCATTGTCTTCTTTCGTATCAGCTGTAACTAAACTTTTACAACGATTATTCACAATATCAAATGCCTATTGAACGGAAGAAAAAGAGACATACATAAATGGTTACACTTATACAGAGTAACTTATGTAAAGTGCAAGTCCAAATTATTCAAGATTATGATTGCAATTATATAAAATGTTTTAACCAGAAAATAGTTTCCAGCGTTAAAAAAGTTGAATTAAGATAAATGGGAATTTCACCAATACGAATTGCACTTGAAGAGGGCAAAGATGACAGGCTTTCATATTTTACACATTAAAAGTATTTGAGATTAATACATTATTTAAACATTAATTCAATTTCCACTCAAAATTGTGTAAGCATCTTACAATCAGTGTTGTGAGTACTCGTTACAAGAGTAACGCGTTACTTGGTACTCGTTACTTTTGAAGTAATTTTAGAGGTAATTAATTACTTTTTCGAGGAAAGTAATAAGTAAGTAATTAATTACTTTTTCAAGTAACGGGTATTTGCAGCCATAAAGTAATTGACGTTACTTCCCGATTACTTTACGAAATAATTTATTCCCGATTTATTTACAAAAGATTTTTGTTTTGTTATTATGAAGTAGGTATAAATGTTTCCAGTGCGATATTGTTAAGCCTGTCACTGTGGAAGTCCCAAATGATTTGAAATGATTGTTGTTTGTGTGAGTTGGTTATTGTTTTCTAGATGTTTTTGATTTTGAAATTATATTAGCAGCGGCAAGATTTTCGAAATAAACTATTTCATTGTTTACATAGAATTTATTCGTCACGCCATTTGACACTTCCATTGTTCAAAGATGAAAATGTCAACACATTTGGAGCTGATGAGAAAAACACGCAAACGTTTTTGACTTATGAATTTATAATTTGATATTTCATCGATGAAAAACTCGTAATCTTTGCAACAATGTTTCGCTAGAAAAAATCATGTTAAAACACAAAAATTGACACTGAGATCAATCACATTAATTTCACCAAACTGTTCGGAAAAAGTTTATTTATTTGATAATTTGTTTTTTCGGTTACAACAATTTGTTTTTTTACCTGCGTATATTTATTGTTTGGTCGTTCAATAAGTTTTGAATATTTCGATGTTGTTTGACCATGATTCAGCTAGACAGTAAACATATTACAATAAACGCTTCCTGTCTAGCCTAAAATACATATAATTTTGAAGAAATGTTTTGATAAATATTCCAAAAATAACAAAGCAATTAGTAATCAATTACATTTACGGCGAAGTAATTAGTAATTTGTAATTAATTACTTTTCTCGGAAAAGTAATTAGTAATGTAATTTTTGAATTTTTGATGAAAGTAATTTGTAATCTAATTAATTACTTTTTCAAGTAATTCTCACAACACTGCTTACAATGTTTAGCTTTGACACAAAACACTTGAATGTTACTAGGCTATTGAAAAAAAGCAGGATAGACACACACTTTATTTTAAAAATGAATATATATAAATATATTATTAGATGTTATCAAATAGTAAAGAACATAGTGCTCAATGTCATAAATGGCAGAGCTGTAAATAATAATAATAATAATAGAAATAGAAAGGAGTCAGAGACCACACATTCTTATACTGTTACTTTTAAGTTTCATGCTTTTATAGCAATCATCAGACAGAAATGAACTATTAATATTTCTGTCTGATGATTGCTATAAAAGCATGAAACTTAAAGTAACAGTATAAGAATGTGTGGTCTCTGACTCCTTTCTATTTCTATTATTATTATTATATATAAATATATATTAGACTAGTCCAAAAAACATGAAAGTTTGAAATGTTATCGGGCCCATCGATTTTCTTGTTCAGAATGCTTTGAAAATAAGTTGTGCACAAATTTTATTGTAATTTGATATTGGGAAATGGGGTCCCAAGGCCCCTCTAAATTAATATAACTCGAGAAAGTCATTCTGTTGAACGGTGACTGTTTTATAGACACAATATGTTGTTAACTTGTTATCAAAATACTCATTCTTGCTACGGCCGCTTTATTCAGATGGCAGAAATATTACTCAGAAATCTGTTCATTTTGTTCAACTCGGTTAAAATTTATAACAGAACTAGCTGCCATTTGGGAAATAAAACTTCGGAAACAAAGCCTTTGACATTGTTCAACTTGATTTACGAAGGTAATTACTTGAATCTCAAAATGTTTAAAAATTATTAAAGAGATATATCCCTTGCTACGTGCCAAAGAAATAACTCGATGTCTTCATAAATGCAAGCTTGAACATTTAACCGCTCACATGTGACTTCCGAAAATGTATTCGTAAAATTCTTCGAACTTTATCATCGTTCGAAGTTTGGAACAGTTGATTGCTCGTGCTTCACCGTTCTCCGTGGCCTAAAATTTATTAGATGTTTTATAAATTCAAATATAAATCGATGAATATGAATATGAATATAAATTAGAATCGACATACGAATATATGCAATATCTTTGTTCGATTTCCAACGTTTTATTCGAAACTATATCTGAACTTTATTCGATGTTTTTTTTATCTAAATAATAACGACCGTAACAATAATGAATATCTCAATAACAACATCAATATGATCTGAAGCTCTAAAACAGTCACCGTTCAACAGAATGACCTTTTTGAGTTACAAAACTTTTTTCAAACTACGATATCAACAGCGGCGACAGCTTTCACGGAAATATTTTCAGATTGACAGCAGACACTTGTAGATTAATCCTTTTTCACAGCGGAAGCCCCATTTGTTTATGTATCGTATTCAACCCCATAGTTTTAAGGCAATGATAAAGATTCAAACATTTAAATTAATAAATTCAGATTATTCAGACCATTACCTCAACGACCATGTGAGCAAAATTTAGAATATGTTTTCACAAAGATGAGGTATTTGCATTTGAAAAATATCAGGGTTTTCCCCATTAACTTAACGTATTAAGTTAGAGGGGCCTTGGGACCCCACTTCCCAATGTCAAATTGCAATAAAATTTGTGCAGAACTTATTTTCAAAGCATTTTGAACAAGTAATCGATGGGCCCGATAACATTTCAAACTTTCATGTTTTTTGGACCAGTCTGATATAGGCCTATATATCGGCCAATTAAAAGTTGAGATGCAGCGGAAGATAAAAAGGCATTATCTATTTGAAAACAGTATATTTGGTACAATAGCATATGCCAGTCAGAATAATCTTACCGTTGTTGGTAGATTTTCCTCATCCAATTTGGTTATACAATAGGCGGCAGGCTCACATTGGCCAATGTCATGACGATAGAAATTACGATGACCATTATACTTTAGAGCACAATCAACAGGAGTACAAAAACTATCAGGATCCTGGAAACAGTAACATGTAAACATTTTGTAGTTTATAAAACCAAAACCTATTATTTGGACGATGTATGATTGATATGGATTAATACCCACTAAGAAAATTTATGCTAAGCAGGGAATGAGTCATAAATTAAGAAGATGCCAAATTTTTTGGCATCCAAACAATGACAACATAAATACACAAGTTGAGATGCAACACAAGATAAAAAGGCACTTTTACAAATAAAGCATTTCATCGGTCTTTCCTTGAATCATGGTTAGATAATTCTGTTGGACCTTCCAATTTTCAAACAAGATAGAAATGATACAGGGCCATAATTACCTGATCCACGCTTTTACATTGCCCTCGTACCGTCATCTGCTTAGCTAAATTACAAGACAAAACATCAAACATTAAATATAATAATAATACATTGTTTTTCAAATGTAGCCAAATCATTGAGCTTCTTATTAGGTAATGCAAGGTAAATTCATCTAATTTAGCAAATCGGTGTGACACGTTATGGCAAATGAGAAATTATGCAGACAGTAGTTCAAACTCATCTATCAGATGAAGGACTTTTAAACATTGGGAAAACCTTATGAAAATATCAAATTATATCTCGGACAATTCTTCCTTTCTGTCAAATAGTCATCATGCATACTTTTGATTTAGACTTACGTAGCTTTGATCGTGGTGGCAAAGGATCAGTAGTATCAAATTCCACTATATGATGTAGTTGATGACCTTGATCATTGACTAATGTAAACGAACAAGCGCCAAGGCGATCTAATGGATACTAAAAGAAAAGGAGATATTGTTAATGCACCTATTGGATTCCAGAACAGAGAGGCTGAAAATTGACAATGTAGTACTTCAACATATGTATCAACATATGTAATGTAATATGGCATAGCCAGAGGTAGAAAATGTTGGGACCACTGGGACCGGTGGACCGGCGGTCCCAGGCACAATTATTGAACAATATAATTCCTGCAGGCACATTTTTCTAAAATCTAAAAGTATTCTGAAGCTATCAATAATTCATAAAGTTTATTAATGAAACCGAATTAGAAGAGCATAAGGATGAAACTATTTGCTACGCATAAATAAAGTATTTTTAAATTGCTTGGCAAAGAAAATTTCCAGTAAAATATTTGCAGGCATTTTCAAGGCAAACTTATGTGGTCGCAGGCACTAAAAAATGATTCATGATGAATGATATAATAATCAAAAGAAATCAATTGAAATCAAACAGTTCAATATCAAATCAATCAAATCATCATGCAAAAAAAAATAAAATCAAATCAAATCAAATTCAATAAAGTAAAATCAATCCAGTCAAATGATATAAAATCAGATCAAATAAAAAAATCAACTTCAATAAAATAGCATAAAATAAAGAATCAAATCAAATAAATTAAAACAAAAAAATCAATGCAAAAGAAAATTAGCTCCAACCCATAGACCTAACCAAGACTGGAGGTTTCAAGTGATTTTCGCTACTTATAATACAGGTGTGACTTGTAATTGATGTGCATTGTCTCGCCTTAAGCTGATGCTGTAGCAGAATTATAACATTTTAATAAACAATTTTAAAGAATGTAAACAACAAATAACCATGCAAAATATTACCAGAATATTCATTTCTCACTCATTATACTAGCACAATTTTTGGTGTACAGTAAATGACGTGTAATTTTCCCTTCAAAGCATCGTCATGTTATTGTTGTCGCAGCAGAATTAAAACATTTAAAACCAGCAATAATACTTGGTCAGTACTTTTTATTGAAAACAGACAAGATAAATAAAGGGATTACGACAGGCTTGTTGTTAGCTGCAGTAGGCAGTAGATAATAGCGAGAATAGAACGACGAGACAAACATAGAGAACTAATGACAAATACCTCGACGAATTACTTCGTAAGGACGTAAGAAAATGGCGACAATTTTGTTTCGACCGAAGTTAGACAAGAAACAAGAAACGACAACAAGTTGTGGAAGTTTGACAAGTATACAACTTTCAATAGCGTGGTTTGGACAGCTTTCAATGAACGACGTTGTTTGTTGTCCTCTAGATTCTACTTCTAGAGGGGTCATCGCCGAAGGTGAAAATGCCCTGAGGGGATGGCCAATGGGGCCTTTCGACTACAACCCACGATTACCCCAAGCTGTGCAACACATTTGAGGGAAAAACCACCTTCGCAGAGGTGATTCTACCAGAACCGACGGACTTTTCGCCAATAGTTTTTTGCCATCCTCCTGTTCGGCCTTCGGACTACGTGAATAATGCTTGTTTTTTCATTCCGACAACTGCAAGTATTTTATTTTAGTTTTCTGGCACGCCGGGTGGCCTTTCATCAACCGAAGCTCTTCTTCGACGTGTTGGCAAACGATCTCCCGTTGACTCAGCAAACCATGCATTAAACATTTGTTTATGCCTTGGTGATTTCGTTGACACACACTGAAGAAGCTAATCATTTTTATTCACTGCTTGAACAAAACTGCTGTTCTATCAAATCAAACATGATTTAAACAACAAATATGTTACTGGTCTGCTACCTTATCAAAGGACATATTCTGAATGAATAATTCAATAATGTAATTCAAAAGACTTTACCATTTATGTTATTGTTGTGGCCGGCTGTAATTATTTCGCTGCTTGTCTGTACATAAAATGGCTGAGTTCACTAAAACGATCATTTTGGACCACCTTCACCTTTAAGGTAAAAATCACTACGTTTGTTCAATGATTCTAATCGTTTTGCTTTTGAATATGTTGATAATGCCTTCTTTATTGTTTTGAACTGGAAAGCTGTAAATTGTTTGGCCGATTTCTCTCTGCTTTTGGACGTGCCATTTTAGCCAAACTTTTGTGAATTTTTGCCTTGAACTATTGGCCACGCGCGCACGTGTTTGGTTTGGGCTAGTCGGGCTTCAACTGCCACTTTTTCAATGTTATTTAGGAGCTACTGCCTCTACGTTTTCTACAGAAATGTGCCTGCCATAGCCTTGTGTGTTTCGCTCCAATGATTTAGTTGTGATTGTCAATTTTTCATTGCCAATATTTTACTTCAATTACTTCGATTTTATGGCACCTCGAAGTCGCGGAAAAGGTGTGAAAATTCCATTTTCGCTACTCAATTAAACGCTTATATGCTTTCCATTTCTCGTTGGATTTCAATGATTTAAAACATCTGCAATAGAGGAATAAATTGTCTTGCCAAGTGTATAATTTAAAGCCAAGCACTTACACATTTACTGCCATTAAAATTGTAATAAAAACTTCAAAAATACGTAGAAGTAGTAGTGATAAATTTTTTTTCGAATTGATAGTGTAGTTCTTGTATGTTATTAATTCATCTATCTATGTTGTTGTATATAAGGTCTTTAAACAGTTAAGCTGGGGAAAAACGGTTCAATATTTTCATAGAACATCCAACGGACATGACTGTTCACTGTCATGTTTGTTTGTTCGTTTGGCAGGTTTACCGAATTCTGTTCTGAGAAAACAGATCTGCTGGACAAACGTCAAAATGTACTGGCTGGTCAATGACTGGCACTTATTTCTAGCCCTGTCTAATATTTGTAAACTGGTTACAATTCTCATTTTAGAAAGACCCACCTTATTTGCAAAAACAAATGTCAAGTTTGCCGTAGATAACGGTGAGATTGAAACTTCATTACCACCGATTAATGTTATGGACTAAAAAAGAGAACAAAAAGTTATAAATTACATGATGCTGGCAGTTGATAGTACAGGTGTGCGTCGGGTTTGATTTACGGAAAACTTATTACGGATACAACTACTGCAGTGACCCGAATTCAAGCAAAAATGTCAAATCCGATCAGAACAAATTTTTGAAACTAATCCAAATTCCGAACTAATCCAATTGTTTTGCATGAAATCCAAGAAAAAGAAAACGAGTTTTATAGTTTATCAAAAAAGATGTAAACATCCAATAGAAGTACATGTAATCAACATAATTCAAAACATTATTTTATCATTGTTGGACTCGTATATAAAGGAAAAAGGAAAAACTATCATTGAATGATAGTTCATAGTGACATATTCATTCAGACATAAGAATTGAAATTTCAAAATAGTCCGAAATCTACAATATCTTGATAAATTTCAAGGGAATTGAATGGGAAAAATTATTATTTTATTAGTTATTAGTTATTACGGAAGCCTAGTTTAATCTTAAAATTCATCTGTCAAAATATTAATTCACAAAACAACAATGAAAATTATAAATACATTACCAAACAATCCTCGTCGGAAGGACCAACTTGCCAACAGCAATTTGGCCGTTGTTGTGACCGTATGAAAGTCGAGTGTTGCTTGTCATTTGCGATATTGATATCTAGAATCATAAAATAATACACAAATAAGTACGCCAACAATGGAACATCAGCAAAACAGGTGTAACCGTGAAACAGACTTGAATATTATACTGGAATTTTGAATTTTCTAGATAAAAATTTATTTGGACACAATTGATCTCATAGCGGTATCTTTGCGAACACTGTGAATCAGAACTAAAAGATCCATCAATACATTGAAATTCATTCAGAAGAGAAAACATTCCTGATTTAATATATTTTAATCCAGCACAAGGGCTCATCTATAAAACCCGACTACTTTGAGCCATATGAAGACTAATGACTGACTACAACTGCTAAACTACGGCTAATGGACTAAACTCACAAAACTGAATACCAAGATCTCCTCTTCTGATTGGGATTATTCCTGACTTCTGCATTTAAAAAAATGATAGTGTTATCCTACAATAAACAATGCCATAACAGAGACGCTATAATCCTCAAACAGGCATGATTTATCATCACTTTACGGAGGTTTTACAATTTACATTTTCTTCGTCTATTTACATATGAGATGATGCCACTGTTTCCTTGCCCCACAAAGAGAGTGTCACAAAAGTTTTGAGCTTCCGGGAACTGTGTTGTTCGATTGTAAACCTTCTGGGATTGAACTTATAAAGCTCCATAGTTTCGAAGAATTAATTTTAAAAGTTCAGAAATTTGACTTTGAAGCAAGATGCATGGATTTCAAAACATAAATATATGAAATCCAAAAATAATTAATTTTGAATAAGAAAATAATTATGACAAGATTGGAAACCTTATGATTTTGTGCTGGCCTTCTGGGAACTAGGTTCCCAGGATCGTTCACTTTGTAATAGCCTGCCAACCAAATTTTACTATTATCATGATATTTTTGTTTTGCAAATTTTATAAAACAAAAGTTTGTCTTCAAACCAATCAGAATCTCGTCTGATTAAAAACCTGTTTTTGAATGAACCAAAAACTCTTTAAATACCGTAAGAATGTTTTGAAAATGTGACTTATTTTGGCTTGGTCATGATTACATTACATTAAATACAAGTTTGACATTCAAATTCATCCTATAAATTAGGAGCATCATATTGATGATTTGAAGGCCTTTTCAATTTGTGCTGGCCTTGATCCCAGGATCCCACACCTTGTGTGATAGCCTACTATTTGATAAAGTTAAAATAAAATGCGTGTGTGGCATGAATCATGATAAAAGGTAGCCTTATACCTAGGGATGCAACAAACCCATGTTCCGGCCACTTGCCGGATCCAGAAGGTTCAGTCATGTTTGCCGGAATTCTAGCCGAATATTCTGCAGAACTTTGAACATTTTTAGGAAATTTTGTGTTGACTAGATAAGCTTGTTTACGGGTATTTAAAATTTCACAAACCACAACACGCCATTTAGAACTTTACGGTAGGGGAATTTCATGTTAAGTTGGACAGCCTGGATGTAATATTATTCCGTTTATGAAGCCATCATTATCAACAACATGTTTTGCTTTTCGTTCTGATTGATGATTGCTTGCTTGCGAAGTACTTTGTAGGAAATGATATTTATATTCATATTAAATACAATTAAACATTTGTATTGTCCGGCCACTTTCTACCGAACATGTTCAAGTTTCAAGTACTTTATAATAGGTCTTAGACTGTTCATAGCATAAATAGATGTGTAATAAAATAGCGCCATATAAAGAGCTTGTGTTGTTTTTTATTGCTTAGAATGATTTCCCTTTGTTGTCTAACTCTGCACAATTCTACAATATTTAATAGTCATGTCAACTACATTACTTCTGTAAATTAAATAATTATATACAAATATTATCTCCCAACTACAATAATAAAGCAAACTTTGAATCGAAGTTTCAAACGCAATATCCTTCGCTAAATCTAAAGTTTCTGGTTGAAATATTTTCGTAGAACACGCGTGACCATGAAACATGTGACAATAATGGCGTGACAAATTCAAAATTGCGCTTTTTGGTAGTGGATCGTTTTGAGATTCAATAAGTTTTCTTTTATAAACATCAATCTCGAAGGTCTAAAAACATGCGACGATGTTGGTTATTTAATAAAAGAAGATGTACTTCGTTGATTAAGACGTTTATTTTTCAATTATCTTTCTTATTGTAATGCTAGAATGTATATTGGCCGAATCACCGAATTGATCGAATTTAAGGAAATGGTTCCGGCTGGTTCGGTGATTCGGTAAAATTGCCGGAATCACAGAACCTTTTCCGGCCAACAGAAGATTCGGTGCATCCCTACTTATCCCATATCAGCCTTAGCCCTAGCCCTCATTTCCGCACAGTACTCCAGCGTAATAAAACTGAACGTGCGCTGTGACTGGCCACACCATATTTTTGGTTTATGGCACAGTTTTTAAATTTCAGTTTTATAACTTGAATTTGGCTCTCACTGGAGCTCAGCGCGGAATGAGTGGGGCCGCAATGGAATGAAGAAAGATAGAAAGTAGGCCTACAAACCTGAGAATATCATTACAGTACAAATTGATTGTTGGTATGTTATGAAAGTGTAGAATCTATTGTCAGATACCAACTCAAACACATATCAATTTACTATAAGCTCGATTATAAAATGCTGATAGAAACAAAGTTATCAACAGCAAGGGTAAAGAGCTTGTATCATAATACACATTAGCAATAATGTATAGACGGTATAGCATGTTGTAAACTAGTAGTTTGATTTTAATAGGCTATCATGTGAATATCTTATGTGTTATTTTACAAAAATTGTCATCTTTCTGGTTTGCAATCAACAAGCGTTGACAAACGGCCACAGTAGCCCCTAAGGACCCTAAGGTTGATTTTGAGCATATTGTGAGAGTTTTAGGTGTAATATCTAGCAACAGAATCAACATTTTTCAAATTAAATTATTAATTTTAGGACTGTATTAATATTACTACATTCACTATATTTATTCCAATTTGTAATTGGGGGGACATTTTTCGCTGTTCCTTTGGACGCATAATTTCTGAATTTTCAGTAAAGTTCTAGTATTTTAAAGAAGGCAAATTATGATGTAACTAACTCTAGTTTTCATCAATTATCATAAACTGCTACTTTCAAAGGTCTTCATAAGTGTATGTTGCACTAAAGACACCTTTAAAGCGCTTACGTGGCAAATTTCGCCCCTTTAGACGCACTTTACTAAGTTTGCAGTCTGGTTTGCAAGATAATCAAGATTACTGTCATTCCGAATATTATTGCTAGACGTTCTAACATAAAAAGTAATTAGACCATCTGTGTCTTCTTAATGTTTTCTAAAGGCTAAAATTGTAGCATAATAAAGAATGATCTCACAGAACTGACGGAGGCAGTCAACGAGACAATCAAATATTGACAATTTTTCAGGGGACATCCCCCCTGGACACTCTAAAAGAGTTTACTTTTGGTTGCTAGTCGTCAACCACCGTTCCTCCATTATTAAAATCCACAAAACATCCTTAAATAACTCATAGTTCAATTTTCTTCCAGCTATTTCATACTTGCTTCGAAATGTGCATTTGTTTTTAATAACTGTAGGCCTACACTAGACGAAAAAAAGTCTGTCAGCATCGCAGACTATAGGCTGATTGAGGGCCTGACTCCTGAGGCTGGCTAGCAAAGCATGGGCATTATTCAGCAACAGAGCTGCAACTGCTGCATACTAACCTCAACATGGAAATGCGTCAGCACTGCACAAACTGCTTGTAAGAGAACTACGATGGAAATCTTCATAGCAAGCTTTAGAGATGTGCCAGATTGTATTTCTTTTTAATAGAGTAAAACAATTTACAACAATTTACAAAACTTCACAGGAATGATGGCAGGCTGATGGTAAGAAACGGACTGGGAAAAGTCACGAGGGAAATAAGTGCGACCTCTTTCGCAAATCAGAAGTGACACATAGAGGCTAACGAAATGTCAACTAAAAATGATTGATGGTGTAGTGATGGTGATTGATGAAGTGATGGTGATTGAACATCGAAATTTCATAATTTCACCATAATGACAGCAAGATATTGCCAGCTGCATTGAAACAAAAGTTTCTTCTAATTGCATAATTGTATTTGTTCATCGATACCCGGTCCAGGTATGTCGAGACACTGCATACACGTGGGAGACAGTAGTCAACCGAAGTATGAGAATGCTGTCAGAATCGTTTGTATTTCGGACACACATGGAGCACAATCCATTCCCAACTTACCAAATGGTGACATTCTGATACACGCTGGAGATTTCAGTTTGTTGGGAAGAGATGAAAATGATGTAGCAAAATTCAACACTCTACTTGAAGCTCTGAACGGAAAATTCAATGACATCATTGTGATAGCTGGCAATCATGAGATTATGTTTGATGAAAGCAGCTGTAATTCATACAGCATGAAACGTGGTATAGCAAGACTGTATTTCGGAAAACCTTCTTTCAAGAATGTTGATGCCAAACAAATGAAGTCACTACTAAAGCACTGTATTTACCTTGAAGATTCTGAGGTTGTTTGTCAAGGTTTGAAGATTTATGGCTCTCCTTGGTAAGAGTTCTAGCTAAGTCTGACTTTAATTAACTTATGTGTCATTGTTCATTCTCTCAGTTTCGTTTGTTGGAGACGTAATAAAAACACAATATATATAGAAGGTAATCGTATAACCGTATCATAGTAGAGATGAACATAAACATAAAATATATTACAAGACTGGGATCTAACCCGTAAATGTACACAAGTCACATGACACTACATGCCTCTTCTTCAGCGAGTGTAACGTTGTGGTGGGTGGTGGACCCGGTTGCTGCGTCTGGGCTTCATCTGTTGGATGTGACCACTATCTTCATCTTCGTTGATTGGAGATGGCTGATGTTGTACATCTTCCAAAATCTGTGCGTCTTCTTCCTCTGGCTCTTCAGGGTTGCTGAATGGTCGAAGGAATTGTCTGTTTCTCCAATACAGGCGCCCAGTCTCTGATTTGATCAGGTAACTTCTCTGTCTTGGGTATACCTTGACAATTTTTTTGATGTAGGATTTCGAACTCGGACAACATCACCATCTTCCAAAAGTGATAGATCTTTCGCCGTTGAATCATATTGGATTTTTGCTTTTGCTCTGAGCTTGACTGCTTGGACAAGCTTCATCACAGAGCGCTGAAAAACCAGAGGATGTGTTGGTAGCCTAGATCTTAACGGCCTGCCGAATAAGCGAACAGCCGGGCTTATTCCATCTGCGGAAGGTGTGTTCCTCAACTCGATGATGACATCTGTGAATGCAGGTATATCTAATGTACCACGTGGGCTGACCTTTGTCACCAAGGCCTTCATGACCTTAACTGCAGCTTCAGCATGTCCATTGGCTTTCGGGTGATATGGAGAGGATGTAGTTCAGTAGTTCCTGGGACCAAATGGTAACCATGACAACAATATTGATTATTGCTATAACCTATGCCTACATCTGAACAGGTAAGTTAAAGATTATCAGACTATCCATATATAACAATAGAATTAGTTACCTGAGCAGAGTGACCACTTCAAATTAATGTATGAGGAACTACTATACTGGGTCAATATGCTGTGCACACGTGCCGAATGACATCTCAAACAACTATAACATATCTAATCCTCATAAAGGAGGGCCAATCATACACTTCTGCCTGAATACCTGAGCTTAATGACCATCTGGGGTATATAATTGGAATATCTTTGCTCGAATAGTAAACATAGAAACCATTATGTGTAACAATTTTAATTATATATATTTTTTTAATGTCCTATTCATTAGATTAAAATATAAAAACCTTTTGTGAATAGAATGACCCTGACTGTGGTGTGCTCTGGGCGGGGGGAGAGAGCTAAGCCTTGATTGAATACGAAGAATGAACCTGTGATCTAAAATGCTGCTTGTTCTGAAAATCAAACCATGCATGTTGGATGGTGTAGTCTGCTCCCGTTTGTTGTGGAAATAACATTAGTTTATAGGTAAAACTAATTCGGTGTATCATTACCGTTGTAATATCGTAGAGAAGAACAGTAAGGGCAATTCCTGCTCCCATGAAATCCATAAACAGCCAAATAATCAATGTTAAGCTGAAGGAAATCTCTCGCCATTTTTTAAAAAATAGTGGGAATTATGGAATGGTCTCTCTATTAATGGGGGATTTTTTGAAAATTTACGACAACCACCCCCCTCTGAAACGGCCCCTAAAAAAGTTTTTGGACATAAAACAACAACACAATAGAAAATTATGTCAATCTACTGGAAGAGCAACAAAGAACTGTAACTTTGAAAAATGTGACCACATACATTAATAACAACTGTACCAGAAAGGTACATGGATCTTCATTTCAAATATTATATAATTATCATTTCAAATATTATATAATTATCATTACAAATACAAGTAAATATGAACCAAATTAACATTAGTTGACTAATAGTTTATACCAAGTGATGTATTTGGAACAGGACACACTCCAATTAATAATGATCAAATAAAACCAATAAATATTATGAAATCAATAATCATAAAATCAATAGAGTAATCTATCATAAACTAATTTAAAACAGACCCAAGTAATGACACACATAGCCACATTTATTTTAAATACACCATAGCGACATCTGGAGGCTACGCAGTTGACCTCTCCTGAAATTGAAAATTTACAACATTAATTGATACTAACCAAGAACAATTTACATCAAAAGAACCCCAAACTGTCCCAATAAGGATGTCGAGAGTGGATAAATAGAATAAGTAGAAACAAAACATTGGCTTTCGGGTGATATGGAGAGGATGGATCATGTATTGTGCTCCATTCCAAGCAATGTTTGGCAAACTCTCTGCTTTGGAAAGGTGGTCCTCCATCACTCGTTAGTCTTGCTGGCAGACCCATCATTCTGGCCCATTGTAAGATGAAATGTGCCACATGATCTGTATTTGCACCATTGCTACCAAAGTTGTACACCTCTTTCCAACCGGAGTACTTATCTGTTATGATCAAGTACTCCCGACCAGCGAAAGAAAGCAGATCCGTGGCAATTGCTTCACCAGGACGAGTTGCGGGAATGTCAGAGTGAAGAGTTTCTTTGCATAGGCTGGCACGATTTTCTTGGCAAGGTGAGCAATGTTGCACCAGGTTCGATATGTCTTTTGTTAGGCCAGGCTAGAAGATGCATTCTTGAGCACGTCATAGTGTGCGAACTCTTCCTTGATGAGATGCGTGTAGGTGTTGCAATGTCTCCTGTCGTATTGCACTTCGAATAAAGAGGCGATGTTGCTGAAAAAGAACTACGTTGTCCACCACAGACAGGCCTTTGTGGAATGTTTTGAAGTCTTACAAAATGTTGTCTTTCCAGGCTGTATGACCTGGTTTGTGAGGAATGGCATCGCGGAGTTTACAATATTGCTTGTCGTTATCACCTGCAGCAAGGACTTTATCCAGGATGATATCTGGATTTGTTGCTTGATGACTTGGTAGTAGAACCGAACAAAGAGCAAAGGAGGAGAATGCTTCAATTTGAATTTCACCAGCGAGATCATCTTCTTCAGGTTGATTGACTGGGTTGCGAAAGAGACAGTCCACCACCACATTCTGCGTTCCAGGACGCCATACTGCCGTGAAATTTATTCATTCTTTTCTTTCAGTCGAATAATGCGTGGTGTATCAATGCTATCCAAGGTTTTGTAATTCAGGATTGCCTCCAATGGCTTGTGATCGACCAGAACTGCAAAATGCGATCCAAGTAGGAACAGACGGCATTTTTGGATTGCCCAAACAACAGGTAATAACTCAATTTCTGTCGCTGAGTAATTTGACTCCGTGGGTGTCACAAACCTCGAACCACACTGCAGATGATGCCATGTACTATCATTATGTTGCTGCCATAATGCAAATCCAAGCCCCTGTGACTGCGCTGCATCGGTTTCCAATCTCAGCTTCGAACCTGGGATGAATTGCGCCAACTTTCTAGGATTTGAAAGCATCGCAATAACTTCATCAAATGCTTTCTGTTGATGTCCTTCCCAAACAAAAATGGAAGTGGGGGACAAAAGTGCTCGGAGTGGCTGCATCAGCTCAGCAATATCGGCTGTGAATGCCTCAAACTGCTGGACCAGTCCACAGAAAGATTGCAGATCAGTGCGAGTTTGAGGGATGGGAATTTATGGAGTGCATCAACCAATTCTGGATTCACCAAATACCCACTGCCATCGATGACATAACCACACCACTGTACCCTTTCCTCAGCATAGACAAACTTCTTCCTGCCAAGTGTTATACCTGCTTCCCTACAACACTTCAGGATTGAGCGAACTCGTTCTTCGTGTGTGGCCAAATCGGAATCAAAAATGATGTAGTCCTCAACCACTTTCAGCACATTGCTAATTCCTTTGATAGCGTCATCCCCTCTTCTATTGTGTTCATCCCCTGCACACGAAAGACCCATAGCATTACGAAAAAAACGCTTAGAGCCCCATGGTGTGATGAAGGTTGTCAGTGGGCGTGATTCTTTGGCCAGGGGTACCTGCCAATAACCATGGCGAGCATCCAGTGTTGTGAAATACTTCATACCAGCCGGTATCGTTGCAACTTCCTCTCGTGGAACTTTCGTAGCATAACCTGGTCTTTTTACATATGGGTTTAATGACGTAAAATCTACTGTAATACGTGGTTCACTTGACCCTTTCTTTGGGACGACTACCATTGGATGCTGCCAATGAGGGGTTTCACCAATTGGTTCATTCTCGATGATTCCCTTGGAAGTCATTTCAATTAATTTGTTCTTCACAGTATCTTCCCAGTGAATAGGGATGCTATAGGCTTTATAGCATCGCACTGGTTTGGCCTCTGGAGTGAGTTGGATAACCATTTCAGGACCAGTCATAGCTTTCAAAGAAGCATCAGCACTGATAGGGAAAATATCAGAGAAATCTGATAAAATCTGCTGCTTCTGTGTGCAACAATAGGCTCCGACTCCTTGATCTTGGGGGATATTTCAGTATTTTTCCCAAGAGACAATGCGTTCAGGGTATTGTAGGTAGGGGGGACTTTACAGACTCTTCAATATGGGGCCATTTATAGGAGGGAGTAGACATAAAGCAATACATCTTGCTTTGCTCAATAACGGTAAAGAGTGTCCACTATGTCGCAATGTCATGTTAGCTTTCCCGTAGCTCGTCAGAGTCTTCCCGTCTGCGCTGAACAGATGGTCGGTATTTTCCTTCAATACAAACGTCCCTTTGCCGCCAAATGCGGCCAAATCATCCCCACTCATAGCATCGCAGAACGCCCCGGGATCAGGTAACCACATCATGGTTGGATTATAACGGGTGAAATGACTTGTGGCCAGAGGGAGGGTGTATTTTCTAACTTTTGTGACTGTTCCCACCGTAAGGGGGTTAGTTAAGAGTACACAATTTTGTGCCTTGGTGTCAGATTTGATTGACCGGCATTCTGAACGGTAATGTCCTCTTTTGTTGCAATTGAAACATTCAACACCCTTAGCTGGACATAGGTCTGGGGTCAAGTGGGGTCCTTTACCACAATTCCTGCAGAGCTGTATGTTGGGGGAAGTAGTAGGCCTACTGCTAGCATTTGGCTTTTTTGTTTGTTTACCACGCCTATATGGAGACTTGCCATTTCCCTGCTCTAGATACAAAGCTGATTGTACTATGAGAGTCTGATCTGTGATTGAGATGATCATGTGTTTTCTGACTTGCCTCCTGCGTCCGGCAAATGGTTAATGACCTATCTAAGGTAAGACTGTTAATGGGTTCTTCTAGCAGCTTTTGCTGTGTAGCTGCATCCCTAATACCGCATACAAGGCGGTTACCACTTTCAATGGCAAGTCTCTTATTTTTATAGGCCAGTGAATGATGACAAGCAGCGTTACAAGTTTTGCATACCAAGTCATCTAAGTATCCACATGAGTCATCTATGGTGCGCAAGGCAGCCATATAACTATCGACTGACTCGCCTCCTGTTGTGCACGGGAATAGAATTCTTGTCTATCTAAAAGAGGGTTGCGCTGCTTCCTGATGTATGTATAAATGTGCTTTAGGACAGCTTCAATATCATCTTCATCTTCTCTAATAGAAAGCATACCATTGTCCCATAGTCGAACCCAGTCTTCATGGAGAGCACTACAAATAATTTGCTGTCTACCTCTCAATGAGCAGTCTTCTTGTAAACGTGTAAGTTCAGCATAGCCCTTGAAACTCTTCTGCCATGTACGAAAGGCTGCTAAAGTTGTCTCTTCTGGTGATATCTTCAAGTATGGTGTGTCCATTTTTTTTTGCAACGCTACGTGGCGTTTGGTGACTTGTATCGGCATTGCTAGTGATGGAAGTGCCAATTGCGTCAACGATTTTTTTGAGTAGTGAAATGAATAGCCAGTAACTAAACTCTGAATAAGGCTTTATTTAACAAAAAGATAGCTCCATCTTACAACATGTGGATAAGGAATGAGTGTTTATGAAGTAGCCTCATTTACAAACATAAAGAACATAATTAGCATAATTAACAAATTCACAACATTCTCCCCTTGTAATTATTAGATGTTTAGTTTATTGGGAGCATGTCTAATTCTAGTAGATCTACGTGGTTCATTTACATCTTTGACCACATCAGTGTTTTCAGCTACAATTGGTTGATCAACGTTTGGTAAATTTTGAATAGAATCAATATTTGAATCTCCGGTTGAATCCAGTGGTACATTTTCATCCAGAGGTGCTTCACAATGTGGCTGTTCTGACTCTACGCCATATGGTGCCAGATGTCTAACTGACACGGTAGCTTCTTTCCCATTAGGGAGCCTGACGTGTGCATAGTTAGGATTAGATTCAATGAGTGTGACAGTCTGGACAGGTGTGTCATATTTGCTCTGCATATTTTGGTTTCTCATCAGTACCGGTCCAGGAGAAGTAAGCCATGTAGGCATAGCATTCCCAGTAGTTGACCTACGATTATGGTTAAACATCCTTTCATGAGGGGTGACATTTGTTGAAGTACATAGTAGAGATCTTATTGAATGGAGGGCGTCAAGTAGTACAACTTCCCATTGAGATGTCGATAAACTTCTCGATTTTAATGCAAGAGAAACTGCTTTCCATATGATGCCATTATATTTTTCACACTGTCCATTGCCTTGCGGGTTGTAGGGTGTAGTGCGACTAGCAGAAATATCATGACTTCTTAGAAATACCTTCAAATCGTTAGACATAAATGATGAACCTCTATCTGAGTGTACATACATTGGCATACCAAACATAGCAAATGCTTGTCGCAAACATTTGGTAACAGTAGTCGTCGATACATCATGGCATGGAATGGCAAATGGAAATCTCGAAAACTCATCAATAACTGTTAGTATATATTTGTTAGTAAATGAAGAAGGAAGTGGTCCTTTGAAATCCAGATTCAGTC
Organism: Haliclystus octoradiatus; assembly: GCA_916610825.1. NCBI lineage: Eukaryota > Metazoa > Cnidaria > Staurozoa > Stauromedusae > Haliclystidae > Haliclystus > Haliclystus octoradiatus. The sequence goes on from OU744451.1 coordinate 10,330,614, forward strand.
TTTCGAAGGGTTGAGTAGCCTTGATAAGATGGGCGTCAGGTGGCTTCATGCATTGTGGCTTGCACTCATTGCACACTGTGCACGATGATGTTACATTTTTGACATCAGCAACGGAGTAAGGTAAATTCCTTGATCTGACAAAATGTAGCATTCTTGTGATGCCAGGGTGACATAACATGTCATGTAGGTCGTATAAGCTTTGATGTGCTTGAGTTGCTCCAAGAGTAGTTCGTATCCGAGATAAGGCATCAGCCGGTGCATTCTCTGTTCCTGGTCTGTAGATAATGCTGAATTTATATGATGATAGCTCAATTCTCCATCGCTGAATCTTGTCATTCTTGATTTTTCCAGCAAGTTTGGGGTTCAGCATAAATGAGACCGATTGTTGGTCTGTGATTAGTGTAAAGTTACGGGCACATAAGTAATGTCTCCATTTTCGAAGACTCTCTACAATGGCATATGCTTCTTTCTCAATAGAAGAATGTTTCTGCTCACCATCTGTTAGTGTACGAGAGAAGAATGCTACTGGTTTGCCGTTTTGATTGAGTGTTGCACTGAGAGCAAGTCTGATGCATCGGTTTCAACAGTAAATGGCACTGTTTCATCAATTGGTTGAAGTACAGCTTCTTCGATTTTTGATTTCAAGGTTTCAAAAGACTCTTTGGCACAGTTAGATAGTGGAAAAGAGTTACTTTGAGTTAGAGGCCGTATTAGATCTGAGAAGTTCTTGATCCATTGTGAATAATAGGAAAACAATCCGACAGCTCTTTTCAATTCATCAGTGGATGATGGCAGCCGCAGACTTTTTAGCGGGGTTAACCTATCAGGATCTGGTTTCAATTCTCCATGAGATATCAAATAACCCAATAAATTAATTGTTTCTGTAGCATATGTACTCTTTGCATGATTAATAGTAAGGCTTAGTTTCTTAGCAATTACTAAGAAACGATCAAGATTTGAATCATGTTCTTCTTTGGTTTTTCCGCATATGGTGATATCATCTAAATAAGCAAAAGTGTCTTTTAAATCATTTTCTTTTATAATCTGATTTATGATTCTCTGAAAGCAGGCAACTCCATTTGTCACACCAAAAGGTATTCGGCAGAATTGGTAAAGCTCTCCTGCAGCTTCAAAAGCAGTGTATATCTTGTCTTCTTGATTGATTGGGATTTGGTGATATGCTGATTTCAAATCCAAAGTACTGAAGAACTTGTACATTGAAACGTTGTTGACTACTTCTTCGATTCTAGGTAATGGATACGCATCAAGATTTGTGAAGCGGTTAATAGTTCGCGAGTAGTCAACAACCAAACGTTTCTTGTGACGCTCATTTGTTGTGACCAATACTTGCGCTCTCCATGGTGAGGTGCTTGGCTCAATTATACCTTCTTTCAAAAGTAGTTGCACTTCTGTGTCGATAAAACTTTTGTCTGGTGCACTGAACTTTCTGGATTTTGTTGCGATAGGTTGGCATGTTCAGTCTAAATTTGCAAATAGTTTAGGAGGGTTTATTGACAATGATGCCAAAGCACAAACATTCAAGGTAGGTTTGTCACCTCCAAATTCGAAAGTGACTTGTTTTTGTAATTGTAAAAAATCTCAACCAAGGATTAAATCTGAGCAAAGTCCTTGTAAAATAGATACTTCCACTTTCTTATATACTTTATCATCCATATTAATATCTATCTTTGTTGACTTTTCAACTTTGGCATGTAGTGCAGATGAGGCCATATATACCACAGAAGGCTTGGGCATGGTAGATAATCCCATTTGTTTGACAAGATTAGGACAAATGTAGCTGTCATTGCTACCAGTGTCTATCAGAGCTTTCACTGCAGTACCATTCACTTTGACGTCAGCGACACATTGGCATGGTTTTGTTGCAGCCAGGTAGGTAGAGTGCATTGCAGAAGATTGTGTTTTATTGTATGTGTTATTACTTGATCTACACACTTTTGCATAATGTCCTTTCCTGGAGCATTTGTTACAGTTGACATCTTTGGCTGGACAGTGACTACGTGGATGACGCTGTTGACCACAGAAGAAGCATTTGTCTGTTTTGTCACTTTTGATGGCTGCAATATGATTTTCTTCAGAGTTGTGTGAGTCAATTTGTGCATGTGATTACTCTGTGGCAGCAGCAACAGTGTTTGTTTGCTGGGGGATTGCAAATCCATCAGAACTTTTCTGCGCAACTTCCAAAGATCTAGCCTGTAAAATTTTAGTGTCTAGATCAAGATTCTTATTTTCTAACAGCCTTTGCCGCATCGGACTTGACTGTAAACCGCTAATAAAAGCATCTCTGATAACGAAATTCTTGTGTTCAATAGCTGTGAGTGGCTTGAATGTACAATCCTTACTCAATAGACTTAGAGCTTGTAAAAATGTATCAACAGATTCAGATGGCTTCTGTCGACGTGATGAAAGTAAATACCTTGCATAGACTTCATTGGGGACCTTAGCATACATCGATTCAAGTGTAGTAATAGCAAGTTCATAGGTATCACAGTCAGAAATATATTCATACACTGTAGGTGATATATAGTTAATTAAAGTGTGTAGTTTATCTGGTTTGAGTTTGTCCAGCATTGCCAAGAAATTTGTGAAGGTCATATGCCAATGTTTCCATTCCTTTTTGGCAGTAGATGAATTACAATCTGTATTGAACTTTTCTGGTTTAAGAAATCTATCCATGACTAACTGTCTGAAAAATATCTTTTGTTAAATAAATTGAAATGAATAGCCAGTAACTAAACTCTGAATAAGGCTTTATTTAACAAAAAGATAGCTCCATCTTACAACATGTGGATAAGGAATGAGTGTTTATGAAGTAGCCTCATTTACAACATAAAGAACATAATTAGCATAATTAACAAATTCACAACAAGTAGTATCATTCATTAGAGCAATGGCTTCATTTTGATGACGTAATGTTTCTGCAATTTCATGCTTTTGGTCCAGGCTAGCCTTTCATTGCTCTCGGAGTTGATGCTGCAAGTCCAGGTGTTGTTGTTGTTGATTGGCTAACATCTGAATCATCATCTGCATTGTTTGCTGCATTGGGTCCATTGCTGCTTGTGCTTGCGGAATGTTCTGCGGATTTGCTACAATTTGCGGATCATTTTGCAATTCCGCTGAGTCCGCAGCCTCTCTTTCGTTTTCGTCCAAGCTGGATTAGACCGTGTGGCTTTGCGCATAATGGTGGCTAGTTGTGTTACCGAAAGTTTTCAATGTCAATTATTGAGGCGTAACAATCGTATAGTACACAAGGATTTTGTTACTTAATTGTTAAGCTGATCTTCTAGTTGATATAATGGTTATTAAAACAACTGTTGCTTCGTGCAAGATAACTGCGAACGATCCAAACAGCAGATGTGGTCCTATCGTTGTCGTTGGGCACACGGAAATTGTTTGCGAAAACGAGCACAGCTGTTGAATCAATAAATCACTTATCATCAACCAAATTATTGGATGTTATTAATAATATCTCTGAGGTTCATTCATTAGCTATCAACTGCGCCATGTTGGAGACGTAATAACAACACAATATGTATAGAAGGTAATCGTATAACCGTATCATAGTAGAGATGAACATAAACATAAAACATATTACAAGACTGGGATCTAACCCGTAAATGTACACACGTCACATGACACTACATCGTTAACAAAAATATAACAGCAGCACAGCTATTATTTTAGATGAGACAAATAATCCATATCTTCACATTGTGAATGCGTTGTATTAAAACACACATCGTGATTTTGTTTGTACAGTATATGGTAACCAGGGATGGAACAGAGGGGGTGACTGCCCCTCATGTGATATTGAGATGGGGGCGAGCGGGGGCGTGACTTCAAGAAAAATAAGTTGTAATATATATACTCTACTAGAAAAAAAGCTTTTTTCTAGCTCCTGCGGAGGGCCTTGTAACGTAATTATTAAGTTTTAATTAAAGTAACATTCTGCCAAGTAATCCTCAAGACTTCCAGTTGCAGTTTGATATTAATAATCTACTACAGATATCTAGCTCAATATGAACCATATAGAAAATATGTCATACATAAAATGCCATATTAAGAAAATTGAAACGTAATTATTAAAAGCTAATGAAAGTGTGTTAATTAAAATGTCATAATCCTTTCATACCAGTCCTGCTTATATTAATAAATATTCTCAAGACTTAATTATGCAGTTTGATATTAATAATCTTCACTGCAGGTATCTCTAGCAATGTGAAGGATAAAATATTTCGATACCGTCTTATTCAAAAAGATTTATTCATCGCCATAAAATCCATAAAATGTCGTATAAAGAAAATTGAAACGTAATTATTAAAAGCTAATGAAAATGTGTTAATTATAATGTCCTATTCCTTCCATACCAGTACTGTACATACTGATAATATTTCATGATTTAAAAGCATTAATTGAAGTAAGATTTTGCCGAACGATTTTCAAATGTTCCAACTGCAGTTTGATATTAATAAATCTATACTATAGATATCTAATTCAAAATGAACTATATAAAAAATGCGTCAATAATGTTTTATCAAAAAAATACGTTAATACTGTTTTATCGAAATAAATTTCTTCATTGGATAGCTAGATGAAGCAATAATAGCCTACACATATTACATTCATCTTCATAATTATATCCCCATGTGATAGCAGTGGAAATGAAAACATTTAGTCGGTTTGGTTTCATTACGGTTATGACTTTTTGAATATGCTTTTAATTTAAAAGCTGGCTGATGAATCGCAGTTTCATGTTGTTAGTCAAGAATATGATAAAGTAGTGAAAGAGTATTTAGAAGTGTGCGAAGAGAAAGTTACTGATAGTGGTAATATTTCCAAATTTTATTCCTACGTAAAATCAAAATCCAAACCAAAGTAAATGTTCCTCCTCTTTTGAAAGAAGATTCATCCCTAGCTGTGAGCAATGACGATAAATGTGAAATGCTTAATAAATTTTTTGCCTCAGTTTTTGTCAAAGACAACAATATTTTGCCAAATTTCCCAAACTGGGTTCCCGACAACACGCTTATCTCATCTCCTTTGTTGAGTTTAGTCCAGCGAAAGTGTTGGCTATTCTGAAAAAACTTCCACAAAAGTCTTCTAGAACTCCGGATATTCTTTCGGCAGTGTTCTTTAAGTCAATCGGAGAAGAATTAGCACTTCCTCTTTCAATTCTTTATGAATCATCTTTAAGATCCGGTGAAATCCCTACACCCTTGAAAACAGCTCTCGTTTGTCCGATTTCGAAAGGAATTAAAAAAATCGATTAAGAAAGGAATTCACTCTCATTGTCAAAACTATCGACCAATTTCATTAACTTGCATTGCATGCAAGGTGATGGAAAAAGTCATAGTTGAAGCCCTTATGGATTACCTTTTATCTCATTCCCTAATTTCTTCAGCTCAAAATGGTTTTATGCGTAGACGGTCAACTTGCACACAATTACTTGAAACCCTAGATCATTGGTCAAACCTGGCAAATAAAAGTTTACGTGTTGATGCTGTCTACATCGATTTTGCTAAAGCTTTTGACACTGTTTGTCACTCGAAGCTATCACACAAGCTTTCCTCATATGGTATTTCTCACAAATTACTTAGCTGGATATCCTCATTTCTGAACGAAGAACTCAATCTGTATATCTAGATGATACCCTTTCAAATCTCATTCCAGTAGAAAGTGGAGTACCACAAGGTTCCGTTTTAGGACCCAGTCTTTTTGTTTTATACATAAATGATATTTCTGATGTCATTGATGATTTATGCGGCATCAAGTGCTTTGCTGATGATACAAAATTTTATCATGTGCGCTCATCAGATGATGACCAGACTCTAAGTGAATCTTTATACAAATTTTGCATGTGGGCTGACGAATGGCAGCTTTCAATTGCTTTTCACAAATGTGTTTGCATACCTTTGGAAACAAAAATTTTTCTACAATCACATATAAACTTGGAAATCATCATTTAGATTCCATCACAAATGTTGAAGACCTTGGAGTGACAATCTCATCTGATCTCAAACCTAGCTTACATTGTTTATCTTTTCATCTTCTCCGGACACTCTACACATGCAACATTGAAATGCTGGTACTGGCCTATAAATTTTATGTTCGACCGTTACTTGAATCCTGTACACAAGTATGGAATCCTTGGCTTTCAAAAGACATTATCTGTATTGAAAAAGTTCAAAAGTTATTCACGTGGTTGATTTGCAAACGATGTAAAATTCCATACAACAATTCTAATCATAGTTTAAAGATATTAGATTTACAAACTTTAGAGTATCGTTGTATTATTTATGACCTATGTATGTGCTACAAAACCATATATGGGTATGTCGACATTTCAATGAACACCATGTCCCAATTAGACACATCACCATACAACACAATAGGACATTGTAAAAAATTAAAAAACGTATCAACCCGAAACACAAAAGATTATCGTCACCACTCCTTCTCATTGCGTGTAATTGAACCATGGAATTTCCTACTAAATTCCCTTATATCTATTAACTCCTTTAAATTATTCAAAAATGAACTGAAATTAATTGATTTATCCAAATTCTGTAAATGCTTCTAAACGAGGCTTTATGTAAGTGCTGTAATAGCCAATACTTGCCTGATTCACATAGTTTAACTATTTTTTGTATATATTTAACTTTTCAAATTATGTGTGAATTAAATCGAACAAACAAACAACAAACAACTGCAGTTTGATATTAATAAATCTATACTATAGATATCTAATTCAATATGAACTATATAAAAAATGCGTCAATAATGTTTTATCAAAAAAATGCGTTAATACTGTTTTATCGAAATAAATTTCTTCATTGGATAGCTAGATGAAGCAATAATACACATATTACATTCATCTTCATAATTATATCCCCATTTGATAGCAGTGGAAATGAAAACATTTAGTCGGTTTGGTTTCATTACGGTTATGACTTTTTGAATATGCTTTTAATTTAAAGCTGGCTGATGAATGTCAAAGCACAATTATACAGAAACATGGTCGGACTAACCCTAACTAACCTAATACTATTGTGTGGACCGTGGTTTACTACTAAATCCTACCACGGTCCACGCCTTCGTTGCATTTGTCTGATTGTTGACTTGAATTTTTTTGAATAAATGTTGAAATTATCCTTGGGATCAGGAGCCTTTAGATATTTGAGATTTATTCATGTTTACATTTCATCATGATTTTCCTTGTCGCTGTTGCTAAATACTTTTGATAGATAATTTGATACGGCGGATGTTTGGGGATGATTTTACAATTCAAACGGTTGAAACCAAATATATGTTAAAATTAATAGAAATTTAAATTTGAATCCCCCCTCTGGTATCAATGAAAAGCGGTACATTAAGCGAGGTAGGAATATGAGGGTTTGTATGGTGAATTGAAACTAGAAATCAGTTTATGTGGGGATATTAAGCAAGGGGGGACATTAAAAGACGGGATATTAACCGAGTTTGACTGTATAGGCGTTGGTAATTGTGATTTCTGTATTGTTTCTGTGAGGATTCAAGGCCTCCATGTGTATCACCACCCTATGAACTTTAAGTCTACTGACAGTACTTAGCTTGAATTTTTACTCTTATGTCTACTGAAAATAATCTTGTCATACATTTAGAGAATATTCCATGGATTTCATTGTTTCCTTTCAGGGTTCCACCTCACTTCAACCTTGGTTTCAATTTGAACTCTGACGAAAGAAAGACGAAGTGTAAATTGATTCCTGCTGATGTTGATGTGCTCATCACACATGGACCTCCAAAAGGTAGGCCCCCGATGTAACACTAGGGTGGTTCAAAGAAGATTAGCTTTTGAGGATCGAACTGGCTGCTGACATAGAGTTGTCAAATGTGCTCAAAACCATGCTTGCCAAGTTTTATCCAATTTGGGAAACGGCAAGTAGTGCCGCAAGCCTTATTGGCATCATAACGCAGTGCATTTTGTTTCTTCTTCATTACGCATTCTGTGTGGCGTGGAGTAAACATTTATCCACGTAACACGGCTTAGATTTCGTAGATAGACAATGCTATTGAAATTATAATCGTTAATGTTATAATTGTGTCAACATTGTTGTATTTACTATCTATTTGTTTTATGTTGTTTGAAAAGGTAAAACAGCATATCTATACTTTGAGATAATATTTTGTCTACAAATTTTATATCCTGTGAACTTTTCTGATTTATTTCAATTTACAGCCTAAAAACGTGCTCAAACTTTCCGTTCATATAAATACTGTTTTTATAGAAAACTGATATACCTTTAAGTGATAATTAGTAGGCTTACATGTTATTAGAATAAAATGTCTTGGTAGTACCAAATCAAGAAATAGAAGTTTGTCTGAAGGCAATATTGGCCTATACTATCATGATTAATTGAATAAGGGAAGGTTGGAAATTGTCGCAGGGAAGACACTGGCGAGATCTGCTGGCAAGTGCCAATTCTGAGAGTGACAAGAGTGAACCCGATTTTGGCTCTGATCGCACTTTGTCTCAGAGTTTAAACACAGTGATGGTAAAGTATAATTGATAGCAATACTTAATAGCATACACAAAATACTGTAAGCAATCAAAATAATAATATTATACCCTCTATACTTTTGTTTACAGTAAATGTTTTGCAACCTAACTATTGTAATGACACTAGTTTTTTCATATTTTATTTGGATCGGATTCAAACATTTATCTGTCTTCAGCTTTTTCAATCTATTTCATATAAAATAATATGCCAGAATTGTTTGGATTTATTTTATCAATGTTCGGCAGATCTCCAGTATCTGCATAGGTCCTGTAAAAAGCTCACCAGGTGTTCCTGAATAAATGATGATGATGTTGATACTTTCAATACCCTACTCAGAGGCATTATTTTGTCTTTAAAATACCAATTTAGTTGCTACAATTATGTGTTTATACTCTAAGTTCAAAGGCTACTCATAAGTCTTAAAACAGTTTGAGGTACTGTACTATGTTTTTTATGATTCTTGGGCTACGTTACCTGTCAACAGTTCTATGAAAAATAGTAGGGTTTTATATTGCTTGCTCATATTGTTATACAACGCAGCAATTCACCGGTTATCATTTGTAAATCACTGGATGGCTACAGTTCTCCCATCAGGTATGATAACAGTGGTCAATTTGTCGGTAAACAAGGTGTTTTAATATATATAAAGTCAGGCTATTTATTCAAGGTTCCATCTTTATACAATAATTTTAATTTAATGAGCATCACAATAGAACTTCAAATACCACACACTCGAGACAATTTATTTATTACATGTATATATAGGCATCCACACGCACACATAGATTATTTAGACAAATTTTCAAAGATAAGTCAAGTATAATTTTAGGTGATTTTAACATTAACACGCTTAATTCCAATTCATCAATGACACGCAAATTAACAGCGATTCTTAATGAAAATAATTTTAACCAACACATAACATCACCCATACGTATTACAAATACATCATCCACTTGTATAGATTTAGCGATTTCAAATTTACACGGTGATCAATTTGAAACCGGTGTCACCTTAGATATATTGGCAGATCACCAAATGAATTATTATATTTATAAAACCAACGCAAAAAACCCTGTACATAATCATAAACTAACACTAACCCGAAATTATAGAGATCTAGATGCAGCATCGCTTAATCTTGCCATACAACAAACCAATTGGGATTTTTTTAGACTTTTTCACCACCGTCGATGATACATATTATGCATGGCAAGCAGTATTCAATACCATTGTAAATGAGATTGCACTGCTTAAACAAATCAGAGTGAAATCAAAAAAGAAAAAAAGTTTTTTAGATGACCATGCCAGAATGTTAAAAAATAAGCGCGATAATTACCATAAAATATTTATTAGAACAAATGATGCAATTTATTTCAATTTATTTAAAAAACTAGGAATCAATTTACAAATTATTTTAGGCAATGCAAGAAAAATTATTATTAGAAAAATATATTAGAAAACAAAGGAAATCCTAAACAAATGTGGAAATTTCTGAAAGAGATTTTACCAAATAAATTAAAAAATGTAAATATTAATACTCTTAACATAAATGATAAACCAATTACTGATAATATAACCATAGCAAATGAATTTAACAATTATTTTTTAGATATTGCAAATAAATTAGTCTCGTCTATTCAGTCAACAAATTATAATCCAATGACTTTAACAACAAATTTTATAAATAACATAACAAATGTAGATATCTTGGCAAATCAATTTCAATTTCAGTCAATTTCAATTTTAGAAACAGAAAAATTAATATATAAATTACCAAATAAACGATCTGTAGGTATCCATAACATAGAAACTAGGCTTTTAGAATTAATTGCACACAGCATTGCACCAGGCTTGACTAGAATATTCAATCTTTCTCTCAGGGATGGTGTCTTTCCTGAAGCTCTGAAAACAGCAAAGGTTATCCCTTTACACAAGGGGGATAGAGAACCAATTATCGTCCAATTTCAGTCCTTCCAATAATCTCCAAACTTTTGGAAAAAATTGCTCATACCCAGATAAATTATTATTTATCAAAACATAATTTATTAACTAATTACCAATTTGGTTTTCGTAAAAACCATTCGACAGACGGTAGTGTGTTAAATTTTTCTGAGTTTTGTTTCAATAATATTTTAAATAGAAATCTTATAAGTGTAATTAGTATTGATCTTAAAAAGGCATTTGATACTGTAGACTTGTATATATTATTGGATAAATTAAAATTAAACGGCAGTGATGTAAATAGCTTAAATTTTTTTAAATCTTATTTATTGAATAGAAAACAAATTGTTAATGTAAATAGTGTAAATTCAAATTTAGGTGTAATTAAATACGGAGTTCCTCAAGGGTCAATCCTTGGGCCGCTACTCTTTCTTATTTATATAAATGATATTTGTAACTCTGTAAATAACTGTAAAATAAATCTATATGCAGATGATACGCTTTTGTATGTAGCCAGTAAAGATTTGAAAGACGTTGAAGAAATTTTACAGTCAGATCTGATTGAAATACATGCCTGGCTGTTTGCAAATAAACTAACATTAAATATTAATAAAACTAACTGCATGGTAATAGGCTCCAGGCCAAAACTTGATAAACAAGAACACGTCGATTTAATAATAAAGCTGGATGACAAACCTGTCGAAAGAGTAGATCTTTTAAAATACCTAGGCATTCAAATAGACAATACCCTATCTTTCGACAAACATGTCATAGCAATTAATAAGAAAATCAATAGAAGCTTGGGCGTTTTGAAATACGTAAGACGCTTCATACCGCAAGAAGCAGCTAGAACTATTTATAACACCATTGTTTTGCCACACTTTGACTACTGCGCTGTCGTATGGGGGAACTGTAAAATCGAACATCTAGATCGCCTCCAGAGATTGCAAAACAGAGGAATGAGGACAGTGCTCCGTTGTAACTATCGCACTTGTGTCTCTGATATGCAAAGTCAACTAGGTTGGCTTTCTGTTAGAGACAGAATAACATCGCATCAACTAATGTTCACTCATAGAATTAAATTCAAACTAGCTCCTCCTTTGCTTTCCGACTTTTTCCAACTGCCATATTCCACCAGAACAAGATCTCACGCCCACAATGACATTTACATCAAGTCGAGCCATCGTCATTCATTTCAAGATGCTGGTGCGCATAAGTGGAACGATCTACCGTCTGCAATGAAGGAAGTCCAAAGCAGGCCTACTTTCAAACGTCTCCTTGATGCGAAGAAGACGTTGATATAGTTACATTTTACGATGATAATTTCAATCAAGCAATAATGCATGCATCGAATGTAAATTATGAAACCTATAAAAGTTACCACCACTCTTTCCTGTTATTTATACCTTTTTTTACTTAATGTCTGTTTTCCTGTTAACTTAGCTATGTATCAGTCCTTTGAAAAAGAGTTTGTATAGCTTAAAGGTTCTGAATAAATGATGATGATGATGATGATGATGAGGATGATGATGATGATGATGATGATGATGATGATGATGATGATGATGATGATGATGATGATGATGATGATGATGATGATGATGATGATGATGATGATGATGATGATGATGATGATGATTGGACATCTATTTTAACTGCTTACCATTTTCTGCGGAATTCAGAGAAATTTGACAACATTGAAGAGAAATAGTCGACAGAGTCAAATGAGTGGAGTTCATCTATAAAGCTATGGCAAGGGTTTATTGTCAACACACGACACGACATCAGAATGAAAACCCTTATTAGTTTTTATAATTTTATACATGCAACTTTATATAAATATGCTGTATTTTATTTAAACTAAATGACTTACGCGAGGAACGTAACTGTTCCTAAACTGTATACGCCCTTTTTTAAAAGTCATAGATTGTTTTAAATGTTCAAAATGTAGCCTAAGCCAAAAGTTTTCTAATTAGCATCTTGTTAAAACATCATACAATCTGTTATCTATTACAATGTTTCTATGACTGTATTATTCTCACCAAAAGAAGTTACGTTTGTCTCATTATATTTTATTATAGCCGAGCTGTGACTGTGACATAGCTCCTCGAATTGCGATCATTCTCCCATTTTAGCATCATTTCAACTTATTTTAAGTTTCGTTTTGAGTTCTTCTTTGCACATACTTTTGCAAATACTATTCACATGGATTCTATTTTTTACGGGCATGATTGATCATTTCTTAATTTGTTTGTTTTTTGCTATATGTTATGACCTATGTGATAATTTATGAATGGGTTTTGTTTCATCTGAAATGCCACTCTGTAGATGTAATCGATATCTTCTGATCCATGAAAAAATTGCTTTTATATTCTTGATGTTACTCGCGTTGCGAATAAGATTTACATTAAAATATTATATTATGAAATATATAAATTAAAATAATAATGTGAAGCATTTCTCCAACACCTAAGCAATACGGATCAAAACATTTAGTTGGAAAGAATTTATTTAAGAGTCTCAATTTTACGAAAATGTTTTGACCGATCAACAAAACAAAGTAATTTTACTTAATTCTGATTAGAAAGCATGGATTCCACGGCGGCTCAGTAATAGAATGTAATGTACATCAGGAATGAAAAATTCAATAGTTTGTCTATATGGTTAGACTTTCAACGGCTTTAATTTTCCATCGGGTGAATTTTTTATTGAGCTTTGAAAATACAACTTCGAAAAATCGAATTGACTAACTTCATCTTTCTTTTTCCTTTCAAGAATAAAATAATTATCAAGATTATACAAGAAGTATAGGCCTACCACAAAATAGTTAGTGTAGATGATTGTCAGGTTTCAATTATGTACTTCCACTCTTGAAGCAGATGAAACTGCATTCCATATACCGGTAGGACAATTGATAATTTTGTAATTAAGTTTTTATGTATAAGATTTGAAATGTTCATGCTTTGATTATTTGAAGGACTTTATTCATTATATTCTCAGGTATCTTAGATCAGATATCATCTGGTAGACATGTTGGTTGTTCCCATCTTGCTGATATGCTAGAAAACCATGTTCATCCGAAGCTGCACGTATTTGGCCATATTCATGAAGGTGAATAATTTCATATTAATTTGTGTTTATGACTCTTCCTAGCTCTGGATCGATGCCAATCATGCTATTTCCAACGAAAAGGGTGCCTGGCCTGAGATATCATCTACAATCTTGGTCCTTGGAATTAACATCTTGTACATTATTTTATGATAAATTTAATTGGTTGAGCCTCTATACAATTGTAATCAATCAGCGCTAACCACTTCTACCATGATTTAAGCAAATTTGATTTTCGATTTATCAATCATTTTGCAAAACGACAGTAACTCGTTATGTAAACAGACATATACTTAGCTTGCAGGCCTATTTTTGACCATTTGTGAAGCAATTTTTCCCATTTGTTTGGCATGTTACTTAAGAAAACAACATACAATTACATAATCAAAATTATTTGGGAGTACATAGTAGTGATAAATTTGAACAAGATAATGGCATCACAGCACTGAAGGTAGTTTGACAGCATGTTCATGAACAGTTGATTGGCCATTCAAGGACGGATCTAATTTTTGAGGTCTTAAAGCACCAATCTAAGAAGGCCTATAACTTTATCGATAAACCAATCCCTGCGTAGACAGCTGATGTGAATTGCGATGGCAACATAATTTCCCTTTTTCGTTTTGCCATGAAAATGCAAACTTTTTCTGAATTTTTTATTTTGAAGCATTGGAATTGACATCCATATGTGTAGGCCTACATTAAAGCCTGGCCTGTAAACCATGAAGAATTTCATTTATCTCAATATACAAGCCTCGAATAATAGTAATGTGGATGGTGTCGCCCTTCCGAAGGCACCCGTACCACTCCTCTATTTCTAGAAGAGTGGCTTTTTTCGCTAAGAGCAATGATGTTAAACGCTCCTTAGATCTCAGCCGCGACACTGCAGATCAATTTCAACAGATTTCATGGCAGATAGGCCTTGATTGTCAATGCGCAACGATGCGCCGCAGCTACTCACAATGCAATTCCTTCTGAACCATTCCATCCGCCATCCTTAGATGGTACTCATTTGATGTTTCAGATAAAGTCAAGGCTGAGTTGACCTGAGGGGGATTTGAACCACAGTCGATCAGATATACAAATAACAAAGCCTCGAATAACAAATAGGAAGTGAATGAGGTGAACAATGTGTTATGATTAACACTATTTGTGCCTGCTTGAATGAAAGGCGAAAAGTCTCAAGATAGATCAAATGTACAACAATGTCAACAACACTTATTATTCTCGTGTTTACAAAAACAATATTGTCTATGCAAAAACGTTTCTCTGTTTGTTAAAGTGTATATCCCGGATATTGGTAGATTGCTTCTTTAGATAGAGAAAAAATTTCTATTCGTACATGATATTCTTGTGTTTTTACTTTGCGCGATCATTTCTCCTTCAAAAATGCAGTCAAAATGACAATTTTGGGTTAATTTTGTGTCTCATTCTTTTTCCTGTAACAGGAACCCGGTTATTTTCAACAAGAGAGTTTACACAGGAAAAAACATTAAACTTTTTACTTATTTGTCTCTAAATAAAAAACAGCTAAACCAAATGACAATATGCTTTCGGAATGAAATTTTCAACGTTCAGCTGAAGATTTAGAACTATATTTCATCAATATTCAAGATCCAGGTAAAGAGATATAAGCCACTAAAGTCAAAAGTTTTTAGTTTTGTATTTTTCTCACTCATGTGCTCACACAATTAACACCTCTTGCCACTTCGCCTCAACTTTAGTCAATACTTAATGTATAGCTTATCGGAAAGATAATTCAGTTTTGCACCAATCCACTGGGTTCTTTTTGCTTAATTAAAATTTTTCTCGCTATATCGGTAAAATTGAAAGTTTTGTATTTTGGCTTTTTGCATCTATAAAACTAGATAGCATAGAAGAATAGCTATTTTCTGAAGTTCTGCATGTCAACAAAGTGCCACAGCAGAATGCTCCTAAGAATAATTAAGCATTTCTCAATTGGTAAGCTGTTCCTGTTTTCCGAGTTCAATAATAATGTTAATATAGTACTATTATCGCCATAACGATAAAAGTGACAATTATGCAATTCTGAATGTCAACAAAACAAACTTCCACGGCAGATATGAATGCTCCTATGAAATAAAAATTTAAAAATTTCTTAGTTACTAATAGTAGACCTAAGCTGTTACTATTGTCTGAGCTTGATAATAATATTAACATACAGTAGTATTATTCTTGCCACACTGATAAAAATAGACTGTTATATTTGCTGGAGGTATTCAACCTACAGTGGAAGAGCAATGTCGATAATAGTTTGATTTAAATTATGTTATTCTGAACGTCAACAAAAAACAAACTTCTACAGCAGATATGTTCCTATGAAATAAAAATCAAAACATTTTCTTAGTTCGTAAGCTGCTAGTGTTGTCCGAGCTTGATAATATCGTTACAAATAAACTTCCACATTTGCAAGACTTTCACACCTTTAGTGGACGCTAAAATTGATAATATGGATTATTCTCTGAGGAAATGCTGGTAATTAACTGTTACTGTTTTCCAGAATTGAAAATATTACTAATAAAATATACAACATCGCTTTGTATGCTTCTTCTGTGGGTAATAAGAATGATGATACGTGTTTTGTCTTCACAATAGCATTACATATTTTGCAAATTTGTTGCGTGGCACTATTGCTCAAACATTTAGTTGGTTTATCCAATGTTTCCTTGATCATATTTTACAGGCAAATTAAATAATCTGACTTGAAATAGTAGAGAAGATATCAGATACAAGCTGAGGTTCACTCCTACCACATTGTTTTTTTCTTTTTACTTTTTATCAATAATTGTTTTTCTTTTCTTTAACAGCACATGGTGTGTTTCAAGGAAATGAAACAGTATTTGCCAATGCTTCAATTTGTGACAGATGGGACAAGCCAGTGCAATCACCGTTGGTGTTTGACGTGCTACCTCAATGGCAGGAATGTTGAAGATTCTACAAATGGTTAGTAGACCTAAATATATACGATAGGCCTACATAGATCTTCTGACTGAAACTGCAATATTTTATGAAGTCAGACACATTTATTGTGATATTATGTTAAACATAAATAGTATATCTTTGATAAGAAGAAAAGCGCTAGAATAGACGTGATTTGGCGACGTTTCGTCATTACACTAATATGACATTTACAAGTGAATAAAATTAAAAGGATAGAAATTTAAATTACATGAATATTTATATGTTTTTATCTTTGTAAATTAGTTAGATTAAAAACATATAAATATTCATGTAAATTGAATTTATATCCTTTTAATTTAATTCACTTGAAAATGTCACATTAGTATAATGACGAAACGTCGCAAAATCATGTCTATTGTATTGCTTGTCTTCTTATCAAATTTATTAAGCAAGAGTTTTTATTGGTATATCTTTGATAGTCAAATTCAATAAAATAATTGCTGTATCCATACCATAGATGTTAAAGTAAATGAGCAAATATGCAAAAATTGATAAAAAAATTGTCAAGGTATAGTTTGAAACTAAAGATGCAGGCCTATTGCTTAATAAAAATAACTGAAAAATTAAATATAGAAACTTAATCAAATTTAATCTGATTGCAATATGAACTTTGCCGAACGTTAGGCTACATATCGTTTCTTTAGATTTGGCATGTGCAAAGTCAACAACTCCATAACTTCTGAAGCCCATAGAATTTAAAATGTTTTAGTTGTCATTTTAATATTTCCATGATACATTGTGCATGATCATTGGTTTTGATTTATTCACGATTTAGTATCATTTTAATGTGGAAAAGGACTTAAGTAGTACATTAATGGGAATTCTGCAACCAAACTATTGTTCAAGAACAAAGGAGCAAGTGATCACGTGACCAACTATTGCGCAATAGTGCTCCTATTGTCGTTAGGCTCCTATTGTTAAGATAGCTCCTTTTGTCTTTAGGCTCCTATTGGTGGAATAGCTCCTAGTGTTTTAGGCTCCTATTGTAGAGATTGCTCCTAGTGTTTTTGGCTCCTAGTGTCTTTTGGCTCCTCTTGTCTGTGACTCCTATTGTCTGTTAGCTCCTAGCGTTTTGATTGCTCTTAGTGTTTTTTGACTCATAGTGTTTCACATTCATCATTGCTTTTTCAATTTCTGAAACATACTGTGTTTGCAGTAGTGAAGGTTTACTTAGTCGTGTGCAAGCTTTGATGGTGGATGTGGTTAATAGACGATAGTAAATTATGTGTTCGTCAGAATCTGTGCATAACGTACCTCCTATTAATTTATCTGATTTTATTATTGATTCGTCAACAATGGATTCATTCCAGGAAGCTTTGAAAGGTGTGAAAACTTCATTGAATACCTCCGGTACCTCATCCATCAGCGCATGTAGCGTAGAGCAACCACCAAAGAAGAAACAGAGAACAAAAAAATTAGTTGGTAGTGTTACGAAGAAAAATTACGAAAAAGTTTCGCAAAAGACAACACTCGAGAATGCAAGCTCAACAAAAATTGATAAAGGAGTTGGTCCAGGTCCTGGAAAGGAAAAAGGTAACAATACACATATCAGTTTCCCTTACCAAAATGGGTGGAGCAACAAATGATTGAAATGCATCAAAAATCTAGACATGAGGACAACGAGAAGCTTTTTCGAAACAGATTGGAAATTCTCAAGAAATCGAATGGAAAGCAACATATGTTACACACTGGTGTACATATAGATCATCCGAATTGCAATGGTTATGTATTATTTCATCAAGCACGTAATGATAGATTAGATGAGTATACATCAAACAGTACTAACATCGATTGTACTGTCTTACTTAACATCGAGGAGATTGATACGGTGATAAGCATGCTTAGTGCAGTAAAAAGATTGTACATTGATTACCAGTGACGACTACGTACCATGAAAGTGATGGCAACAACTATCAGTGAGATAAAAACTGGAGCCGCTAGTGACGATGAAGATGTACGTACTAGCTGAGAAGCAATATGTAACAACGTAACTGCTGACGCCATACAAAACTGTAATGTCCATACGGTAAAGTGGAAATACCATCATCCAACAAATATTGTTTATCGTCATACGAACATAGAGCTCTCTTTTTAGCTACGATAGTGTGGAGATTATGAGCAAAAGATTGAATGAGTGTCATGCTTCTACTCAATGTGTTTGTGTCGAATAGACATTGTCTATAGTCCTTAAATGTCATTGTATTTCGTATAGTTGCCTTTTTGACTCCTTTAGCTCGTTTAACATCACGATCGTTACAAGTATAAGCATAAACCTTTGCTCTCAGTCCGATGAATTCTTTCATAGGAGAACCACCAAGTTCGTCTTTAAAATAACCAACAACTTTCTTATTCAATGATGAATAACATGGATGGCTCTTATCAGAACCGCTGAAATCAAATTTGTGACTTTCACCTCTGATGTCTTCGTAAATATCATCCGTATATACAGCATATGCTAAACTGTCAGTGTCTGTAAATAACAGTTTTGACTGTTCTCCAAGATATCGTTTTTTAAATAATTGTAATGAAAGCCATACATCAACAGTTTTGATAAATCCAGAATACTGAAACCTGCATAGATTGGTCTATTCAACACCAACTCGGGAACAGATCTTTCCACTGCACACAGGTTTTGATGGAAGATTTTACAACTTTTGAATGTGGATTGAGCAACTAGTTTTTTTAATTTCTTTTTGTCACACACCAAGTCTACTTTTCGTCTACCACGAAGATTTTCCAACATCTAAAGGAATGGAAATGAATAATCAAATTTAAAAAACAGTTGTAAAGTAGGTCATCGTTGATTAACAACTGTAGAATAGAAAAACAATACTCCCCTTTCCAAAAAATGAATTGTTAAGAGCCTACCCAATTCCAAATACAATTTTAAATTTCGATTTTAGGAGTTGAATTGGGAATTTGAATGGAATCATCTGGAATAAGTTTGTGGCTGAGTTTAGATACATTGCTCGTTATATGATATAGTTGTTTTTGATACGACGATAACATATCATTAAAATCTATGTCTGTATCATTGATATTGTAATATATTGTTTGGCTTTTGGTGCTTGGTTGGTGGGACGGCTGGCAGTTGACCATAACCAGGGCTAGGCTACCGTAGACAGCAGACCTGTCACCACCAAACAGAAGCTCCGAGGTGCCTGGATGAGAATGACAGGTGGACCTGGTATTCCCACCATACAAGTCCCAAGCACCGCCAGGCACATGTAGCGTTATGACAGAGCAAGCGCCAACTTGACCAATTCATTGGGATCTGTTCTTGTATAGAGAAGGTACGCGTTACTCGTCCATCGTCCCAATGCTTTGATCAAATGAGGAGGTAACCCGTTCTTAGCAGCTACTGTCGCTGCTCCGATGCGGAAACTGTGCGTGGAGTAATTACCAGGTACTTTGGCATTTGTGAAGATTGTTCTCAGCCAGCTTGACATACGCTCCCTTGAGAGTGGCTGGCCTGATTGCAGAAGAAAGAGAGGCCCTGTTTGGCTTCCTCGCAAATTTAGATAGGCCGACATTGCCTTTACTGCACACAAAGGTTGCGAGCCACAACCTATATAGACTTGACAGCATTTTCGAAGCTGGTCTGTTTTTGATGCTTTTATGAAGACTTTCATGCATGAAGGCTTTGCTAGATTGTCCATTGCGATATCTGACACTTGCAGATGTATCTCTGGATTGAATGAACTCATGTTTGGCACTGTAAGCTCTGTTGCTCTCAGGAACCCAAAGTACACCAATGAACGCGCAGCCCAGAACATTACATGGTCAGCAATATTTGGGTTCAACGACTTGTGTATAACCAGCATCAATTGATCGGTGATTGGTAATCTCTGAGTTGTTGTGTAACCTTGTGTTCGTTGGACGCCACGGATCACCTTCTGAAGTTGCAGGGCGCCATTGGTTGGGTCTGGCAAGCCTTTGTCAATAAGCAATGACCATATCGCAGCCAAATATACCTTGATTGACTGATGATTGATTGACTTTGCCAGGTTTGTCACGAATAGGCACAGTGTGCTTTCTTTAGCGGGACACAGATTTGGATATCCAATCTCATGAGAGAATGCTATAAATTTACGCTGTGCTGAAGCATATGAGCGTCGGGTAGATGGTGCCAGACTGTTGACCATGTATTGCTGACACTGATGCTGTAGGGCATTCAGTTCAACAATGCTAGCAGCTGAGGTGGTAGTAGTGTTGGCAGATGTTGCGCTGATGGGGCCAATTGCCTGGAATCCTGCCAATAAAATCGAGATAGTGCATCAGCAATACAATTAGAGTGACCAGGCAAATACTGACATGAGAACGTGAAATTGAAGTGGGCTGCTGCCATCAATAGGTGACGGACAAGGCTCATAATGTCTGCTATTTTTGAAGTTCGGTGGTTTACAATAGCCACCACTGCCTGGTTATCACATTGAAACAAAATATGCTTGCACTGCCATGATGCACCCCATACATAGCAGCTAACACAATTGGAAATAGTTCCTTGCAAGCAACGAACCATTAAACCAGCGTCCGTCGTAAAAGGCACCATAGCCAACTACTCCAGACGCATCTGTTTGGATTGTCACATCATTCACCGCCTCCATGCCTGGATACAGCCAAAAGCTTACACCATTCCATGAGCTAAGGAATTAATTCCACCATTCGAGGTCTAACTTGAATTTCTGGTTGAGACGTATACGGTGATTAGGGGCCTGGAAGCAGCACAGTAAGTTGATCCTACGACGTATGAAAGTTTGACCCGGCCAAACTACCTTAGCGGCATGGTGTAGGACACCTATCAGAGATTCAAGCTCTTTTCGTTGACACCACCGTTTTCCTAGCCAACATTTTATAACCTTATGGATTTCTGCTAACTTTTCATTGGGTAACTTGGCAGTTTGACGTGTGGAGTCTAGCTCAATCCCGAGAATAGTAAGGATGGTTGTGGGACCCATAAATTTATGTGGGTGTAAAGGCAATCCCAATTCCGTGCATTCCTTAATGGCTACCCTGAGGTATTTATTGCAAATGCCTGAATTTGCCGGGCCCACCAATATAAAATCATCCAAATAGTGCGCAATGTGAGATACATTGTGATTGAAGCGTAAAATCCATTCCACTGCCTCTGCAATTGTGTTAAAAATAAATGGGGCAGATCGAAGCCCAAACGGCAAGGCCAAGTCCACAAAAAACTGCTCTTGCCATTTCATTCCCAACATGTGACGGTCCAATGGGTGAACTGCCACATTCCTATATGCGGCCTTCACATCAAATTTCGCCATCAATGCCCCAATTCCACAGATGCTAATCATCCCAATTATTTTATCCATTGTGATATACTCTAGCGTAAACTCCTGCTTGTTAATCCCATCATTTACGCTGAATCCTCTAGGTGAAGACAAATCTACTATCAGGCGCCATTTCCCTGGTTGGCTTTTTTTTGGTAGTACTCCGAAACTGCTCACATGCAAGTCTGTTAATGGGGATTTGGTGAATGGGCCAGCCAGTCTGCCTTTGTGGAGTTCATTTTCCAAATAATTATTAATTACAGTGGGATTAGACTCCGTGGATGGTTTGTTGCGACTGGCAGAGCGCAGTTTCCGGTTACGATGGAAACCAATTCAGAAACCTTGTCGTATTCCGTTCAACACGTAGTCGACAAACTGGCGGTCTGGGTGACTCGCCAACTGCTCTGCGAAACGACCCACGCGCAGTGGTGTGACCTCCTGAACAGATGGTAAGCCAGTGGTTGCTAAAAAATAGAAACGAATATCAAGTTTTCACTACACTATGCCAAAAACATCGCCTCTGTGAGTCTACAGATACGTGTCTAGACCTCGCCGGCAGCCATTTTGTGGCTCATTTATCCCGTCCCGTTCTTTCTTTATTTATTCATCATCTGTTGTTGTTGAGTTGGAAATCTGTTATATATATGATCGCTACTTATTTCAAAATGGTGTAAACGAGGAAGCTCACAAGGTAGCTCTGTTTTTTGTTCTTAAATAAAGGCTGAAACTGGCATGATGTATTTTTTCTCTTCTCTTTTAAAAGAAATATTTCATAATTTAACCAGTTTCCCTTGTCATTGCTTGGGAACATTTTTACACCCAATATGTCTGAAGGAGAAATCACACCGATTTTTCAGACTAGAGCAATGAATTGCTCTTATTTTTCGTTGTTTTCAATTTTAACAGAAAATTATGATTCCTCTGACCTGACTTGATCGTTCATTTAGTGTTTGTTTTTCTTTATGAATCAACGAATAACGCCTTGTTTACGATCGAAAGACTGATTCTCTCGGTAATAGTATGACAGAAATCTGACTATAAATTAATCCAATCAAATCCCTTTCTTGATTCAATGTTGTGAAAGAAGTAAATGATGCAAGTCGCGATCGGTAGTTCATTTTAATTAAATGGTGGTATTTTTTTTTGCACTGCAGCACATGGTTTCTCTCAGAGCTTCCAACCTGGAATTTTTTAAAAGAGGGAGGACACCAAATTTTCCTGACAAATTTTGCGTGATTACTATACTATTTGTATTTTTATCGCGAACCAAGGCTTGGTGAAATTTCTACCTTAATAAATTGTCAAAGAACTAAAAGTAGTACTTAAAAGAGTTGAAAGTTGCAAGAAAGCTCAAAGGCACAATATAGTAGGATACCCATGTAACAATTGAATATAAGTAATATCATTGATAGATAGTCTACTCAACGCAAATGAAGTAATACTGTACAGTACATATAAATCAATCAATCGTAACATAAGATCAATTTATGGATTTTTTAATTTTAACTTTACAGTTACTGTAATTTATTTCTTCTTTCTGTAGCTACCATGCTTTTCATTGTAATCACGGGTTGCCTTTTTACACTTCTCCAGAAGTTCTTTAGAAGGCTTCCATTGATAGCATGGTGTTAAGTTTTCTGGTATATTCATTTTGATGAGCATAATCGAAGCTAGGGTTTTGCCAGTGTCCAATGATGGCCGGAAATCCGTTTTGTTTCTCCCAACCAACGAAAAGACACGCTCTTCACCAGCATTACTGTGAGGGATTGTTAAAATGGACAACGCAACTTTTGCTAGATTGGGGTACACATTTTGTAAATAAGCCCACAATATATCCATCCTATGATATTGTGTGATCACTTGATCGTTTGCATCTACCTCTACTTTTACAAGAGCGTCATCCCACGTAGATGTTGGTATACACTCTTTTTCAAGAACCTTATAAGCAAGGAACTCTTCCTCCAACACATCCATGATTTTGGGGTCAACCAAACTGTTACCGTGGATTTGAGGGAGCTGTTCCATTGCTGTTGTGACATTGTCAAACGATGCAGCACCTCTGAATTGGAAGTCAACAAATTTGCAATTGTTGATAAGCATATTTTCTAACGGGAGCCACTTCTTACAATACTGAAATGAGTTCAAGTAAAAAGCTCTAACGCTTGAATAAAAGGTATCAACTTCGTTTTCTGTGATATCTCCATTTTCAAACAGCTCTCTCAACCGTTGCTTTGTTTTAAAGCCGATTGCTAAGAATTCATCTTCTTTCTGATTACCCAGTTCCAAAGATAGCGTTTGATAAGAGCCACCTTTCTGCTTCTCTTCTGTCAGTTTATCGGGATTTACAAATTTTAGAATCAGTTTCTCCATAAACTTGTCCATTTGTTCTTTCAATAGATGCAGAAGCGGATCCTCCCTCTGTAAAAATTTATTGAACACACAAAATCCTGTTAGGCACGAATTGAAAAACCATAAATATAATTCCGTCATTGGATTACTGAAAGCCTTTGCTAGCCTCTGGAATCGTGCTTGAGGATGATCCTCTGATGCAAAGTATGACTTTAATCCTTCGTACTTTTTCAGTTCTC
Organism: Haliclystus octoradiatus; assembly: GCA_916610825.1. NCBI lineage: Eukaryota > Metazoa > Cnidaria > Staurozoa > Stauromedusae > Haliclystidae > Haliclystus > Haliclystus octoradiatus. Next base: position 10,355,082 of record OU744451.1, read on the forward strand.
TATCAACACACTGCTCTAAACTCAGCCATCTGACAGAAACATGCTTAAGTATTGATTCATAATCAGAATCACAAAACTCAAAATACTCCTTCAAGCTGTTTTTTCTTTTAGTCGACTTGTCGAACCAGAAATACAGGTCAACAAGGTGGTCTTCCACATCAAATTGACAAATTTTGGAAAATTGGGTAGCACCTTTTAGTGAAGCATTGTGAATAATGTGGCAATGACATCCAGCAATGAATACATTATTGTTCTTTTGCAACACCCTGCTCTTTACCGAGTTGTGCTCCCCAATGTTGGCGTTTGTATTGTCCACCCCAAGTGCGGTGACATTTTTCCAAGAAATGTCATGCTCAGCAAAAAGTTTGTCTACACTTGAAAAAATACTTTCTGCAGTTGCTGATGATTTTCCACTTATAAGGTTGATATCGACAAACTTTGTCATAATTCGGTTGTAATTTACATCAAAAATACGAACGGTAATGGGGTACATTTTATCAATACTAGAGTCATTTGTTCCATCAATCATGAAACTAAAAGGATTCTGCTTCATTTGAATGATAACATCCTCTTTCAATGCTGCCCCTACACAATTTACAATTGCAGACGTCTTTGTTTTTGCGCAGGAAAATTTTTCAGCTGCCTTAGAGCCTTTGAATTCCTGCTTGATAAACATTGTTAAATGATCAGCAAGGCTAAAAAATGTATTATGCTGCACTATCATCATTGCCATTCTCACTTCTGCTAGAATTGAAGGATGAGAAGACACAGTTTTCTCAACTCGCGGTCGACTTTTACTGAAGAATGCAGAAATCCTTGAGCCCTTTGCATGCTTTTCATTGTTCTTGTGTTTTGGAGTTGCTGCAAAAGTCAAGAGTAAAATATAATTCAAGTAAAAATGTATTTCAAACAATGACATTATAGTTAATATCTGAATTTGAGAATTTATTTGCTTTGAATATTCATACAAACAAAAACATTGACAAGAACGCAAGACAAAGAAAAGATAGAGAAGCAATATTGCTTCGATATTGGAGCCAAATATTGTGGCTTCATTAGGTTCGAAAACAAAGATTACGGTGTACATTCTAAATAACTAAAAATTTAATTTAATTGTAATTTACCTGCATGCTTCTCTATGTCATTGATCCCTCCCCGAGAACATGAAAGCACAGTGTTACAATAAGTGCAGTGAAACTTGTACTCAGCACTAACAACAGCTTGCTTTGAACAAGGCTGAACAAATTGATATTTAGAACACCAATCGCTGCTAAATCGTGTTAAGTATTTTTTCTTCTTTGCAAGTGGTTCTTTAGAGCTGGACGAACTTTCCTCATTGTCAATGACATCGTCTACGTCAGAACTTTCGACTTCAGAATAATTAGCGTCAATAGAATCATTTTCGGATAAATAATCAGCCATCTTGCAATATTTTGTTTGATCGTGCTGCTACGCAACCAGAAGTAGTGCAATGAATGTTTTGATAGTGAGATTGGTACCAAAATAGAGATTACATCATCTTCAGAAAAGGTGGAACAGAGGCAATTCAAAAATGGCGAAAAGAGGTTAGCGAATAGACTCGTCGGGAACATAAACAGTCACTGTCTACGACGGTAATAAAATCTTTACAAGACTTTGATACGCTCAACAGCTTCAGGATTTTTTATATTGAAAAGTAGCAAAAAAGGCAACAAAATCGGGAGATTTGTATTGAATTTTAAAAAGTCGGGAGAGCGGGAGAAATGTGTGAAAATAGGGAGACTCCCGATTAAATCGGGAGGGTTGGAAGCCCTGTCTCTGTTACGTTTCACATATTGTGGTTTCTCTGTTACGTGTCCCTGCCGCGACTCGTGTTACAATCAAAACTGAACACAAACACTGACAGCACCCGATCTAGCCTGGGAGGCCCCTAGACAGAGCCTCTGGGAAAGGTTATTTTTTCTGATCCTTATATTATTCTTATTATTTTTTCCTTGCGCCTAAAGACCGTAAGGTTTCGAAAGAATCGCTGTAAGTCTATGGTTGAAAGAAATTGCATACTTATATGAATGAATGTTATATGCTGAAGTTAGTGGACCTGATATATCCGTTAATCGACTTAGTTAGGTCTGAGTATATAAGAGTATAATGTTATAATGTTACACGGCGCCTGAACCTGACCTATTGACTTATCGTTTAGGAAATTGTATAATTGTTGGACACAATTCCGACCACAGAATGAAAAGACGACAAGAGACAACAACGACTAAATCAAATGTCAATATTGTGAGCAATTGATAGCAGCAACATAACAGTGTAGATAATTGATAACTGAACCTTTTGGTTTACAAAATTTGTTGTAAGATTTAAGTAGATTAAAATTTAGATAGATTAAAAGTAGATTAGAACATTGTACAATCTTTGAATTATTATTGTTGTTAGAAGATAACAAAAGGATATAAAAAACTATTTTTATTGTTGTTGCATTCCTTGTGACTTGTTACAACCTGACAGATTGAATCACATAGAATGTCCTATGTTACTTTGCTAAATGGGTTATATACGTTGTGTATTATTTTGAATCTTTGTATTGGCATTGCGGTTGTTGTAGTTGGTCGATGGCCCGCCCTTACGGAGGCAGTTGACAAATGGGTGGTTAAAATTGCAGTTGGAGCATTTATGTACATTGCGACACAAACCTTCTTTGTACGCACACTGACCATCGTTCCACGACCGGCAGATACGAGAGTCCCGTACGGGCTGTGTGTTTCGCTGCTGTTGAGTCCAAGAGCTTGGGGCGCTGCCAACACTAGCAGAACGTGCAGCTGACCACGCCGTATGAAAACTATATAATTGAGTATTCAACAACGACCAGTCTGTGAGCTGTGTTGCAGCCGCATATTCTCGAAATGCCCTATCATAATGTAACCAACAGTGGCCAGAGAACTGGCGGAATGTTCTAATTATTAGAAGTTTGTAAAGGGATAAATCCCGCCAGCATGGCGGACAGTAAGTAGTGGCAATCATCATGTATATTCCGAATGCTTCAACCCATGACAATATGTCATTCGTTGCTCGCCGTGATCTCTTTTGGGTAGTGGTCAGAACAAGCATGCCATTGAGCATGACTTGGGGCTCCGGCTCGCTCTCTGTTAGTTCTGAAGGTAAGAGCTCACCGATATCCATAAATTTCCCGGTCACTATCTGAGTTACCAGCTTAGCCGGCACTTGCGAACAGCCGGGCCCTAAAATAAACGGCTGGTGAAGGACAGGAGTGCTCTGGGGGGCAACGGCAGTTTGAGTTTGAATGTGAGGGGACAAATTAGTTGATGGCATCGATAAAGGGGGAGGATTGCTGGACAGAGAAGAACTCACTGCGGAAGCAGCATCGGTAGCTGAGACTGGCATAGTAAACGTGTCCACAAAATTCTGTACCGATTGACATTCAGACATACCTTCTGGTTGTTGAACCGCTGTAGCTGTCGGCGAGGCATGAGGGGCCAGAATACTCTGGAGAGATTGGACAACTTCTTGTGCCGCTTCTTTGACGATAGATTGTCGATCTTGCGCAGGAAGTAACGAAGTCCCACCTTCTGGTACAACGACGGTTGAGGGCGACTGCATCGCCGAAGCGGCGTCACAAGAGTTTCTAGTCTTTCGCTGAGCAGGCATAGTTATGTTATACTTCAATGTTATACTTTACTGACGTTTTACTACAGTAGATAATTCAATCCAGAATAAACCACCAACAACGAATGATAGATAATGTTTAAATAATGATGAATAATGTTTTAGAACACGGAAACAGGATAAATATGAGTAGATATACATAGTAAAACAGGATCAATATGAGTAGATATAGTAAAACAGGATAAATATGAGTAGATATAGTAAAACAGGATAAATAAGAGTAAATATAGTAAAACAGCAACCAGTGCTTAAATAGATAACGATAGGAGATCACTATCAAAGGCAAGATCTTCACGATTCTCAAAGAGGTAGCAACATGAAAATTCAAGAGCTTCTCGAAAGCAACTAGCACGCTAGGTCACAATGGCAAGAGTGATTGACGCATCCAGCCTTTTGGGACATGCGCACACATACAAAGGGGTACTGTTACACTCACCGACTCGTATTGCTTCAGTAGTCGATCCGCTAACCTGCTGCGGTTTTATCATTGCATCTTGTTCACTTCCGCTACTATTAAACAGGTCCTAGGTAGCCTAACAGTAGCACACCATACATCATTTTAACTTCACTTAAATCTTTGATTTAACCACATGATGAAATGATGACTTGTTCAGGTACCAAAGGATAATCTGAATGAGCGTCATGATAACTTGAAGGATAACTTAGATCACATTCCAGGATATAACCACGATTAGCAATTGCAGTAACATCAAAGTGTGTGGTTTGTTCATCGTTGAGCCAACGGAAATCTCCAATCGGAAGGGGTTGTGACATTGCCCAACCATAGAGATTGCTACATAAATGAAATCAAAAAACATTACATCACTTGAGTGTTGTATATAAGTAGATAGTGTACCATTCATTTCATTATTGAAGGAAGATGCACTCACTTTGCATCGAGGTATATCAGATAAGCATTGTTAAGGTCAGAGTCATAATCATCTAAACCAGGGAAGTTAGCCTTTGCATATCTATGGTTGATTGAAGATACACCACCACGTAAACTTTGCTCAATGAATTTATACATATCAATATCTGAAAACAATTGTAAGTTGGGTTGACACATTTTGAGAGCAGCAACCCAAGAGAAACCTGGAAGTTGAATCAAAAATGTTAAAAATGATCTTATGTATTCAACAATAACCGCTGAGTGTTGACATACCTGGTAATAAGTAGAAGTGGGCAGGATCCAAGTGAAAGTCACATAGACAAGTTTTTCTAAATGACTCAAATACATCTGCTAATTAACAAAAGCACATCTGTTAAAAGATAAAAGTCATGGAATTCACCAAGATTATTCATACCAAATTCATTGAAAACGTGTTGAGCGTGCAGTCTCTTGATAATCTTCTTCAGACACGTTTTCTTCTCTTAATGAACTGAAGAACTCTTCGTGTGGTGGCAGAGACGTCTCATCAAATTGTAACCAATTATCGAAATACTCATATGGGTAGACTCCCTTACGTGCCATCAATTTCAATTTGCCGTCTACATCTGTTGTTCGTTGAATTGATTCTAGATACCGGTAGTGACGAGTTGATATCAATTGGTGATTTTCGAGATTACTAACCAACGCACCTAGACTTAAATTTAGAAACTGTAAAGAGTCTATAAAGGTTATGTCGCCAATACTGAATGATACATATGATTCCATGTTGTTTGGAATACATTTGATGCCCTTGTAATGTCTTTTTAATTACAGATAATATGTGATGATAATCATAGCCGCGAAGATTGTGTAGAATGCATGGAATTCTTATTCTAGCTGGATTGATTCTGTAGTTTAAATTACATGATCTATGAGCTGCACCACGAAATGCTCCAGTCAAATGATCATGATCGCATACTTTTGCATTACCATATTTAAAGAATTTAGGATCATGGGAATACGTAAAATCTCCGTTCCCACAAATATGGCATATGGTGCTGAATTGTCTTTTCGTCTTCAGTCAATTTCATAGGGTCAATGTGTTGTAGGATTTTACGGAGCTTTTGACCTTCTTCTAATACATAATCAATAAATTTCTCCATTGAATTTTCACCTCTGTACAAATGAGGAGGTCTGTTATGGTATTTTGGAATCAATGATTTCAATATGATTCCAAATCCACAAGGTATGTGATTTTGCACAATGGTGGTTGACGAAATTGACTGATCTGGAATACACATATCTGTTTTTGCTAGTAAGGCTTCTGTATCAGCATAAAATACAAACGGAAGTTGGAGTTGTGTGTGAATTTGTGTAAATCTCAATTCATCCTCTCTCTTTTCTCTCTTTAAAGTGTTCTTTTTTTGGTAATCTTACCCGTTGTGCTCCTATCAATTGACATCGTCTCACATGCTGATCCCTCACTCTGCTGGTTTTAAAACCTTGTAAACAATGATAACAAAAAAATATTTTTCCATGATGGTTGCTATGTTGCTTGCTCAATAGTCGACTTATACCGATAATTGTAACATAATGGTAATTGGGTTTAGACATCAACAAATCTTCACCAGCAAGGTCATCATTATCATCATCATCATCATCATCATCATCATCATCATCATCATCATCATCATCATCATCATCATCATCATCTGTTAACAACATCAAATTTACGTGACGTGTAGAATTGAAAGTTTTTGATATTCTCAATGGAATGACAAATTTTTCATGTTTTTTGTTGCTGTTCGAATCAGTTTCATGACATTCATCTTGGTTATCATCCTCATTTCTCTCTACATATCCAAAGACATGAACACTAATACTGTTAATTGTCTCAAATTTATTAATATCCCTCAATTTCATAGGAAATGACAAGCCATTGAGATTGAGTAATTGTTCAAGTGGTTTATAATGAGGTACACGATGTGGTTGAAATTTACGGGGAACTTTTTCAAGAGCTGCAAGGACAGCCCATACGAAACATTTTTGATCCAGATCTTGGACATTAACTATAGCCTTCTTTTTTGCTAGTTCAGTTGGTAAAGGAAAGTAAGATGAGGCGCGTAAAGGGTCATATGACACAATGTCAACATCAACATGATTGAAACTATGAAGGATCCAACCAGATCCAGTTTGTTCAATTTTATCTAACAACTGATTAAAGCCGATATTGAGAAACTGTTGTAGTCGTTGCTCACCATCATGAGGTAAGTATGTGAACACCTCTGAACGAAAAACCACTGCAGGATCTGTGAAATCATCTAAATCTGTTACTCTTTTGAATGTTACAGAAATTGTGATGAAAAATTTGAAACCGTTACGAGAGTGTCCTTCACTCGTAAGAATCGGTTTGGACATTCCCAAAATGTGTTTAAGATGATCAAGTAAATTTTAATTGTGAATTACTTCAAACAGCTTTCTATAGACAACAATAGCTTTATCACAGGATTGATTATATAATGAAGGTACATCTGTTATTTCAGTGGTTAGAGCAGGCAATGTTAGAGTAGGTGCATCATCATCATTTTCAGGTTCAATAAGATTGCGGACTCCACCTACTTGATTCAGATGAACGTCATGTGTCGATGATGGGCAACCATGACGTAGATGTAGATGTCGTCTATGAAATGCCTTTGAACAATCTGGACAGGAAAATGGTTTTGTAATACCATGTTGTCGATGATGAATGAGTAATTGTTCTGGATCAATAAATTGGATTCCGCAGATAGATCACTCCAGATAGTAGTATTATCATCATCATGATCAGTATCACAATTCAATATCAATTCCTTTTCTTCGTCATCCCAATCACTCCAAATCATTCCATCATCGACATAATCATCATCATCATCGTCATCATTATCCTCACCATCGTCATCATCATTATCACTATCGTTATCGTCGTCATCATCGTCACCACCAGCACCAGCACAAGCACCACTACCATCACTATCATGTTCGCCGCCATGTCCATCATGTCCACCAGCATCATCATGTTCATCATTCCCACCATCATATCCACCACTATCATGTCTATCATCATTTATCACCATCGCCACCACCACCACCACTACTACTGTGACTATCTGAACTGGTGTCATCTATAACATCGACATTCGATTCACTGTGAATTTCGTTGTTGTTTTCTTCATCAGTTGCTGATGAACCAAAAATTATCATTTCATCGTTCATAGCGTCTTGGAAGTTTCTCACAATCTCTGAGAAACTCATTTCAGGTTCCAATTGATCAGTTATAGGAGTGGATGACAGACCATCGAACAAATACTAAAAGTGAGGAAAGAGTGGATTGTTAATTTCATGCTGAGTGAATCACGTGACACAATGATCTCTTCTTTTTTCATTTGATTATACCTCCTCATTATCAGTCGCGATATCATTCAAAGTTTGTAGTTCTGGTATGTAGTCGTCATATTGACAATTAGAATAACCTTCTTGAGATGTTAGTGATTGCAAAACGTCATTGAGATCTATACTCATTATGATATCATTATTCTCATTACATTTGCTCTCGTTTGATTTGTTGTGAATGTTTTTTAAATGACGAGATAAATTCCACTTTTTGTGAAGTAGCGATCACAAAATTGACATTGCAAGTCATTTGTATTTTCTTGCATGATGTGATACAATCCTTGCTGTTTGACCTGTAAAGACAGTAGGTTCAAATGAAATTGCTCAGTCGTTAAGAAAATGTCGAACTATATAGATATACGTCTTCATTATTCTGCAGTGGAGGAAGGGAGGCAGGAAAATCATCATTCATTATACGCTTGTTACAAAACTTGAAAGAAATGGTCACACCAGAAATTAAACGGGTGATCTGATGCTACATGAAGCATCAGTCAGAATTTTATGAAGCCCTTATGCAATTAAACATAACAGTGGAATACATTGAAGGTCTACCTGATAATTTGGAGTCAAAATTCAAGGTCGGGACGCCTACAATTACAGTGATAGATGATATGATGGATAAAGCTGCAAATAAAGTAGTATCGTGTATGTTTTTTCGTGGTAGACATGATGACAACAGTGTTATATTTCTCACTCAGAACTTGTTTCATAAAGATCAAAAGGTAATTTCCCTCAACTCCACATACATGGCCATCTTCAAAAATCCTAGAGACCGGTCTTAGTTTTTATTTCTTAGTAGACAAGTCAGTCCTAACAACATACAGTTTCTGCAAAATGCCTATGAGGATGCTTGTATGGAGCCGTACTCTTACGTTTTTATAGATTTAAAACAGTTTTCATATTTTTTGTTTTTCTTATTCATAATAACTCAACCATATGTATCTGATACATAGGAAAGAACTCTTTAAGCATTCTGTAGATGTAGCTTTGTTTCAGTGAAAGCAGATTCATTTCTGACTCAGAGATCCCTGCATTCAACCGGAGAACTAATGCTACTCCCCCCTGCGAAGACAGTTCAGGAGTTCATGAACGTTAAATGCCCCAAATTTTCATGATTTGCTCATGAACTCTTGAACTGTTTTTCGCAGAGGTGTGCTGACAGGAGGATATTATTATTGCATTCATGCCAGCTGTTCTATTAATTGAAATTAAGCAATACAATTAAACCTGTGACAACAGTCACCTCTAAACAGTCGAGTCGCAGCTCTCAAGTCGCAGCTGGCTGTAGAATGTCAACTAGGTCTTTGTGTAGGGAAGTTTTTAAACATGATTGTATGTTTGTCATTTGGCATGTCAATACACCTTTCATCCAAGGTGAAGTAGCTGTGGAGCTTGTACTGTTCACACATCCTGTTGAATTTTTATTTCAATTGCAGATGTGTGAACATACCAAACATGTGTTTGCATAGTAGAACATATTTTCCCAGTAGGGACATGTGTAAGATGAAAACTCAGCAGAATCCAGCTCCACTGTGTACCTGGTACCAAAACATGCTGTACCAGCTGTTACTTCAATATTTCCATTTTCCAACTCACACATCATCAGATGGAAATTATGATCCCAAATGCAGTCTTTTCAGGCAGTGTTTCATGAAAGGGTGTGGGCTATGATGTAGATATGTGGGTATTACCCTTGATAAAGAGCAACCCTCACTGGAAAGTTTCATATTCAGGTCCTCATATCTGCAAATGACAATTGATTGTTTCATTGTTAACATAGTGTTAAACTGCAAGCTTTCTAGCAAAATGAGACTAAATACTTAGTTGGAATGTTTAATCAGCATCATTTATAATGTAAACATATTACAGAATGCAAATTTCAATGGATCAAACTGCCAATACCAAATTAAATTATCAATAAAATCACCAAGATTCCTATCAAATATTTACCTTTCTTAAAATTGCTCTTGAACAGGATTTAAAACACAAACGTTTGATAGATGATTTACTCTTTGTTTTCAGGTATTTATGTTTGAAAAGTCGGTTTTGTTGCTCAACGCTGTTATTTGTTGAATCATTGCTTGGAAGGAGTTAATTCTGAATGCTGCACCATCTCTGGAACAGAACAATGGTAGGGAAACAATGTAGTATGCAATACAAACTGTATTAATTTTAACTGATAATTGCACATCTTTCCTTGTAGCAGCTGTTTTAGTAACAATTCTCAGGTCATTCAGATGTAATTCAACAGGACAATTTGGTAGAGGCCAACTTTCTTTAATTCAGGAAAAGCTGTAATGAATTGTGCCTGATATTTAACAAATGTACAAATTTGAGGACCAGTGAATCAAATGGACTCAGCTATTATATTATTATTCAACTGCAACAGGAGGCTACTATCTGATTTCTAACAGTAACTACTACCATTGCCAAGCATCGGCTGTTACATATTTATACATACAATTTCCTGGTGGAACCAATACCCATTGAACACCTTTTTAGGAGCTTTGTCGATTCTCTTGAAGTCTTTCGTTAATGCATTAAATGTTTGTTCAATTTTTGCCCTTCCAATTCTTCTATTTTTTTATATGCGTCTTTATTTTTAGCTGCACCAATCTCAATCTTCGACAGCCAACGTGTCCAGCTCTGTTCCCAGTGGAAATCACAAAAGTGCATCACAAAAGTGCACTTTTGCATTCTATTCCTTGAATGTTCTTTTAATAGCATTAATTTCTTTGTTGTCGTAATCTCTCGTTTTCAGTAATAAATTATGATATGGGAAATTTGATATGCATACAGTTTGAGATGGCGCTTTATTTCATATGCATCAAATACTCCATCTTCAATCAGATCGGTGATCTCAGATATTATAACTTTATCTATTTTTTGTAATGGACCAGCTTTCTGTAAAGAAATACAACATTTGAAGTGGTGTACTGGAATAATGGAATGGAAGGTTTGGTCTGTAAAGTGAAGGTTGCTTTTACAAAAAGGAACATATAGATGAATCAATCTGAAAAACGAGAGTAAGGGCTGCAACAGAAAGTATTATCTCTAAACATACAATTGTTTCGTTCTTACTGTGTATAATTCTTAAGTCATGTTTTAACTAACCTTTCCTGTGATGTGATTGTGTTTACTGCCGTCTGGTAGTTCAATTTCACATTGGCCAAAGTCTTCCTGTTTATCGTCAATTGCTTGTCTTATCTTACGTAAACTCAGCATGTTTTGATAGCGATTGTCTTTGCTGCAGCTGAAAAAAAGTTTGAAAAGCGTAATTGTATTTTGTAGATATATTTACCAAGTTAGAGTGTAATAAAATTCAGCAGATGTTGCATTTTCATACTTGATGATCCTGTATATAACAGCCAACTACTATAAGAGGTAGATAAATTGAGCACTATGTGAAGGTGGCTTTTTATATACATGATTGCTTCAATAGAAAATACTATTTTAGACATTGTAAAGGTGACCACTATTGAGAGGTGACCACTATAACAGGTTTAACTGTATAACTTACGATATTTTGGCTGCTCTATGGCTTATCTAGACATGTCTGCATCATTATACCATAACTCTAACAAAGACTTTAATAATGATACCTTCAATAAAAGAAAAATCATTATTTATCGATTTTTGATACATACTTTGTGGTTTGTATCTTCATACAGCGTTGTTTATTTGAATGGTCTCAATTCAATGAATAAAGCCTGTTACATGGCAACTCAAGTTCCAGTATATGCAAAATGCAATGCCTATTCTGCGAAACACGCATTTTGTCATTAGGGGTGAAACCATAAGGAGGACAGGGAGCTGTAACCCCCCATAGAGGAAATTCATCTCCTTCGTCGGGAAAAACATGTTGGCACTTTATGCATTTTTGCAAATACTTTCTATAAATATCCCCATATGTTAGGTTGTCAGGGAGATCCTGGTGCCACTGCCACCCTTGTTTGTCGTGCAAAATTGACTTATAATACCCCCTCGGTCAGAAACATAATTATAGTTACAGCCGTGAGCAGGGTCCCATAAAAAGTTAAAGCCAGGACTGCATTCTAGGCTCTGGCTCTGACTCCTGCTCCTGACTGGCAAAAAATTCACTCCAGTCCAGCTCCTGTAAAAATGTGGATACTCCTGCCGTTACACTTCTGCTCTATATTTACACCCATGTTCAGGAGAAAACGGACGCATTGCGAATATTTGTAAACTAGGTAATACTCATTCTGATTCACTTTTTCACAATCCTGGATGTGATTTTTGTAGGCGTCGTACAGTACTCTAGTACAGTTCCTCTTCGGAGTCTACAGTCCGCATAAGCTGCTGGTTTCACACTTCCGCCCTTAGGTAGATTCCGAGCAAGATTCTAGCTAGCCTCACTCCATCACTGCCCTCATTTCCGCGCGGCGCTCACTGGAGTAATGATCTAAGGAATTTCGTGGGTGTTTCCTCTTTTCAATTTCTCGCCCGCTATGACGATTCTGAATAGTCACGTGTCGCCAGTTTAAAAATCAAAAATCTTACAAATTTCATCATGGCGACTGAAGAAGCTGATTTGAGCGCTGCTGATCTTGAAGAATCAGTTAACGTAGAATTAGATGGCACTTGCAGTACACCTGTAAAATATGAACAGAAAAACGAAGAAGCTGATAATAAAACTATCATAGGTTCAGAACAAATCAGGTTTGAAACTGGTCGTTGTCCTGTCAAAAATGTCACAGTTTTCTTGGACCGTGCTGAAGTTAATAGAATTGTCGATCTTGATATAAACTACAATGAAACTGAAGCTGTTGTATATGGTTTACCGTCAGTTATTGATGAAGACTCTGTGAGGTTTGTACCTTCAATTCAATTTAAATATTTCACATTCTTAGTTTGCTAGCGTTTTCGATGATAAATTGACATAGCCTATCAGCTGAGCTTAGCTAAACAGCCTAAGCTTAATAGGTTAGTACGTAAGCATGCCCCTGATTAGACTCTCATTTTTCTATGGTAAGCTGTATCAGTTATCTTTCTGGTCAGCCGCAAAATTTCTATTTTATTCGCTAGTTCTAGATTGGAAAGTTATTTCGTCATCTCCAATGCATTTAACTTGAGGTGTTATTGCGCAAGATTTACAACATGAAATTGATTTTGACTTTTGCTTTACCTATTTCTTTTGCCTTTTGGGTCCCCTTTCGGCTTTCACATAAACAGCAACTATCACTACTGTCGCCAAGAACATAAAAATACCGTGAAATAATCATGAAAATGCCATTATAATTAGCTGAAGATTTAAAAGGTTTATTATAGCCTACTAAGTCGCAATAAATGTAAAAGAATCCTATTGAAACTTGAAAAGAAATTAATTTATAGGATAGGCCTACTCACTTAGGAATTTTGATCAGAAAAGATTAATTCTAGATCCTAACTCTATTTCTATGGCCCTGCAAGTATGGTGATAACTGCGTCTCTTGAATCTGTGAAAACTTGGTAAAAATATACCATTCTTCTGGAACTGAGAGTCATTATCTCACCCTAGCTAAATTACTACCAGATTCAAATATTAAAAAAAATAACATCTCTCCTGATATAGAGTTCAGTGCAGAGGAGATGCAACAATTGTTGAAGTGAAATATTCTGAGAAGGTTTCAAAAGATGACAACGCTGCACAGGTGAACAGTGAGAAGGAAAGTAAAGTGAAGGCCTTACAAGCAAAGATTGATGAGTTCGAAAAAGAAAAGCAATCTGTTGAAGGTACTCTTGCTTCGCAGGAGCAGAAACTGAAGGTGTTGCATGGCTACTCGCAGCGCATTGCTCAAGGAAATAAGGTATGTACAGAAATCATACATTTTCTAGTAGTCAATATATTGTTTTTTGTTAGGTCAATTTTGATTATTTAGTAAGGCCTGGATTATACAGCGTGCATTCGTTTACAGTAAATTGAAAGTTGACTCGCTGCTGGCGTACTTGTCTAACTAGACACGGCTCGCTGTCATTAGCATGGCGCGCTCCAAATCGTGCTTTCACTTTGAAGACAAACTTTCATTGACATTCCAGGGATTCCTCTCACCTTATTTGGTAAAAACCGGGGGTTGATGTCAAGAAAGAAATGTCTAGCCTCTTTTTCTCGGCAGTTGCCTAGTTACTGTTCCGTTTTGGAAATAAACAGATGAATAAACATTGATTTTCTTTCGAATTATTATCAAAATCAACAAAATAATAGCAGGGAAACTATATATTCAGAGCATCTGCACTTCTCAATTGAAGAGGAGAAAAATTCTAAATATTATTAATTAGACAAGGGCACAATGTTATATGATCTTCAGATTAGCCTAAATGTAAACCATTGTACTTTAATTGTAGGACCTAACGATTATTTCAAGGTAAAAAAGCTATCATAGACAATAAATTACAACTATTTTATGACGAATTGTGATTGGAATCACTTTGAAACAATAAATCTATTCCACGAAAGGCGAATACTTGTCAATCGAAAGTCTTCATGCAATTCACAGGAAGTTTTTATACAACTTTTGAGGACGGCTCGCTATGTAACTAGACATTTCCGAAAGCGCGCTCGAAAGCATGGCACGCTCAAAAGCGCGCTGTAGACTCCAGGCCTAAGAGTAATCAATTTTTAGATTAAAACGTCCCAACCACCTGACAAAAACCTGTCGTAAAAGGAGGTGCTGTGTATGTCATAAAGCAAGTGCATACTCAGATCATTTTCAACAATCTTCCTCGTTCAACATCATCAATCTGAATATCTCCTGCAAAAAACAGTTCAGGAGTTCGTTAACATTTCATGAAATTTGGGACCATTTAACTTTCATGAACTCCTGAACTGTTTTTCGCAGGGAATGCGCTAAATTTTTGACCTCATACCACTTCCTATTAAAATAATAGAAAGTTGTGATAATATGTTGATGTTTCAATCTTTGCAAATCTTCTGCTTCCTTTTTTATGGAATCTTCTGGAACTAAACTTTTTGTGATGAGCTTTGTTTGCATAATAATTTTGGAATAATTTGTAGGCCTAGGGGAGAGCAAAGTGAATTGAAACAAATTTTCTTAAAAAATTATTGCTCCAAAACGACTCAGGTAAAGCTCGCAGTTTTGGTATCGAATTGTAGTTATTGTCTGATTTTATAATGCAAAATATCTGAATAATATCAAATCAAAGTCGAAACAATTTAGCGGAAGAATGACATTTTTTCAAAGTCGGGATTTTACGAAAATGTGGGGTGAAACGGAATGATCGCAAATTTACCATTATTTCATCGAATTTCTTCAAGTAAATTGAATATCATTATCATAACTGTTGACCCTTTGAAAATTGATAGCAACTATGATAAATTAGATAAATAAAGAAACTTACTTTCAAATATGTATTTATTAGATTATTATTTTCCACGCAATAACATGTGTCTTCGCAAAACATCATAACATCTTCACATACCAGCAAAAATTTTCAAATTTAAGTTAGCCTATAGTTGAGAGAATATGAGTAAGGTAAATCATTTAATTGATTTTTGGTTAGATTTAAGCAATAAAATATGAATAAAACAACATCTAATTCCATGCAGTCCTTCGAAAATTATCTTTCCTTCCGATGGTGTCAAATTCAAGGAAACCACTCATGCAAATGTTTTGTTTACATTATATATAATTCACACTGATTCACGAGGGAAATAATAAGTCAAACAAGTCAATACTAACTCATTAATTTTACGTTGAAAATAAAACTGTAATAAAAATAAAAAGGTTATTTACTAATGAAAAGCCTTACATTGACTGTAATTGTAATTGTAATGACAATTGTAACTATAATTGAAAAAAAAATTTCATTTGAACCAATTTAATGGATTAAAATGAAGGATTTCTTCTTGATGTCAAAATCAAAGGCGGAGTAACAACAAAGCGAAGCAATGTGAAGCCAGACTGTGATTGAAATGTTTCCCGTCGTGTTCCATTCAACCCCTTCGTGAACCTTGCAACATAGACCAACATAGACACTACTTACTGGAAAGTTTGTTGGAAAAGGCTAAAATAGCAACTGCTAACATCGTAACACGGAAATTCTCTACACAATGTTATGCAATAACACCTGATGCGTGAAGAAATGAAATGAAATCGAACGCGATGTAAAAAGCGAATGACTTACATCGCGTGTACAAATTTTCAAAGCCTTATAATTTTTTATTTACTTTATGTATCAAAATGAAACTTTCCACAATGTTTAGACTAGATATAGAAACAATGTTCTGCTACAATTTTGTAATTTTTGAGTCTTTGGAAGTTGCGTATTCCGATTCACCCCCGTTCCATTTCACCCCGCTTTCCGCTACATAATTAAATTTGAGCTGGTATTAGCAATCTTTTTGAACATATTTTTTTTTAACTTTATTAATTTGCAGGACTGTGATAAGGTTACTGAGTTGGTAGAGAAAAAGGTATTGGATAATGTTGCGACATTTCTCGAATATTGGTCTGTTCACAGTGAGAAGATTAACAAGCAATTGTGTGCAACTAAAGAAAAATTGTGCAATGTTAACAAGGAGATTGATACAACTAGGAAAGAACTTAATGAAATCGCACCATCATCTTCTGGTGACAAAAAAGAAAGGTTAGTTTGATTTGTTGAGATAGGATACTGTCATGCTCACCATCATCTTCATTTATTTATAACTCATATTCACCTGTTGTTTATTAGCCTGCTTAGAAGTTGATCATCATTTGACGTCTTTATGCCAACATCCACATATCATTCCATTAAGGACATCACAGCATTAGCGGGAAATGACTATCCGGGTTCCTGGGCTAGATATCCTGGGCCCACTTGCGTCGTAGAATATTCAGGCATGAGAATTTTCAGACTTTTAGTGGATTTCAGACTATTTTAGACCTAGTGAAACTCTAGTTATTGCTTTTTCATATTGAAATTTTTCAAGATATTATAGAAATCAGACTATTTTTGAAATTTCAATTCTCATGTCTGAATATTATCATCAACAATTAAACCTGCAAGCAAAGCCAAAATCTTATTCTCTGGCTAAATCCATTCGTTGCAAGTATAAAATAGACCTTGCCTGACTTCAAGAGAATTTTGAATGACCATGTTTTTTTTTCTGTTACTCACAAATGCATAATTATTTGCTCAACATTAACATTAACAGTAGACCTACCATTTCATAGAATTTGCAATTTTCTTTGACTTTTTAGGACTGTCTCAGTAATGCTTGAAGGAGCTGTTAAAGGAAAGGTTCAACTGACGTTATCATACGTTGTTAAGAATGCCAGCTGGAGTCCTGTTTATGATCTACGAGCATTTAGTAAAGATAATCTATTACAGGTAATATGGTAATCTGCATACCAGCCCCAAGGTTTCTGACTCATCCATAGGGTTCGTGAAACAACATGGGATTTTGTGCCCAACTTACACCTAAATAAAGTTAAACTGTTCACATCTCTATTATTCTCACACTGTCACAGAATATCAATTGTCATAAAATCACAATCCTTTGTCAAACACATCATAACTAGCAAGAACGATTTTCAGCTTTTGCTGCTATCTTTAGAAAATTTAAAATGGGATATACAATAATACAAATATCTCAAACAAAGTTAGTTAGAGGTGAAATGTTTGTTGACAAATCATAAGATGTAGCTAACTGTTGAAAATAATCTAGCCTTCAACAAATTATTCAAGAAACAGAAAGAATATTGCAGGAAATATTACAAAAGTGTCTACAGAGCAATAAATGTAATAAATGATGCTTTAAAACTTTTAAACCATGCAAGTTGCAACCATAAGTACATATAGAGTTTTCTTACCTTGATCCCCAGACCACATATTACTGTTTGCTTCATCTAATATATGAAAGTTTTGCCTTTCCATTAAAAAGTAATACCGAAATTCAAAGGAGGATTCTAATGTTATCTAATTGTTACGGTTTTCTATTTTTATGATTTCGCTTACTTGTATTGTAGTATGAAAAAAGAAATTTCAGAATACTATCTCAATTTTCAAATGGTTTCCAAATTTTGTTTCAGCTTTTGTACTTTGGTATCATCCGTCAAACCACAGGTGAAGACTGGGAAGATGCATTAATATCATTGAGTACAGCAATGCCCAGCGTTGGGGGTAGTGCACCAGATGTCCCTACTCAAGAACTGTCAATTGAGTTCACATATGCAAATGATAATTATTCATTGAAATCTTCAGGTTTCTCATCTATGCGTAAAAAGTAAGTAATGCTTTACAGTTCCAATTCCAAAGATCATCTATTTAGCATCCAGCCTGTGACAGATGCTTTATGTCAGATTTTGCAGTGGAGAGGACAAGGGAGCCTTGGAAGAGGGGTGATTCTTGTCAGTGAGTGCCAGATTAATATTTCCAGTTGCGTTTAGCACTGCATTCAAAAGGCTCAAACAAAGTTTTTCCGGCAATTTTTTAAAGTAACACGCTTTATTTGGGTTATTATTGACATTTATCTAGAAATGAACCTTGAACTTATCAAATATTCAAGGACTGACTTTACAGACATTTGGCCTTCATTATCCGAATTTAAAAGGGAAAACTGCTTTGAAAATTTCCTCTTTTTCCTTATGTATATGTAGGTTAGGCCTTGCTTTACTTATTTTTCTTTGATGTAATATTAGACGCAAGGCACCAAGTAGTGGCATGTTGAATTCTGCTGCTCAAGCATCAAAGAGTTTAGTGCGAGGCATGCTCATGAGTGACGAAGTGTCAGATGATGAATACAATGCAATGGTACCAGCAGCAGTAAGTTTTGAACCATCAATGATTAGCTTAATAATAGACCTACGCTTGTATGTCAGGATGAAAACATACGCATTTAGGATATATACCTGTGGTGATATGAATAACACAGACACATTACTTGACAATTGGGCTAATTTGTGTCACTCTTACCGTATGCAAGATTTGTGTTACCCCTGTATTACTCCCATCGCAATTGATAATTCAAATCCATCTTTCCTCTGGAACTGCGTTATTGATAGTGCCAAGCGGTATCAATCAGTTGACCCATTCTAAAATTACCAATCGTGATATCAAGTTCAAATTGTAATATCGATTGCGTTTTTGAACCTAGTTTTGCTCTGCGTTGATTTAGTGATTTGGTGTCAACTCTAAACCAATAAAATTGATTGAATTATTGCAATTTCGCTACAATACAATGTTATTTATTTTTTCAATTTTAGATATCTGAAGGCGTGACAAGTACATGTTTTGAAATTCTGCGGCCATCAACAATCAAGAGTGATAATTCTGATCACAAAGTCTCGATTAGTTTGATTGAGCTTACTCCAGAATTTGAGTATGAGATAGCACCCAAACTTGTCGCACATGCTTTCCTCAAGGCCAGTGTCAAAAATGAATCTGATTATGCTTTGTTGGCTGGTTCTGCGAATGTCTTCTTGGACAACAATTTCTTAACCAAGGTAAGTTAACACGCAGCTTCTTAAATATTTCTATTATTAAATCTTGTGAGTTTTGTTGGGTTTGTACCTATTTCATGACAGACACTACAGTATATTATAGCAACATGATACTGCTATGCAAAAGGTAACGTTTGTTGGTTAATAAGGAAATACATCACTCTTGTGAGTTGGTTATCGGAATTTAGATCCACAAGTTTAATAACAACAAATGAGAAATCCATATCGTAAACGAGGCCGCCTCGTTTACGATATGGATTTCTCGTTTGTTGCTAGAGAACGAGTGGGTCTAAATTCCGATGGCCCACTAACTAACAAAGAGTGATGTAATCATTTTAATAATCATGTAACATAACCTTTGTCTGGAACATCAATTGTCTCTCATCAATTTCCACACAACAATGACTTGTTTTCTAATTTAATGGTTCATTGATTTTTCATTAAATACAATTTGAATAAAATTCGCCGTGCAGGTATAGCTCTATAACCGCACACGTGCTGGTATAGACCTATACCCGAACGCTTTTAGTGGTTGCCATGGAATGTCGTGGGTTGTCTTGACATAACTGCTAAACACGTGGTACAAATCCACCAATCATGACTCGAGTTTTTTTCACGTGATTATTAATACAACTTATTGCACTCATATTCATTTTTCTTCTCTGGTCCTATAATTATTGTGCACAGCTGCACAACTGAACCAAAACATCAGTCATGGGTTTCATTTTCATATAAATTTCTTTTGATTAGAAGTAACATCGAAGATAACTAATAAAAACCATTTGAATCATGAATGTGATGACTCCATTATTCTATTACCATTATCATTATCATATCACTAAAAATGCTTGAGACTACATCGTTCAGTTTTAAGAATGCAGATATATAATTCTTGAGAATGTAGGCCTAAATATATAATTCTCAAAAATTAGGTATTAGCCAAGCCTTAGATATATAATTCTCAAAAACTAGCTAAACCTTGAGAATGTAGATATGTAATTCTCGAAAATTAGCTAAACCTTGAACATGTAAATATATAACTCCAAACATTAGCTAAATTGAAATATCTTTATTTTTCATGGGTATTTTATTTGTTCCATAGTCAACCCTTGGTGCAGTGAGTCCATCTGAAAAGTTTCACGTTTCGCTCGGTGCTGATCCATCTGTGAAAGTGACCTATCATCCAGTGAAGAAATATCAACACAACATCGGTATCTTTTCTAAATCTACCAAATTGAATTATGAACAAAAGATTACTATCAATAATACAAAAAGTAAAGCAATCACTGTCAAAGTCATTGATCAATTGCCAAAGAGTACAAATGATAAAATCAAGGTAATATTGAATTTATTTTAATATGCACTTTCAACAATGTCCAATGTATCATTTGATGCACTGACGTGCTACGGTCCAAGAAAACTAGGCCATTCCTAAAAATTCAAAGTTCTTTTCAATGCTTATTTTTCAAAAATTTTTGTTAATTGCCATTTTTGAAATTATAGTTTTGAAATATGGAAAATATTCAAGTAGACTCGATTTTAATTTTGTATTTCAAAGGCAGGAATTTCAAAACCTAAAAGTACATTGATCAACAAATAACCCTTGTATTGCATTTTCATAGAAATTATATGTATTGTAGGCCTAACAGTATTCCAGAATTTAACATTGTATTCAAAACGTATCTCTAACAATCTATGGTTTCAAATTGTTTCCAAATCTAAAAATGGTTGAAAAATCCCTCAGGTCAATCATATCACAAGCCTGATTGGATCTGTGTCAGAAATAGCTAATCATAATCAAGGTTTCAAATTCAATTAGCGTCAATGATATTGATACGATACTCTGTCAATTTACATGTTGACCCAGCATATTTAACTTCATTTTCTAGCTTTTCAAAAACAGTAACACATATTTTCAGAAAACGAATACATCTTCTTTTATACATTTGTTGCTAGAAAATTTCTAGTTTGAGTGCATTGTGCGTTGTTTATTTTCTGAAATTATGATCTCGCTTAAATTCCTATCATCTTAATCCTACACATCAGCAGGGTCCGACAAAAGGTTCAGCCTTCTGGAATCTTCGAGGCATTTAAGTATTTTCTTCTGAATTATATTCTGAAAATTGAACCTTTTGACAGCAGTGCCTACAACCCAAAATGTCATCAAACGGCCCTGGAATGTGCTTCTATTGCCTACTGGGTAAAAAATGGCCCTGCATCTATACCAGTATTATTAAAACAGTCTAAACAGAGAGCTGTAATTTAATGAATTAATCTACTTTGAAACATGGCTGGGATATTGATGTTTTCAAGCATATTTTAACCATGATTCTCTTCACTTATTTAGGTTCATCTTACATCTCCTGATATCCCTCCTGTTACATCCAAAACAGATCCACGTGTCATTCCCCCTGTTCAAATCAACAGCAAAAACAACATTGAATGGCACACCAAATTAGAGCCTGCAGCTAATAAAGATCTAGTGTTTACCTACACAGTAGAATATCCCCCTGGTCTATCAGTCTCTGGTCTTTAAACTTGTCTGCTGCGCTATTTAACTATCATAACGACTAACTTCAAAGTACAAATTATGGTCTGTTGGGTGAAAGGTCTCTCTTTTGCTGATATCTTCAAATATTGCTGGGTCAAACCAGAATTAATTAATTTAGGAAATATTGCATGCGTTACAGTACATACAGAACTGATATCTCCTTACTGATTTTTTATTCATTTTCTTTGCTTATGTTTAACGTTTTTCTGAAACAAAGCTACTTTACTACAATTTTAACGACCAGCTCAAGCTTTGAGCTGATTAACATCTGTCTTTCAAATAAGCTATTTACTCTCATACTTCATCTACTTATCATTTGTTCATTAGTATGCCATTACATAATTTTGTAGTAGATGCAATTCAAAATTGCCTAAAAATCAAATATTATTTAGGCCACCTATTTATTATCATTTAATTTTAATCAATGAATTCTCAATCAATATAATGAATTAATTAAACACTGTTTTGTAATCCAATTCTTCAATTATAGTATCTCTATTCAAAATTTTGAGTGATATTTATGTGTTTATGAAGATGTGTTATTTGTTTCACTTTCAAGGTATCCTGTAAATCCCCTAGTGGTTGGTGTATCCCCAGGTAAACAAAACGTATATAAGAATAATGACGTTCCGTGAAGAATATTTGACACCATATATATTCCTGTCACTTGGATTTTTAGGGAGTATATACTTTAATCAAGGGGGCATTCAATCCATAAAGTGAAGGTCCCCTGTAAATCGCTGAAGTGGTTCATCTCAAACAAACACACAACATATACAGATTCAATTAGCACAACATTCCTGCCATTAAAAGTTTAGAGGAATTTAGCAAGTAATGGGACTTTGGACCAGTCAACAAGTACGGAGTTACTTATTACTATTGTAATGAATATTTACAAATATGCAGATCCTTTCCCTGCATGATTACGCCCACCTTTCAGCATACTGGCTAGTAGGACAGTCTTTTCGTAACAGGCTGTCCCATTCAAGCAGATGAGTTTGACCGCAAAATGTTTTGTCAAGCTGTGATTGTGACCTGAACTTTGTTAAAGATGCAGATGATTCATTTTTAGTTAGAAATTTCTCTACCTGTGTGCTGTGATTCTCAGTTACATTGAGCAGAACATCTCACCTATTTTGCAACACTGGTACTTGTGACAACATGTCAAATCTACTGTAATGCAGTGTACTGGATCATTTGAGGTATATTAAATAGATTTATTGAATGCTGTGAGAATGGAACAAAATAAATATACAATATTACTTCCCTAACTGCGATACTTTGTAAGTTTTATTGTAAAATTCCAATCTTCAAACATAGTCAGTCAGACTAGCTTGACATCAAAGTCATAATTACAGTGGAAACGAGCAACAATTGCTGCCTTAAAAAGTCAGCCAATAAAATATTGATGTTTCCTTTCTATGTTAATAATTACATTTCTATCAAATTCAATGGAAAATACATTTTCTAATCTGTAGAGACTAGTCTACGTCAATTTTGTATTGTGATGAAGCTGAACGTGCTAAGTCGAATGAATGAATATGCATAAGCATGGCGATAACTTTCTTCAGTGTAATTCTGGAAACAGAAAATATGAAACAGCTTCCATCACACTAATGAAGCATCAACATTTGCATTAATGATTCTGTTATAAGCCTGCTGGAACCGCCACATGTACACGGGATAGTGGCTAATAGCCAGTATAGCAATATTTCATTAATAGCATAAACCACAATGAAACATGTATGTAACAGCCAGCTATGAGAGGTAAATAAATTGACCACTATAGACAGGTGGCCTTTGCATACAGGTTTGATTAGATAGAAAATACTATTTTCAACACTGCAAGAGTGACCACTATAAGCAGGTGTCTGTTGTATAGAGGTGACCGTTAAAACAGGTTTGACTATATGAATATAAACGTCCCCTGCTAATATCCTCCATTTAGCGTCCCCAGTGAAAAACCAATGAGTTCTTGAACAGTTCATGAGAATTGTTTTATGGGTCCATGGATTGGTTCATGAACGTAAAATTGCTCAAAAGTTCATGAGCACTTTGTGAACTTTTGGACAATTTCACGTTCATGAACTTTTTCTAGGAGTGAGACAGTGTGGAACTTTTCACAATCGATTAACCGAAATAAATAACCGCTTGTCAATCGGTTAACTGAGAATAGCAAAAGGCATTGTTCATATGGACACAAGAAACACAGTGAAAAAACTTCTCAATTGTTTTTAGAACTATTTTAAACGTCCCACCCTTATTTTTTCACTGGGGTTAAAAGTGTTCTGCAGTGTCGAGATTAGCAATTTACAGGCACCTTTGCTACAACAAATTTATTTATTTCAGATAACTTCAACAAAACTTTGATGCGAAGTTAGATTACACTCGAAAAAATGACATTGTAATTGATTGTTTCAGACTCACCTTGCTTTTCTCCGTTCTTCTTTCACATATCCCAATGAAGATTTGTAAATGGCACCACATAATGTAAATAAATATTGTGCAAAATTGCGTAATGAATCAGGCGCTTTACCTGAGCCATCAAACCATTGCTTTGGAAAGAGATTCATAATCTATCAAAATAAGTAATAATTTATGTTTCAATCAATGATAGTCGTCTTGGATTAGGTGAAATCTATTTGCAACATGTAGTATCATTTAAATATACCGTAGGCGCACAATAGAAATCAATTACAAAATTACAACGATACCAGATTATACATTATTTATTAGATAGTGATATCCTTTAAAGTAGGGATGAGACTATTACCAAAATTACCGATGTTCGAAGTACAGTACAGTACTTATCAGTAGATTAGTCAATAGCAGATTTTTTTTATTAAATCTCAATCAAACAAACCATTCAAAATACTGGCTGTCTGACAACATGATCAATTGTAGATTCGTAGATATGTTCAGCACACAATTCAAAGTTGAAATAAAACATTAAATGTGATACGCTAACATCGCAAACAATTTGTTTTGAAAACATATTTAATTGGAAATTATTAGTAGTAAATCCATATAGGCTATGGTATGGTAAATCAGTAGGAATAAGTTTCAACAAAATCAAAAGGTTGCTGATAAACACAACAAAGCGGCTTTCTTCCCATAGCTGATTGGTAAATCTTTCCAGCTTTGATGAACAATCCAACCAAAACAATCATGATATAATCCCCACAAAACACTTGCTAAAATATCGAACTACTTCATTTTACGCGAACATTATTTGCTCAAAACTTCAACTCGATCGCCGCTTTATTTGTAAATAAAATTATTCATTCAATCATGCTCATGTATTTTATTCAACAACACTAATGTGTTGAATGTTTTCACGCTATAACAATAGAAGGCGTCAAGTGGCATGACAAATTAAACAAAGGTTTTGAATTACAAAACAATGTAAACAAAACAGAAGTGACTGTTTCGGAGCCTTCTTTTCCAATTTCAATATCAACTAATAATTGGTTCAACAATTAAAATTTATCAATTTCTTGATGCCGAATAAATTTTGATTACTAAAAATAACGCCGATGACCGGCAAAATCGATTATTTTCAGCACAATCGTCTCATCCCTAATTTCAACTTGTTACAGTGACACCTCTGGGCAACAACCACCTGTTTATAGTTGTCACTCTCGCAATGTCTCAAATAGTACTTTCTATTGAATCAACCTTGTATAAAAAGGTGGGCCTGCATATAGCAGCCAATTTATCTACCTCTCATAGCTGGCTGTTATACACAGGTGTTACTGTAACAAAATTGTAGTCAGATTTTGATAGGTTTTATTGCTTACAGCAATGATGTTTATTAAACAAATAGTTCATACTTTCCGAGAACTATGCTCTGATAGCACCACGAGAGGCACGTAAGGAGAAAACGAGAAGGCATCAGAAAATTACGAGCCGCCTCGGCGAGTAATTTTCGCCTTCGAGTTTTCTCCTGAAGTGACTCAAGTGGTTCTATCAGAGCGTAGTTCACGGAAAGTATGAACTATTTGGTTTAGAACATAGCCAACCCCGATATGTGAATGTTTTGTACGTTTTTTGAGTACATTTTCTGACCTTACAATCCATGATCAAGTATATAATTCTCCTATTTTCGTGATGTGGGAAGAAAGCTGAGTCGAGAGCTGTACACTTGCTTTTTTGATATCAGCTAAAAGCTGCAAGGAAAAGTTGATATCGAGAAATTTAGATTCCTCTTCTTGAAATTAAAAGAATGGATGCTTAACATCGTTTTCTTACATAGTCATGGATTCGTATCTTTAAACAATATTTTCTATTCTTTTATGTGTGTTATTCATTATGGAAAACTGACTGGGAAAACTTGAAAAGGAAAAAAAATGTTTCTTACCTATAATTTGAAGAATTTCGTAAAAAGCCGTGACGCGAAGAAAGAAATGAAACAACGAAAGATTTATTGACTAAATGTTTGCTAATTGCCTATTTAAAAGAGAAGATTATTGAATTGATGATAATTCTTTAGAATGCTGCTAACTTTCATTTGGAGAAATGGTTTAATTATTTGAAATTTTAGCAGTTGATTCTGTTTAGCCTATATGTTTTGGTTTCGGTAGTTTATTGAAAGCTTTCTTTTCTATGCTAGGAATTTAGTTTTTACTTATATCTAGGAATTTGCAAAAATTAGCCATTAAAATATAAGGGGATGTATTAATGAAATGAAGGTATGTTATGTTATGTTTTCACAATTATCAATAAAGTAAAAGTTATGCAAATTGTTTTTGAATTGTTAATTTGTGCAAAATATTTCGATACACTTTAAACATGTTTGTTTACTGGCTCAGATATTTCTCCTGCAAGCCACTTGATTTATTTTGAACAACTTAGAAAATGAAATTGTATATGACTCTAGACATATTCGCTGTGTTTGCTTTTTACTTTTAATTACTTGCTGTTTATAATGCCATATTTAAATAATTATTGGCTGTTAGGTGTTTTCATAAATTTCTTGAAATCGATGGGGTCAAGCTCGGCTATGGTGAAATGGCGTTATTGGCGTTAACCAATCAAATTGCAAGAATAAATCGTAGCAGATCCTTGATATGTTCTAATACAATACGTACGTTGTACGTAGCTAGATGATATTACTTTACTAGAAGATTTTATCCATTACGTATACTACAATTCTTGATATTTAAAGGGTCAAACTGGACCGGCAGCCTTTGCATTCAACTTTTTCAAAATGGAGCCTCGCAGCTTTTTTATTAGTCAAACGCCGTTAGCCTGTGTGCATTACGTCAGAACTCCATTTCATACAGTGCAGCGACTCTCAGTTTCATGGAGCGGAACACGGGATAGAGGCTCTTGCCTACTTTTTTATCAACGTCATAGCATTTCTCATAATGTCATTTGAGCCATAGCAACCTTTTAATTTTGTATGAATATTTCTGAAAAACAACATGAAAACAGGAGCAAAACAATGCGAATTGAATAAGGACAATGAAAACTATGGTAGTTATGTACAACCCGTGAAACATTGACATCAATCCATGCGAAACAGTCTGAAATTTTTATCAAAACATATTCAAACACATTCTAGACGAGGCAAAGCCATGTTTGGAAACGAGTGTTTGAATTTTACGTGCATTATTTAAAGTGTGCAAGCCAAAGGCTTCCCAGTCTGTCTTGACCCTTTAAAAAAATGATTTTTGCATAGTT
The DNA here is from genome assembly GCA_916610825.1 of Haliclystus octoradiatus. Classification (NCBI taxonomy): domain Eukaryota; kingdom Metazoa; phylum Cnidaria; class Staurozoa; order Stauromedusae; family Haliclystidae; genus Haliclystus; species Haliclystus octoradiatus. The sequence continues at coordinate 10,382,725 of OU744451.1, forward strand.
TAAAAATTGGTATGATAAATAGAAATCTCATTATGTAAACTTCAAAGGAAAAAACACAATCATGCTAGTGCTCACCATTTTACATTTCTCAAGGTTTTCATCTTCATTTGCAAATTGTCTCAATGCAACAGTTAAATAACGATTGACTAGACCTTCCATTCCAAGTTCAATTAAAATATTTTGTGATAATAATCCATTCCATAACATTATGTTACTGAACAACTAAAACAAAACACACACTAGATTGACATTTAAAGCCACAAGGACCTTGTGTCAAGTATTGAGGTGTCTTAACAAGTTCCTTGTAGCTATCATCAGTGCTCTGAGTGAAGCGGGCCACTCCTCATCTAAAAACACTGCCACTGCCTACGTTACAACTAAGCCATCAGTTTAGCAACGATATGACAATGAAGGTTCAAAGTCATAAGAGAACTTCTTACTAGATTAACATCATCAGTCTTGTGAAAAAAGCTTTAGTTTATTCAAGTCCTGAATAAATGATGATGATGATGATGATGATGATGATGATGATGATGATGATGATGATGATGATGATGATGATGATGATGATGATGATGATGATGATTAATATCCTCCCTGAATGTCTCACCTTTCTTTAAAATTCCCGTATAAAAGTGGTTTCAATTTTAAATTCTCCATACAAATTGCCTTATCCTACTGTACCTTATTAATTTTTCAAATTTTTTGATTTATTCAGACACAGGGGGACATTAGCAAAGTTGACTTCATATCTTTATTCAAACTACCAGTTAGTTCAATGTAAACTATGCATAATTAACTTACCTTGAAGGAACTCCAGTATTGCCTATGAAGAAATACCTTTGCCAATGACGATTTACTATCTAAAAGACTGAACGGAAAATAGATCAGTTATTAGTGGTAGTGGGATTTCATCCAAACAAATGTTAAGGATTTTACACATGAATGGTACCATAACCAATTTTATTCAATAACCATCAGTGTTTTAGTGGGTTTTCTGCTACTCATAAAAGCTGTATTCCATAAAGTTAATATTTCCCACGTAAAAATATGAAATTTTCACACACTTGTAAAAATAACACTTTTCAAGAAATCACAGAGTGTCTTGCATTTGCATTACCAAGGAAACAAAAAAGAACGGCATGTTTACAAGGTTTTGAATCGATTCGATACGTATATTCGATTGAATGCATTCGAATTGGATGAATAGAGAATCATTGAACTTGCTTAAATATAGCTCCTGTGTTAATCTTCTTGGGTTTGAATTCTTAATAAAGTTGTTAGTTGAAGTTTTACATGCTCTCAAGTAAATATTTTATATAATAAAAAGAGACTTGCATAGTCGCATGTGAGATAGAGATTTGAACACTCAAAAAATAAATCCCATATGCCCGCGTGCCCATGAATTATTCTCTATATTATTCTGATTAAGTTCTATTAACAATCACATTCTGATTGATGGGTAGACACACTACTGACAATCGAAGCAAACCAAAAGAGAATGTTATTTCAAATCAACAATAAGTTGGCATTTGAAAGTGAAATATTATGTGAATAAAATAGATCAGCTTCCAAATTGAGAAATCCTTTTCACCATCATTTCTCATTCAACATCTGTGTATATCTGTATATCTGTTTATGGAGGATTAGCTCAGATGGCAGAGCAACCAAACTTCAGACCGAATCATATCTGATCAACTGTGGTTCAAATCTCCCTAAGGTCAATTCAGCCTTGACTTTATCTGAAACATCAAATGAGTACCATCTGAGGATGGCGGATGAAATGGTCCAGAGGGAATAGCATTGTGAGTAGCTGAGGCGATAAAATCTGTTGAAATTGATCTGCAGCGTCGTGGCTGAGATCAGTAAAGAGCGTTTGAAATCATTGCACTTAGCGAAAAGAGCCACTCATCTAGAAATAGAGGAGTGGTACATGTGCCTTCGGTAGGGCGACACCGTCTACATTACTTACAATATCTGTGTAATTTTCACTGATCAGTTGTATTCTAAAATTAAAATTATACTCTTACATTCAGTCTTCCAAACTACATTGCAAATATGAAATATGAAAATAGCTGATCTATACTTATAAATGCAAAAGTATATGTGTTTGTGTGTTCAAATTTCCACCATTTTACAAGTAAGATCTTTCAGTTGTATATCATGAGAATCACTGTTTTCCAATCGTGGCTCGGACAGGCTTCAATTTTATTTTGTTTACTGTTTCACATAACAAAAGAAAATCTACTGTTCTGCTTCGATGGTATTAATTTTATGGCTTTCATTTTGATATCCCATTTCACCAGGTACATTCCAAAAACATATCAACTCAGTCGAAACGTTTGTTACTGTTTACGTCAATTACTTCAAATAACACAACAACACAGGTCATTCATTGCCCAAGTCCTGAATAATTTTAAGTTCAAACTAGGAAAATGGATTTTTGGATCAGAAACTGGATTCAGGGTCTGGCAAAAGGTCTAGCCTTCTGGAATCCTAAAGGCATTTCAACAATTTCTTCCCAGTTTTTTGTTGATGTTTGACCAATAAATCATTAATAATATGAATTTTCTTCTGAATTTACTTTAACCGTCCGGAATCTATGATTCCAGGATTCCTACTTTTGTCGGACTCTGACTGGATTAGTTTGTAAGTATAGTATTATTATCTTAATCATTTTAGAATTACAGAATAAGATTAATGTGTGGAAAATCATTAATGTGTTCTTGCTCAACATAATCGACGACATGGACAATCAATTGCACTATCCTATCTCCCTCTCAACGTTAAACTTGCCTGGTAGAAGTTTTTAATGCCCCAAATTGTTGGGGGCGATAAAAAACATACACACCTTTGTGGATATAATGGGATAAATACATCATTTTCAACAGCATCTTTGAGTTTTGTGTGTACAACATCAAACAGGGCCTAGAAATATATGAACAAATATCACAACAGTAAACTATAAGTGATACAGCATTATTTAGCATTACCTATATCTACCCTATATAAAATGAATCCCAAGCAAGTGTTATACATTGATTAGAGATTCAGTTCGATCCATTGAAATTTTAGTTGCATTTTGGGGGATGGGGGATTTAGATCTGAACTAGAGCCATTGAACTATGCGAACAGGAGCAAGAGCCAAACTCTTAACCCAGCAAGAGTATCCATCTTTCAAGAGGAGTATGAGTGGAGTGAATGCTTTGCCAAAAAGGAGCAAGAGTCGGATCCAGAGTCTAGAATCAATCCTTGTGACTCTGATTTTGCAGAATTCTAGGTGAATAAACTAGATTTGAATTTCGGAAATTTTACAGGAAATTATTTTGAATTCGGAATAGGAACATACTGACTCCATACATACATCTCCGGTAGCATATTCTTCGAACGACATCATAGCACTTACTCGATGTATTTGATAAAAACCGATCTGAATAAACTCCAAATCAGATTCAATCTGTACATAAAATCTCTGCAATGAATCTTTTAAATTTTTTAATCCTAGAAAAGTGCGGTGTTGAAATGAATTCAAAACCTGTGATCTTTTTTCAGAATGATTGTTTTTACAATCAGAATATCAATTACATTTAAAATCTGATTATATTTAACAGTAAACAGAAGTGAGGGAATAGGCAGGTC